>CAMRHE010000420.1:0-460000 GCA_947044405.1 Leptodactylus fallax
TTACAAATGAGTTGCTTATATTTATTCCACTCTTCAGGGATTCCAATTAGCAGAATAGCCATATGTACCGTATGGGGGAGTTGGAGGCCAAACAGCTCTGAAAGCATGTCAAAGACACTGTCCCAGTACACACGAATTACAGGGCAAGTCCCCAGAATGTGAAGGAGGGTTCCTCTGCCTCCACAACCCCTCCAACAATTCCCAGACACCGAGGGATACGCCAACTGTAGAGTGGACAGGGTCCTGTACCACCGTAAAATGATTTTTGTGGCTGTCTCAACGTGAGTGCTACATTTTAAAGACAAATGGATCAGTCTAATCGCTTGCTTCCATTCCTCTGGAGTAATAACCATCCCCAGGTCCCTCTCCCAGCAGCGGAACGGGGTAGACCTAGTAAAAGTCGACACTCCATCCATTTTATCATATAGAAAGCACAGTCCTTTCATATTAGTCGATAGCCAGGTGAAGAGTGAGCTACTATGTGGTAGGATCGTCACAGGATTTTTAGATATGAAGTGCCATATTTGAAAGTATTTAAGGAAATCGCCTATATGAATTCCGTATTGTTGTCTTAGGCCTACAAACGATATAGGTTCTTTAACATCAGAGTATAGTTGAGAAATCTGCGTGATCCCCCTCGATTCCCAGCCCGAGACCCCCACGTCATCAACCATCCGGGCCATCAATGACAAAGGCATCTCTTCAATATAAAAATGCTTCATTGAATTTGCTTTCCCATGAAGTAGCTTCCATGCCGTTATCGAGGCACACATAATCGGGGAGAAGGACCTCGGAGCAGGGACACCCCAAAAGGGCAACCATAGCGCATCCTCCAGTTTTAAGGTAGATATAAACGCCTGCTCTATGTGCAACCACGGGACCGAGGTATCCGTTGACTTCCACCTCGCGCACTGAGCGACCAATGAAGCTATATAATAGTTCTTCACTATTGGTACCCCCAGCCCTCCTACTTCCTGTTGCTTAAATAGAAAGCTTTTATTGATTCTAGGTCTCCTTCCATTCCATACGTACTTTGAAATCACCCTTTGTGCTGTTTCAAAAAAGGAATTAGGGATGGGTATCGGGAGTGTGCGGAACAGGTATAAGAGTCTCGGCAATAGCAACATCTTAAAAGCCGCTACCCGTCCTATCCAGGAAACATCTGTTTTGGACAATCGCTCAGTCTCCTCTTGCAGTGTCTTTAACATTGGTGTATAGTTACTTTTGTAAAGAGTCCCCAAGGATGCCGTCACCTGCACTCCCAAATACTGGACGTTGTCCTACCTCCAATCAAAATCATAAGTCGATTTTAGGTGCTGAAGCAAGGGTGGGGGAACATTTAAAGGCAATGCCTGCGATTTAGCCATGTTTAATTTGTAATACGATAATTGCCCAAATTTATTAATAATTCCCATAAGGCGAGAAATAGATGTGTGCGGTTTGGACAAAGTGAGAATAATATCATCTGCATATAGCGAGATAATATGAGATTTATCTCCTATGTCAATGCCTCTCACTCCCGGATCTAGTCTAAGTACCTGGGCTAAGGGTTCTATAGAAAGAACAAATATTAGGGGTGACAGGGGGCACCCTTGTCTGGTCCCATTTGTTATTAGGAAAGGATCTGATACTACTCCATTAGTTAACACCCTTGCAGAAGGTGCCGAATACAGCGCCTCAATTGCTCTTAAAATGGCTCCAGAAAACCCCATGTGTCTGAGTACCAGGAAGACATACGACCAGCAAATGCGATCGAACGCCTTTTCTGCGTCTAATGCAAGGACCACCACCTCAACCCTCCTAGATTCAACATAATGTATTATGTTTAAAATACGTCTAGTGTTATCGTATGATTGCCTTCCCTTAACAAACCCCACCTGGTCATGTCTTATCAAGCTTGGAAGGCAAACTGCCAATCTGCTTGCAATTAGTTTAGCATAAATTTTTAAATCTGTGTTCAATAGCGATATAGGTCTAAAGTTTTGGGGATTATCAGCGGGTTTGCCAGGCTTTGTCAGCGTAACTACCAAGGCTTCTTGGTTTTCTTTTGGGATGTTACCAGAATCCACCACCGCTGTCAAAAACGACAGTAGTGGGCTCATCAGGACTGAAGTGAAATATTTGTAGTATTCATTAGTAAGGCCGTCAGGGCCCGGAGACTTGTGGGACGGCAATGATTTAATTATGGTTAACAGCTCTGCGGAGGTAATAGGTGCATTTAGGGAGTCCAGCTGTGACTCAGTGAGTGCAGGTAGCTGAGCAGCTCTAAGGAATTGCTCAATATCGTAATTGGTTGGGAGGACCGTGGAAGAGTCCCCTGCTAAATTATAGAGTCCTTCATAGAAAACCTTAAAGGCGTTGGCGATACCGTTTGGGTCGTAAATTTTATGAGTACCATCTTTACTATGTATAAATGGGATCCTGGATTTTGCATGCTTTTGTTTAAGTTTAGATGCTAAGAGTTTGCCCGCTTTATTAGATTGAGAGTAATACGTAGCTCTAACCCTTTTTAGATTTTTCTCATATTTGTGCAATAGACAAGCAGTCAGCTGCTGGCGCAGTGCCATCAATTTCGTTGCATATAAAGGAGAAGGAGACTGCTTGTTGCTGGTATCGATAGTTCTTATTTGACGGAGCAGTCGATCCATTTCTGCCATTCTGTTTTTCTTTTCTATATGCCCAAGGCGAATAAACGTACCTCTAATAAAGGCCTTGTGAGAGTTCCATAATATTTCAGGGCTAGGAGCAGAGGGGGCATTAATCTGAAAGAATTCCTTCAGATCATTCCCTAACGTCGCTTTTAGCTTTGGCTGTGACATTACAAATTCATTACACCTCCATACATATGCTCTAGCGGATTCATATTTTTCCGCTATGGACATGGTTATCGCAGCATGGTCTGACCAGGTTATTTGAGATATCTCAGACTGCTTAACAAGGGGAATGCTAGATTGCTCGATTAGGAACAAATCTATTCGTGAGTAGCTATTATGGACGATAGAATGATACGTATAGTCTTTTTCGGTGTTATGTAAGATACGCCAGACGTCAAATAGTTCATGGCGCCATAAAGCCTGCGAGAAAGAGGGGTGACGCGTTAATATGCCAGAAGTAGTATCTACTAACGGGTCCGGAGCCATATTAAAGTCACCCATTAATATTAGACACCATTGCTTCTTTTTTTTCTACCGCTCTCACAAGTCTCCCTAGAAATGCTACCTGCTTCTTGTTTGGGGCATAGGCTGATACCAGCGTATAAGTGACGTTATTAATAACACAGACCAATATTACAAATCGCCCTCCCGGGTCAGCGTAGTAAGACAACAATTGAAACGCTACTGAATCTCTAATCCCAATTAGAGTCCCTCTGCGCTTTGAGGAGTAGTGAGCGTGAAACACATGTGGATAGGCAGGGTTATTAATGCGAAAGGCATCCGCCTCCAAAAGGTGCGTCTCTTGTAGAGCAAGAATGTCACAGTTATGAGCTCGGACCTCACGCCATAAATTGGCTCGTTTTTGAGGGGAGTTCAAACCCCTGACATTCATGGACACAATTTTAAGCACCATGATATATAGTTAGAAATGCTTTAAGAATCTTACCGCAACTACTTATACCAGTAGGTGTCACTGTCATTGCGAGGTGAGGCCATCTCCACCTTCTGTATTCACTTCGCCCAATGTGCCAAAACCAAAAAGGAAACAAACCATGCAAATTACATAACCAATGAGTAAACCCTTGTAGCAGAGTCAAATAAAAGAAAAAAAAAGAACGTGGTACAGCGGGCCAGAGGCTGTCGTAATCTTGGGGGGATAAGTTCAACAACAGTGGACATGCGAAATCCCACAGAAAGTGAGTCTTTAGCTTTGTAGCCCTTTGCGTGGATGTCCTCGGGCCTTCACTTGATGCCAACCTTCCGACACGGGACCGGGTGGTTGTTTGGGTGGTATCTCGGCAATCGGAATGTTCCATCTTTTGAGCAGGCTTCTTCCTTCCTCCAGACTTTTGATAACATGCACTAAATTATCTCGGGAAATTATCACACGGACCGGAAATCCCCATTTGTATAAGATGTGATGCTGGCATAAGGCCGTGGTAATAGGGAGGAATTGTCGCCTTTTTTGTAAGGTTGTGGCTGATAAATCCGAATAAATGGATATTTTGTGATATGGTTCAGGTAGGCGGTCTACTTTTCGGGAGGTCATCAAAACCAGTTCCTTAGTGCGATAGAAATGAATTTTAGCTAAAACATCTCTAGATATAGCTTCATCCACATGGGATGGTCTGGGAACCCTGTGAGCTCTATCAATGGTTAGATCTATCGCCGTGAGGTTCGGTATCAGCGATCGGATCAGATCCTGGAGGAATGTCGTTAAATTATTCGTAGATACGGACTCCGAAATCCCTCTAAATTTTAGATTGTTTCGTCGTGAACGATCTTCTAAGTCAGCTATTTTAGCTTTTAAAAACGACACATCCGTCTCCACCTCCTGGTGAGCATCTATAAGCGCATTATGTGAAGTCGCAAATACCGCCATTTTAGATTCGACATGGACAGTATGGCTTTTTAAATCCTGAAGATCTTTTTCTAGCGGTTTTACCATGAGAGACATGTCCGTCTTTAATGATTTACAGAAGGCCATAAGCATATTTTTCATGGAGGCCTCAGTTAGTGGATTCTCCGTCTCTGGTATATCTGCAAAAAAATCTATGGATGGAGGAGTAGGCTGTGCACTGACACTCACCTCTTCATCCTGGGAGTCGCTATTCTGGAGCCTGGGTCTTTGCTTTACCGGGCTATCGGTAGGTGACTGAGTCTTCTCCATGTTAGCGGTGCACGTGAGTGTTGAGGCGCCATGTTGCAGAGGCCCGTTATCAGTACAGGCCCCGGCCTGCCGGGGAGAAGGCCCAGGTGACTCTGTGCCCGCACCGTCCAGCAGCTGCGGAAGGAGGGGGCCGAGAGTGCTCTCCTGTGTGCGGAGAGTGTGGTTATCTCCTCCGGAGGGTCGCGAGAGGGAGTTGAGGCTCTGGATTCCGCACTTGAGCGCGGGACGACTCTATTTTGGCCCTCCCCTCCCCCGTGCGGGAGGTAAAAGTCAGAAATCTTTTGCGGATTCACCGCCGACTTCCTTTTTCTGGGCATCTCCGTAGGTAAGATACCGGTACTGGTAAAAGCTATGCCCGAAGGCCACGGGCTTGTCACTGGGAAGGTCCCTAAATAGGACTCAGGCCGGGAGCTCTCAGACTACGCGGCCATCTCTATCCACGGCTAGGCTCCGCCCCCCTCTAACATCATTTTAAAGCAGTTTAAGCATTCACATGAAATTCATAGACCCAGTGCTCACCCTTGAATTCTATGTCTAGGCTACTGAAGATTTGGGTCTTAGCCTTGAAACTCTGTCCCTGTGTCTGCTGGATTTACCTACCTTAATAGTATGTGGGGAGACTGACTTCTAGCATTATAGTTATCTATGATGTTACCAGTCCCTGACTTCCCACAAAACACTGTACCCACACTGATTACAAGCAGGCAGGGACTCCGAGCATCATAGACAACTATTAGGCTAAGAGTCCATCTCTCCGTTTACCGTTGAGAAGACTCATCATGTGAACAAGGCCTAATGTCTCCTGTTCTAGACATATATAGGCAATGAGCAGAATTTATTAAATAGCCTAGACCAGGTATGTAGCATATAGTAGTCAGAAATTTTGGCGCTAAAATTTGTGACGGCACGGTCAACATCCGACAGATTTACCAAGTTTACAGACATGTTTGTAGATTATAAAGCAAATCTTTGCCTGTTCACTGCAGGTGTAGAATTCAATTTGTGGAACATGAGCAAACAAATTTATTATTTTGTTTTGAGGTTTACAAGATGCCAGTCTTAGTAAATTCTCCAAATGTACTTAATAGGTTAATGGAATTTAAAGGATAGGTCTGCCAATCGTAGGCAGACCTATATATATATATGTATATATATGCATACATGCAACCCTACTATAGATGACCTGCTCCAGACTGAAGAAAATCAATCTACCTTTATCTTGAAGGAGAAGAACTAGGACTGTGTTCTTCTGACGGAATCCTCATTCAGGATGCCAATGCTCCAGTAACCAGTACAGATCTTTGGAAGAATATTCATGGAGCACCATGTACCTAATAAACTACAAGTGGATTGTAATTCCACTGTCTTCCAGGGATATATTTTTAATAACCTGCACCAGTTACTGGAATATTGGCAGCCTGGGTGAAAACCATACTAGTATACTGTATATCACACAATTTTATAGAAAAACAGAATAAAATAATATAAAAAAAATAATATGATAATAAAATGCAAAAATAGGTAAGAGTAAAGCAACATGAAAAAATACAGGATAACCTTTTAAGCACAAACATAAACAAGGTCAAATATAAATTATTATAACACAAAGCAAAGGAAAAGAAAAAAAAATAAATCAGGCGGCTAACTAATAAGCCAGGGAGCTGCCGCATGCATTTGTACAATGCGTAGAACAGGTCAGTACCGCGTACATGCTCTGATATTACAAGTTCATCTCATTTAAATTTTAATTTCATGTTAACAAACTCATAAGGAAAATAATTCTGCTGCCAAGTGATACTTCATCAGATTTAAAATAAATAAAACAGGAGAAAGAGATGAGACTTAATTTCATTGTATTTGAGACAAATTTGTATTAGTGACTAATGTGTGCCAGCAGATGCTAATGAGATATTTTTTTTTCTTTTGGATCTTATATTATGTTATGTCCTTGCTAAATTAGATTTTAGCTGCAGAATATTATTGGCACACGTATCTTATCCCTCATCTATCAGCAAAAATAATAAGACTGGCCACATTTTTTTAAATATTTTTTATATATTTGGCAGTCTTAACAAAGAGATTCTGAGTGGTGGGAGAGCTCCTGCTGTCATCAAAATGCCAACCACATGCTTGGTATGTGTATTACATCTGACAATTCTGACTCACACTTAGAATTATATCTTGGGCAAGCAGTTTGATTAAAGCTGTACACCTTCTTTTGCAGGCAACTACTAGTTACCAGTGATTAGGTGTGAGTGCGTGTACACGTATTGTATCTACTGGATACGTTTTAAAGGAACTGATAGAAATTACTGTGTGCATACACTAAAATCAGTTTACCTTTGTATACATACATAGACATTATCAGCTAATTTGCTGCATTATTTGCTCAAGTAATAAGACTGTTAATTTCTTCAATTAGCATGCCCTCATTGTGAAGGGGAGGAAATAAAGGAAGATGTCACAATATTGTAACACTACTATTATGACACTATGAGCAGGCTGACCCTCATGACATGGAAGCATCTTCATTAGAAATTGGAAATGCACAATGCTTTCTCTGATACAACACAAAGCTTGTTTAGGCTTAAGCACCGCGGCAAAAACAGTGGCATTTTACAATCCCTGCAAAGTGTATGGGATTCAAGTCAATCCCATCCACACATTGCAGAAAAACAAGTGCAGCGGAAATGCTCCGATTTCCAAAACCATTGCAGTTTTGGAAATTGCAGCATGTCAGTTATACATATGGAAACGCCGGCGGTTTCCCTATTGGTATAATTGAAGCAGAAAGTCCGCAAAGGAAACCTCTGAGGACTTTCTGTGAAGAGCGATGCGGTAAAAACCGCAATGTGTTTCCACCGTGGTTTTTCCCGCAGCACTTTTTTTGCTGCAGCCCACTAAGTGAGGTCTTAAACTTAAGGTATGAACAGAAGCAGAGTATTAGAAATGACGGATTTATAATATGGAGTATTATGCTACATACAGGTCACTTTGTGTGTAGTAAAATCTTTTTCAAGGGGCAGTTACTGAAAAAAAATGCCAGAAATCTGGCATAATTTGCACACAAAAAACTGAAGTACATGCTTTACACACCATTAAGTGTTTTAACTACTTAAAACATGCAAAGATTCACAGTATTGCCCAAACTTGCTGTGAAGGGTGATAGACAATTGTCATTCAATGAGTAGCCAGGCTGATATACTGACAGAAAGCAAGATTGGCCATGCTGGATATTTTTTGCCTCGTGGTTGGCCAAAAATATCAATGTTTTGCCTTATCAGCCAAATGTGGCTGTTCATCACACAACTTGCACAGGCTCAATACACTTTTCTCTTAAACAACTAAACTACCCCCTGATCGGACTTATGTTAATGGAGGGATCGTTCATATGTACAAAATCTGCTGGCCATCCGCAATCTAATGTGTATGGACAGCTTAATGGTAATACTTTGACAAATATCAATGGTCACATGCACTGGGTGCTCTAATGCCACAACGATAAGACCCTGCGTTGTCACGCTGACGCACCCCACATGAACACTGAGGCTTCATGGTCATCCCAGGGTGTATGACTCCAAGGTACCACCAGACGCCCAGGAGAGGTGAGGCAAACTGAGTATAACTGTTTGCTATTTTACCTCACCTCCACTGTGCCTCAACTTATTATACTCTGGGGTCTGATCCCAAAGGTTTTATACTCATGCAACCCTGAAACTTTTGGAAATTTTGGGAATTCAGTTCTAGATATCAGTTACCCTACTGGTATTCTGCCCAAATAGCGAAATTTTTATTATGTTGTTTATATCTTTTTATCATAAAAAGTGCTACTTTTAACCTGCATTACTATAATGGTATGGTAACAAAAAGAACCTACATAAATCAATAATAAAGAAAAATTCGTAAAAATTTGCTGGTTCTGACAATGCTAAACTATCTTAATTAAATAGATCGCTATTGCCCATAATTCATCAACTGAAATCATATTATTCCCAAATTCCCGTCAATTACGGCAACTTTTCAAGAAAAAAAGAATCTCTAGGGCTCCCTTAAAATGAATTCCTTCAGTACAAAATACTATTAATAGACAGAGGGAATTACACAAAATGTCATAATCCATCATCAAAATAAAAATACCCACTACCATTCTGGAAAAAGCCTAAAGTAGATGGAAAGATTACATTGTGTCTGTGTGAAAACCAGCCTATTTATCAGGAAGTGACCTTGCCAATTTAAAGCTATCTAGTCATGTTCGGATTATATTTGATTTCAGCAGTATAACTCACTCTTTCTTAACAGCTTTAGGTGTCCTAGAGCTACTACACCACAAATTGGATTTATGGCAAGTCCCAGTGTTTTAAGTTAACAGATAGACTTTCTTTCTTGGTGGTTTCTCACAATATAAGGCTATCACTTAATAGCTTTACAAAGTGTTTTGTCCTACAAAACAATAGTATGAGACTTACTGTATAGAAGGAAACATAACTAGGGCACCATTCCCTTATGAGAATGGCACATTCAGAATTCTATTGCACTATACATAGGGGGAAAGACCCTGGCTTATAGTTACTATACATACAAAATGTACAATTGAAAAAAAAAAAAAAACATCTATACTTAAAAAAAAAGATACTGTCAAAATAGAAAGTTCAAGTGAATCTGTTTAAAGGGAGGTAGACCACTTTAAATTACACTGCAGGATAAAGGTGTCAGGGACCCTATTTAAAGGGAGTCTTTTCCCTGGGTGAACCATATTAAACCAGAAATACAGTTAGCTGAGGCTCACCCCAATGTAACACTTTTTTTCCAATTAAAATTTTTGTCTCTGTTGTTGAGATATTCAATTATTTCACAATATTGAAATGAGTGGTCTAGAATAGCTCCATTGCTCCAAATTGCTTTGTTGGCGCAAACACAGGGTCAGATGAAATTTTAGGATAGCTCCCTGGCCCTTTCACTCAAAGAAGGAAAGAGGGAAGGAGGATGTACTAAAGCAGTGTAGTGCATAGTAGTTTGGACCAAAGGAGCCACCATCGGTGCTCCAGGTTAGTTATCGTATATGGTGAAATAAATTACTATCTCACGAATGGAGGCTCAAATTTTCACGGAGCAAAAGGTATTACATTCAGGTGATCCTGATCTATCTGAGGCTGAAGCCCCACGTTGCAGGAACATAGCTTTTTTTTTTGCAGATTTTGCTGTGGTTTTTTTTAGCTAAAGCCAGGAGTGGATTGAGCAGAAGGTAGATTTATAAGTACTTCCTATATATTTCTCATTCTTTTTGTAGCCAGTCTTGGCTTTGGCTCAAAAAACTGCAGTAAAATCTGCAACAAAAACAGCTGCGTTTCCGCTACTTGCAGTCTTAGCCTAACTGTGCTGCTAGTTTAAAATGCAGGACTATGATATTTATTGCTGTGGTGTCTTCACTACTTACATAGCACAGTGCCGTACACTGTATAGTGGCTGTGCTTGGTATTAAAGCTCATTCCCATTCAATTGATGTTCACATAATGTCACTGGCATGAGAAGAGGAAGTGAAGCTCAATATCACAGGACAGGACAACCCCTTTAAGATCTCTTACTTGTAGGCACTGTATTTGATGGTAGCATGACACTACTTGTCTGAGCACTCTGTGCGACAGTATCTTGTCACTATGCAGGCTATTTATGTTGGCACTGTGTGGTATTACATGTACACAGGTGTTACTTTTTTATTTATGCACAGAATGACGCTAAAATGGCCATAGTCCATTTATACACCATTTATTCAGGAACTGTGTGGCTCTATAGAAACTGGTGTGACATTATTTGTGTAAGGCATGTATTATTAATGTTAATTCTGACAGCATCTAGAAACATATGTATATCTTTACTATTTAGCCAGGCACTGCATGGCAACACTGGAGTCATTTATGTAATGTGCTGCAAGATATAGTTTGGTACTGTGGCAGTAATTGTGGATAGATAATAGAGAGGTTGACAACCGTCAAGATGCTGCTGGCGTTACTTAATATATTGTCTTATTCATTCAGAAGAAACCCCCAAAGTTGTATTTTATGAAGCAGATACAATGACTCTAGAAAGTAAGCCATTTTTCTTAAATACCATATATGTTTATTTTATTTAATTCACATGCACTCAAAGCAAATTAAACTACAATGTGCATCAAATTGCCTGCCGTCAGAGCCTAAACGCATAGTCGTGTCATTAGTTTAACCTCTTTTATAGTAATAATGAGGGAGTAGTAGACGTTACTCCACAATGAGAAGATTACATTTTAAGAGATCCTCTGTTTTATTTGTTACGTAGCTGTGGCTGATTTGCATGTGTGCTGTAGCATTTTATGTTTTTGTAATGAAAGTTTTTCAAATACTGTGAGAAGAGCTAATTTCAATTTCCTCTGTTTCATGTTATTGCAAATAGCTCTTTTAGTAGCATGTTAAAACCAATGTCCTGTGTCCTACTTGAATCCTGAAAACTAAAGAACTTTCTCAGTTGAAAAGAAAATGTAGTATCTTCAACCTTGTACCCAGCCACAGTATAGAGATCACAAATAGAAATGACTGACATAAATTCTGGCTTCTTTTAAACAAAGATTTAGGGGCTATTTTAAAATACTCTTGCAAAAATCGGTGGGAAAGTGGGTGTAGTTAGTATTCAAGTTGATGTACACCAATTGAATGTGTCTTTTTTAAGAAAGTCACAACAATTATCTCAATCTTGCTCGAGTAGTGAGGTAGAGTATAAAGCCGAGTAACATCTCACAGCAGAAGTACTGGATTTAGGCCTCCTCCACACGACCGAATTGCAGATTCACAATTGCGGATCAAAGAACGGTCACATTCATTTCTATGGGCCCAAACACGCAGCCTTAGTTTTTGCGGCTGTGTGTCTGAGTCATAGTGAAGAGCTGCAAAATATGGAGCAGGTCATATATTGGTCCATGATTGTGTCTCTGTCCATTCAATTCAATGTATGGGTGAGTAAAAAGAATGGAAGGCGCACAGATACTAATCCATGTGTTATCTGTGCTGTTTTTACTGACTTGTACACTGCACATGGGAGGCCTTAAAGATGCACAAAATGTATCAAACATCATGCAACATTTCACAGATTTGGCGCAAATTATAGCAAAACAGACTTTAAAAATTCCCCTTATGATAAATCTTCCCACTGTGTATTAAAATTAAAACTCCTTTGTAATACAGGATGCTTAACAAAAGCAAACCGCTATACTCCCAATCATTTTCAACCCCATTCAAGTATAATGCTTCTAGTGGAAAAAGGATTAGTAATAAGGCATTATATTCAATATGCCACAATTTTTATCATGTCATATTTAGAGATGAGCGAATTTCTCAAAAGTTCGATTCGAAGTTCCAAAAAAAATTTGCTTCGATCCAAATTATTTAGTGGGGAATAAACAGCTATTTCCGGGCTACAGAGAGCCGGGGTGGGCGGCAAAATGGCGGAAGCCCTTGGATGCCACAGTCATGTTTCTCTCTCTCTCTCTTCAGCACGGACAACTTTTATTCATGTGGAAGGATCTGCTAACAAGCAAAGACACGCCTACTCAATCACATCACTAGAGAATATCTTGTGACCGTCTGATGTCACAAAGGTCCTTACTAAATATTCGTTAACTCGAAGCATCAGGAAATCCGGAATCGTGGAGAATCGAAGATTTCCTGAAATTCGGATCGAATTCAACTTCTGCAGAATCGATTCGCACATCTCTAGTCATATTCATACACAATCCAAAGAAAAATAATAATCTGAAGCATACAAAGGTACAGCAATGCCACATAGAAATATTAGGATTTCACACAACCCGTAGGTTGTACAAAGCCCTCATGAGCTTGTGTGCATGAGTCATAAACGTCAAGTACTGCATGTCTACCCACCATTCCGTCTTGTGCCATTTTTATATACAATATATTTCCCTTTTCTACACTATGTGGAGTCTATTCTACTTTTATTATAAATTTTGTCAATAAACATTAATTTTCCTCCGCCTACATATTAGTGAGAATCTTTTTAGTTTATTGTAGGGAAAGAAATATAAAATTCTGCTGTCAGATAATAAACATTTAAAAAAACAACTAAAATAACTTAAGTACTATTTGAAAAAAAAAAAAAAAAAAATAACCAAGATATTAATAAGAAAGATGTCTTTTTATTTGTATCTTGTGTCTTTTTTTTTATCATCAAGTGTCAATTCCATGAAATCTAAGTCTTGTGTGCTTGTCACTTTTGGTACATCTGCCATCATTCGTAAATCTGGATGACTGTGTTAAAGCTTCAGCGTTCATGATTAAATAAAGTTTTCCAGGAACCACCAAGTAGTATATGTCATATGTGTGTGTCAGAAAACCATCAGAGTACGATAAAGCAACCTGTCACTATGTGTCATTAATGAGAAGCTCCTGAGTTTTCAGTCACCCAATCATGAAAGTCATGATGACAGAGTAGGAAAAAAAAGTAGCAGGAAATTTGAAACTTTCTAATATTATTAACCAGCATATACACAGATATTTTAAAACTATATCTTTCATCACCGTAAAAGATCCTTACAGTTTAGAAAATATTTTAAGACAATTTTAAATGATTCAGATATTTGACGAAAAAAAGATGACAGTGCTTTATTGGTGCAGTAAATGGCAGGGCCTAATGGCATCATGTAATACTGTAGTTCCTGATGGAGCATGTACAGAGCAATGGAGGACAAAATTGAAGCACTTCCCAGGGATGGTGTGGGGGAAGGGTTAGGGTTGGGGTTGAGAAATGACTAAACTAAGGATACTAAACTGCTTTGGTTAGGTACTGTGGAACTGCTCATGTAGTACTGGGTAATATGCAAATAAAACATCATTGGTGAAAAAGAGGAATTTGCTCCTAAGCAACCTTTTGGAAGGTAGCTCCATATAGATTAATGGTTAATTTGTTTTCAAGGAAACTTAAGGGCATGATCTGGGAATAATAGCCAGGGTAGAATAACTCCTTAATAAGGAAGAGGTTCCTGTTTAATCAATGAGGTCTTATTTGCATATTCCTTACCCAGACTTCTTAGCAAGGCGACTAAGGTCTAATAAGTCCCTGTACCTTCTATCCCTAATGAGAGACATTACCCTTTCTGACCCATGTCAAGACCTCTCACACAGCCATCCACTACCCTACTCTGCACTTACGAGAAGCAAAAACCTTGAAACAGCTGTCTGTGGATGGGAACTTCTTCGTTTTGGAGAAGTTATTCTGGCTTGGCTTTTATTCCCAGATAATGCCGTAAGGTCTCTTTGAAAACCTGGTATTAACCTATTTTCCAAAAGGTTGCACTAAGAGAAAATTCCTCTTTTTCACCATCCCAGAATTCTTGGCAGGGCATGCTAGGTCTAATAAGTTCCTGTACCTTCCAATGAGACATTACCCCTTCTGCATTGATAATATAAAAAATAGCAGAGAGAGATAGATGATAGACAGAATTTATGCTAATTTACCTACAGTTTCCAGCAATATTTTAGTATCTTTTAATGCTGTATTTCCACAGACATGATCTTAAATGACAAAACACCTCCAGACCTGCTGCGAGAATGAAGAAAGGCTATATAAACAAATGACTCAGAAGGAGCATGAATTCACTTTCATTTAGGAGGAAATATATTAAGGACCCTGCATGTTACAGCTGAACCACATGACATTACTCATTTCAAAGCTTGTGTTTTTCTAGATAAACCACAGCATTTTGGAGAACACACAGAAGCATTTCCTTAAATGACATTTCTCTATGTATTTAAAGCAACAGAAATGAATCACATTTATTTTCCAGTTGTTTCCTTCTTATTAACCTTATCTCATTAATAAGTGTTACAGTAAGTACACATACCTAGGTGATGTCAGCACAGTATTAGTAACACGAGCTCATATAATGGACAATGGACTACTTTAGTCATTTAGCACATCAGAAAATAACAAATACCTTTCCAAACCAGAAATATGATTTTAACAATTTACCAAACACTGTCACTGCTTGATTTAGGGCCTGGATGCCTTTCTTGAAGAATTCTTGTAAGAATATGATTGGTTATGGGAGATACAAATGTTTGGCATAGGAAGTGGTTACAGGGACTTATTGCCCAGTTGCCATAGTTGGAAAATATTTATTTCCTCTAATGGAGCAATTGGCAGCACCCTAGTGGGGTTTTTTGCATTTCTTTTGATCAATTTGGTAGGTTTATAGGTTGGACTTGATGGACTTGGGTCTTAATTCAACATTATTTACTATATTACAAAATATGTTTTGGGGCAATTTATAGGGAACTCATCACTTTAAACATATCGTATAAGCTACAGACAGGATTCAGTAAAACTGGTAATTTATTGATTTACTGTAAATGTTGGCTCATTCTGGGCTTAGTCAAGTAGGTGGGCCTTAATCACAGCTATCTCTGTATGTACAGTCATACATACAGGCTGTCAATCACTGATAGGACCATCCACTGGACTCATAAGCACAGAATTAAATTAATAAATGACAATAAGTTCCATTGAAACTTTTTCTGCAAAAACCCCCTACAAAACTATATATTTTGTAGATTTGGAGAAAAATAACTTTGAAGTGATATGCAAATTAGGCAGCTGCCTTCCAGTTGAGGAGAATTGCTGAAGCTGAAGGTATGGAGCAAACCAACCTAATATGCACACAGCTTTATAGTTATCTTTCTCTTCATCTACTAAAGTGATATAACAAAGGTTTATTTTTTACCTCTGTAATGTACTGGTGACAGTTGAATATACTTGGGGAGGTGGCAGTCTCCCTTTAAAATGTTAGGCATACAGTAAGGGTCTACACATTTTTATGTGTGGAGTATTACTGATGCACACATATGCCCACAACCTAGTTCTTAAAGGGAACTTGACTCATTGAACAAACTGCCTGAGCAGGAGCTGTTGCTATTTATCAATGTAAGGCTGAGGCCCCACGTTGCAGAAAAGGAGTTTTTTTTTATGTATATTTTCCTACGTTTTTTGAGCCAAAGCCAAGAATGGCTACAAAAGGAATGGGAAATATATAGGAAGCTCTTATACTTTTACCTTCTGCTCAATCCTCGATTGGCGGAGTTGGAAGACACCTTTTTAACATCATGACATGTTATTATACACTGTTTTAAAGATGTAGTCTTGCCTAGCAGTATTACTTCTAGGGGAGAATATAGTGCTACACCTATATCACACCAAAGGATCAAAGCTCTTAGATATTGATAATCCTTAAAAATGGGCAACAATATCAGATCAGTGGATGTCTGACACCTGGCACCCCCACAATAAGCTGACAGGAGAAGCTGCAGCAGATGTACAGTGTTGTGCAATATACAGAGCTGTGCTTGGTGTAACTACACAGCTTCATAAACTGTGCAGTGGTCATACTGGGTTGCTGCAGCTCAATTCCCTTTCTAAGCCTTCTTTTTAGCAGTTTACCTTTGAAAGGCTCTGATATGGTTTCTCCCATTGCAGATTTAAGTTAAATGGCCAAATAAATGCATCAGCCTGTACACACAGAGTTGGTTTCCTCTATAGGAATGTTATGTTTTACAATTACTGCATATGTGAAAACTAACTTGGTGAAAACTAGCTGTAATCACAAATGAGAGTAAATCATAGTAATTGTTTCTGTCCCAATATAGGCAGATTAACTCTACAAGAGCTGTGCGACCTCAACTCCACACAAGAAGCACTGTAGAACAGTTTTACAAATCGCTACAAAGCCATAGGCCAGTCCATCAAACAGTTTTCGATTTGAAGTTGGGCAGAGAGCAAGTGAATGCCTTTGAGGAAACTAAAATAGGATTCTTAAATGACTCTTCAAAGAAATGAATTGATTCATTCCCTAGTCCTCGAGATTGTAATTTAAAAAGGTTAGAAGTTTCATTTTTGAAGTCGTTTATGTTTAAAGAGACAAACGCTTCATTTATGTTGTCACTTTACTTAATCTTACATTGAAAGACATAAGGATAAGGATGGCGCCTTATACTAATTGATAGTACACGTCAATACAATCCTCCTCTTGTGCAGACAAGTGGGCTTCGGTCAAATGAAATAACTTGAACTAATGGAACTAATATTAGCATCGAGAGATCAAACAGGATAAATATATATGTCTACATAGGTAGTGTTTGAAACCCTTCCACTCTGTGCATTCATGTAATATTTCCTTTAAAGTAATTTAAGGAGAGTGCAATAAAGAAATAAATTAAAGGGAATCTACCACCTCTCCCAATCCTATTCAGCTGTCACCACGGTGTTACAGAGCATATTACATTATTAAACATACTTTTGTTATGCATGCCCCTTTTGTAGATTTGGAGAAAAACAACTTTGAATTCTTATACAAATGAGGCAGTTGATGCACTTGTGGAGGGCCTTCAGCTCCCTGGAACATTGCTGTTGCCACTAAGATCCTGATCATCTCCTGTCTGTGTCACCCCCTAAAGTGGAAATCGAGTTTTCCACTGCTATGACATCACCCATCCTACCTGAGTAAGAGCAGTGCTCCCAAGACTGAAGGCTCACCCCCTAGATCACCAACTGCGTCATTTGCATAAGACATTAAAGTTATTTTTCTCTGAATCTACAAAAGTGACAAACACAATAAATGTCTGTTGTTTATCGCTGTCATGTACTCTGTAACACAGTGGTGGCAGCTGAATATGCTTGGGGGAGGTGGCAAGCTCTCTTTAAATGTAATGTGTGGCAAAAAAAATCATTTGTCACACCTGCAGATATTGGATGAGGGAGTGCTTAATATGACAAAATTACATGTACATAGTGGTCCAAGAAGACTTCTAACATCTTGTTGTCCACAAAACAAATCTGAATAGATTTTGACTGCAAAATGCTCTCCAAAGTGAATGCTATCACTGAGAATTACGTCTGAAATATTCTGTATGTAAGCTGAAAATTTAAATGGTAAAGTGTTACACAGGATAATGATTTTGTCCGGCTGTTATGTCTGTACTGTGAACTGCCCTTTGCCTAACAAACTTTAACCTTGAGTGATACTATCAAGATCGTATATATAAAATTCCTCTTCCAAGTCCAATAAAACTGTAGAAGTTTGAACATTGTTAAAGTAACACCATGATAGATAACTGTTCGCTACAAGATTGATCTAAGAGGCCAATGGTTTAGCACCACATATACGTTGGCAGTAATATTTTATATAGGAATATCAACAGTAAACAATTAAATTAAATCTTGTGGTGGTTTTCGCTGTCCTATCTGAGAGCAAAGCGAAGTGCAAATACAGGTATATGTATGTAAAACTCAGACTAAATCCTAACAGGACCCCTAGGTGAGACAATGGGGAATTCATCATTCCCTCTGTGCAATTTTCTGGTGTAAAGGAATGAGGTTGAGGCACACTTTTTTCACAAAGCCTTTTCTTGCACCGAAGGAGTGCCTTGCGAAGCTTGGGCCGGCTGATTTATTAAAAAGTTTATAAAAAGTTAGAAAGGAAATCTATGCCAGTTCCTACCTGGCACAGATTTCCATTCTGGCACTGGGACCTCTGACAGGTTTCTGAAGGGGCTGCAGCCATTAATTAAGACTGGTGTACGATATGCCAGTCTTAAAAAAATTGTCCCAGTATGTTTCCTTCCTTCTCCCACAGACAGGGATTGTCAACTTTTCCTGTATCAGGGACTGTACAGAAAGGGTTGTCAATGATTCTGTGTGGTTGGGATAAGCAAGACTATCATTGTCTCTCTGAGGAGTCCTGTCAGGATTTACTCTGATTTTTATTCAGCTTAGCTTCTCTCTCAATCACATTTAATTTGTTCCATAATTATAATGTACATACTTGTCTTAAAACAATATGAAATGACCAAAAAACTGCTGAGGAATCACATGAAAAATTATCCTATACAGATAATACAATTAGCTTTCAGTATGATATATTGTACATGTCCTAGTAATACTGGGTATACCTATTGACAATAAATGCTTTAGTTTCTCGTAACAGTTGAAAATTAGCATACAAAAACTCGCAAAATTCACTTACGCAAGGTAGAAGCCTTCATATCTGACCTAAGCCAGTGGCTTGTCTAGTGTCCTGCTCTACTGCATCTTCCACTCTTACCACTTGGAAGAAGTGCCCCATCCCTACATATCCACTAGTGAACATTCAGACTTTAAAGAACCATCCCTCACTCTTGAAACAACGCAATGGTCAGTCTCTTTCCTGTTTGCATGTTCAAGCTGCAAGGTAGCGGTTAATGATTTAATGAAGATCTACTATCAGTACATTGCTCTTCACTCATTCAGTACCTGTTTGTCAATGTTTGCTACAGTATGTGCTTAATTCTCTTTTGTCCTGTAGTTCCTGTTATTCTGTAATTCAAGCCTACTCTGCTACACCACTACTAGTTCATTGCAAACATTGAACTGTAGCAGCTGGTATATAGTCTGCAAAGCTAACAGAAGCATTATCAAAATTCTTTACACTAAAGTAGAAATATTCCTTTCAGTGGGGATGTCTCCTGTGTTTCTATGTGTGTGTGCTGACGAATGAATGACATTTCATTTGTTGCCAATAGTTAAGAAACACTTTATTGATTGCTGTATACAACATTGTATTAGAAAGATATTGCTTTACTACACAGCTTTGACACTGTGTTCTTTCTTTCATCTTGTTTTTGGCACTGAATGCATGTATGTTCGTGTATTCGCTGACCCGTAATGTTTAAAATGCAGACATAAAAACAAAAAAGTACCAGTTTTATAAACTAAATTTTAAATGGTTGTCCAGCAAAAAAAAAAAAAAAAAAAAAGTAAACAACTTGGAATACTGTACAAAAAAATCATACATGTCACACATCACTGTTGCAGTAGAGACAGCATTGAAGTAGGAAGATCGATGAGACAAGCTTGGCTTTTAAAGAAACTTTTACACTAATTAACTCTAATTTTGAACAACCCCTTTAAGTGTGTAGAAAATGAATAGTGTAGTAAAATTAACAAAAGTGTCTAAAGATGCACCAAATTTATCTTGTCTTTGATAAATTTGACTGTCTGGTGTCAGTTCACACTATTAAAATACTAGACAGGATTACTAAATCTATATCAGTGTTTCATCTATAAATAAGTGACCAGACTGTCTAATGATGATAAAGCAAAATATTTAATTGAAATATGAAAACAGAAAATTCCCCTTTCTGGCCACTGAAATGGAGCCCTAAAAGCCCTCAAAATTTCACTTATCTTAACCATTTATGTACCCAATGCTGTACTCTACAGTTGCAGATGTTTTAGGGAATATATAACAAACATAGAAGGATATCTAATATATATATATATATCTCATAAAACAAGCTGTCAGACGCCTGAATGCTTCTCTATGTTATGTCCCAATTTCTCTGTAATGTATTTACTTTAAAACAACTTTAATTTTGGGTCTTGAAAAAAGTAAGTCCTAGATGTTCATCCGATGTGCAATCTCAATTGCAGCAATAATTACATTGGAGCGTAAGTTGTATCTCACTGCTAAGAAATGAGTTATAATTGTGTCGAGAAATGCATAACATAACGCTTGATAAAACAAGATTGCATTAACTTGTGATACAACAGTGAAAATATATACGATATTTGTCAACCTGTCTTCAGTGTTGCACATGTAATTGTATACAATTTTTCTTAGATTTAACATGTCACCATTCCATTTCAAATGCATTACCATGTATATAGCCAACTGGATCCTGTCTATATTGAAGGATGTTGTTCATAAAGTAAAGAACTGGATATGGAGAATGGAGGAAATAACAGAAGAAAAATAATAAGCACTGAAACCCATATATATTTTTTTTGACAACCACATTGGATGAGACAGTAGCTCATATTAACCATTTAGAGAAAACTCTGAAAGATCTAGTTCACATTTTCTTTGCAGAATTGGTATAGATTTATATGAATAGTATTTAAGTCTGAATAGTACGATCAGGCCAACATGGTATAGCCATACATGACCCTAGACCGTGACCCCACACTATTATAAAAATGTACTATCGGTTTTAAAAGGAATGTAGTTATTAATTTGTATATTTAATAACTTTACTGGGGGCAGGTATACTGGTGGCCCACACTTCGTTCTCGTCTTGTCTATACAGACAGTATATCAGTGTCTATATGCTTTATGGGAGACAATTGACAGAGAAATGTCATAGATTATTTCGGTCACTAGGAAATGATGAAGTAAAGCCTCTTCTGCTACAGAAAGGGAAGTGACAGGAAAGCTCCATAGAGACCATTATCTGTACGTATACTGATGCTATCATGCCTTATCTAGCCTTCAGAAGTACAACTGAGTGGTCATTAAATCTCTCACCCTGAAATAATAATAGAATGACTGCTCATTCTGTCCTAGTCTGTACTGCAAAGTAAGCTACAGAAAGCAGGAAGTGCCTGGATACTGAATAGAATGAAAACTGTATTATTTTTAGCAAAGTTAATCTGAGTTGCGCTTAAATCGCCATAGGGTGCTTACAGACATAATATGTATTCTAAAATGCCCCTATGACATCCAACAGCTTATTAATAGATCAGATACACTAAAGGATCAAAGCTAAAAATCAGCTTATAATTCACAGCTAGTATGCACTGTACAAATAAACATAAATGCAAGAAAAACAATTTAAGTTATTAACTGGACATCTACTTTAAAGAATTTGTCTGTTTTAGAAAATCCATTTTCAAGTACTATATTAAGGCTTTGTTCCCACTTCCATTGTTGGCTCCATTTTTCTGCTCTGTCAGGGCAGCAGGAATAGGGAAATAAAGATGTGTTATTTGATGGACCCAGGTGGCACATGATGGACCTCAATCACTTATTATAAGATCCATCCAGTGTTGTCCCTCATTTTGACTGGAGGAATAGAACAAGCTGCACTATTTTCCCCATCAGATATAACTTACACTTTCAGTATGTGAGCACAGCCTATGGCTGTCTGAGTTACGGGTATCATCAAAACATAACTTACTTTTTAATCTAGTTTTTATTCGAAACATTTTATTTTTGATTTTTTTTTTCCATATCACTTAGTATATATAAAAAAATTATTGCAAGTTTTACACTAGCCTTGAAACCACACAATAGGCTGACACGTCCAGAGTTATAGATATTATTTCTCAGCATTCATCTCATTATCATCATGGTCAGGATTACAATGAAGGTGACACTTTATTTGTAAGGCCAAAGGGAGATAACACAGGATCACACACTGGACAAAATGTGATGGTTACAGATCACAACCCTTCCTTCCTGTGCAGCGACATCAATATAATTCACAAACCATATACAAAACTTTTCTCATACAAGTCTATAGGGAAAAATGTACTTGTGTTTCCTATACCAGTTTTGATGTTCTCTGTGTCGGAGTAAGATGCTCCCAATTTGTTAAGAGGCTCAAGCCTAAATTAGGCTCATCTTCTTTCCTCCATGCCCCAGAATCTCAAATGATTGTTATCTAGAAGCGGTGATAGATTGGTACAGCTATAATTTACACCAATTTCTGTTGTAAATCATAGTAACTTTTCTGAGCCGTAGGAAGCCACGCTCCTGCCACAACACGCTCACTTTATGGAGAAGTGGTGCGTGGAGTGCAAATGTGCCAAATTTTGCACAAAAACAAATATGCAACTTTTATCAACTTTTATTGAGGACCAATACATTATTAGAGCCATTTACAGTAGATAAGTTATTTTTATAGATTTTATTCAAATGTTAGTTCCATGTACAATCATCATGGCTCCTATAGGGTTAAGGGGGCATTCACACTAACGTTGTTAGCATCTGGCAGAAAATGTTAACAACGGACATTAACAGATCCGTCAAAAATCTGTTAAAAATCTCACTGATTTCAATGGGATTTGATCTGTTGTTTGCTAGTGTCCGTTTTCACCAAATCCATCACAGCTCCGTTATTTTGGCAGAGACAATAATGCAGAGTGCAGGACTTTTGGCTCCATTCAAAATAACAGACTTATGATGGATGTGAACTGTCTGTTATTTTTTTTTTTATCATTAATGTCTGTGGCTAATGGACATATGACAGATAGTAATGGATGGTCGTCTGTTATACTGTTCGTTATTAATGTGCGTTTTTTTCTGTGCATGCTCAGAAAGCAGAACAAAAAAACCCCCAAAAACGTATGGTATAATAACAGACATTAACAGACACTAACTGAAGTTACTGTGTCCATTTTTTAACTAATACATTACATGGATCAGTTAAAAAAACATACATATTAATATCAGTTAATGTCCTGTTAATGTCCATTATGATAGGTGTTCGTTTTTTTTTTTTTTAACGGACCCTATCATAACGGACTTCAAATGGTAGTGTGAACTTAGGTAGACTTAGGGCTTGTAAACATAAATTTGTTGTTGAACACAAATAATGTTTTATTCCCATGTCATTACCACAAAATGGCATAAAATCACTTTGTCTTAATTGTGGAAAAGAAACAGCTAAAAGCAAAAGTTCATCACACTGTTACTATAGAAAATCAAAACTTCAGAACTGTATGTACAAACAGGCACCTATACAATATACTCTTTAAAAATGCCTCCTGCCTTCCCTGGTTTGTAACAGTACTACAGGTCTGGCATGTCATTCAGATTTGTAACAGTGGTCCATATGGCTGCTGCTACAATTTATTGCACAGCAAAATTCTGCAAAAGCACCACGGATAAATGCAAAATGATTTAGTTCTTCATACCACCATAGTTTGACTTACCTGAAGAGCACCCCAAGTTTCCACTTACCTGAAGAACACTAGATTCACAACAGTCTGCTTGAAGGTCACAGAAGACGACTGAGCTGGCTATGACAATAAGCAGTGCTATCAGGAGCCAGCACAGCAAGTACGACAACTGTCAATCACTGCACTTGGGTCATTTTTTATGCTGATGCTCCCTAGCAGCGCTGTTCAGTCATCATGTCCAGCACAGGCTATACAGTGGGGAAAAAAAAGTATTTAGTCAGCCACCAATTGTGCAAGTTCTCCCACTTAAAAAGATGAGGCTGGCCTGTAATTGACATCATAGGTAGACCTCAACTATGAGAGACAAAATGAGAAAACATATCTAGAAAATCACATTGTCTGATTTTTTAAGAATTTATTTGCAAATTGTGGTGGAAAATAAGTATTTGGTCACCTATAAACAAGCAAGATTTCTGGCTCTCACAGACCTGTAACTTCTTCTTTAAGAGGCTCCTCTGTCCTCCACTCATTACCTGTAGTAATGGCTCCTGTTTGATATTGTTATCAGTATAAAAGACACCTGTCCACAACCTCAAACAGTCACACTCCAAACTCCACTGTGGTGAAGACCAAAGAGCTGTGGAAGGACACCAGAAACAAAATTGTAGACCTGCACCAGGCTGGGAAGACTGAATCTGCAATAGGCAGGCAGCTTTGTGTGAAGAAATCAACTGTGGGAGCAATAATCAGAAAATGGAAGACATACAAGACCACTGATAATCTCCCTCGATCAGGGGCTCCACGCAAGATCTCACCCCGTGGGGTCAAATTGATTCAAAGAATGGTGAGCAAAAATCCCAGAACCACACGGGGGGACCTAGTGAATGACATGCAGAAAGCTGGGACTAACGTAACAAAGGCTACCGTCAGTAACACACTACGCCGCCAGGGACTCAGATCCTGCAGTGCCAGACATGTCCCCTCCTTAAGCCAGTACATATCCGGGCCTGTCTGAAGTTTGCTAGAGAGCATTTGGATGTTCCAGAAGAGTACTGGGAGAAGGTCATATGGTCAGATGAAACCAAATTAGAACTGTTTGGTAGAAACACAACTCGTCGTGTTTGGAGGAGAGTGAATGCTGAGTTGCATCCAAAGAACACCATACCTACTGTGAAGCATGGGGGTGGCAACATCATGCTTTGGGGCTGTTTCTCTGCAAAGGGACCAGGACGACTGATCCGTGTACATGAAAGAATGAATGGGGCCATATATCCTGAGATTTTGAGTGCAAACCTCCTTCCATCAGCAAGGGCATTGAAGATGAAACATGGCTGGGTCTTTCAGCATGACAATGATCCCAATACAATGACAATACAGACCCTGAAATCATCATTGGCTAATGACACAGAGGAAATGAAGGCCAAACTCCACACATACTACTGGAAACTTCAGGATATGCTTATTAACAACAAAAAGAAAAAGCTCCACAGACTGAGACAAAAAGGTCTCATTACTACAACCGCAAGTACTAGCCCAGCTCAGCAAAGCTGTGTTGTGAATCTTTCCTCTTATGAGCCAAACAAACACGAAATGTCAGTTCTCTCCAAAGGTCTCTCCTTCTGCCCCTCGGCACACACTGACCATATCCAACTCTGCAATGATATGGAGGAGTTTTTCAGAAAAATGAGATTGAGGGAATATTTTTATGACAAAGACCCTCCATACAGCAGCGACTCTGAGATGGAACAGCCCATAAGGAATCCTACCAAAAAATCTACCTGGACCCCACGCCCTGGAGCTAATGCAGCACTGGATAAATATATTGACTGTTTCAGAAGCAAAGTAAAATCAGAAATCCTGGAGAAACAAAAGAAACAGGCGCATAACCTAACCCTGCAGGAACAGAAGGCTATTACTTCACTGAAAGAAAATCAGGATATAATAATAAAACCGGCTGACAAAGGGGGCGCAATAGTCATAATGAACACCTCAGACTATATCCAGGAAGCAAACAGGCAACTGTCAAATCCCATCCATTACTCCAAACTTGGAAGTGATCCCACAGAGGCCTATATGAAAGAACTAAAGAGTATGATCAAGGAGTTTCCAGTCCAGATCCAGAATCAGGTAAAAGGACTTATCCCACAAGATCCCAGACCGGGCTGCTTCTATATGCTCCCAAAGATACACAAAGATGGCAACCCTGGGAGGCCTATCATTTCTGGCATTGGGACACTGACAGAAAACATCTCAGGTTGGGTGGAAAATCTCCTAAAACCCCTTGTCAGGGATACTCCAAGCTATATCCAGGACACCACTGACCTTCTTAACAAACTGAATGCCCTGGGCCCTCTACCTGAGGGTACCATTTTGGCCACCATGGATGTGGAATCCCTGTATACCAACATTCCCCACAAGGATGGAGTTGCAGCATGTCGTGTACACCTGGCAAAACAAAACCTCCCAACAGAACCTGTAACGCAGCTCATACAATTCATCCTTAGCCACAACTATTTTACCTTTGGAGAGGATCTATATCTACAGCGAATGGGAACTTCAATGGGGACCAGATGTGCACCCCAATATGCAAATCTCTTTATGGCAGAAATGGAAGGAACATATTTATCAACATGCGCCACCAAACCTATGATTTACCTTCGTTATATCGATGATATCCTTGTCATCTGGACTGCAGGTGAGGAGGCCCTACTTCAATTCCATAATGACTTCAATGACTTTCACCCGACCATCAACCTTAAACTTAGCTATTCAGGGAGTGAAATTCACTTTCTGGATACCACAATATACATTAAAGACCACCGGCTACTCACATCGATATACCACAAACCCACAGACAGAACGGCCTACCTGAGAAACGACAGCTTCCACCCCAAGCACACAAGACAATCTATAATCTACAGCCAGGCTATACGATACAATCGTATTTGCTCCGACAAAACAGACCTGGACAAGCACCTCCTGGATCTGAGGATGAAATTTCTCAGACTGGGATACAAACCAAAAGTAACAGACAACCAATTGAACAAAGCGGCAGCCATTAACAGAGACAGTCTGCTCACATATAGAGAGACCCAGAAAGATGCCCGAGTGCCCCTAGTAGTCACCTACAACCCACAGCTGGAGATCCTACGAAGGATTGCCAAGGAGCTCCAACCTGTGCTACATAGGGACAACAGGCTCAAGGACATATTTCCAGTCCCCCCTCTCCTTTCCTTTCGACAACCACCAAACCTGAGGCGTATTATCGTCCGGAGTGCCCTGAAGGCCCCAACTGAAAATGGCACCTCACCTTGCCTACATAAAAGGTGCATGACCTGCAAGCACATCCACACCACTGACAGTGTACCTATCCCACAGTCACAACAGGTGCACAGAATTAGGGGGACATTTTCCTGCAGGTCTTCCAATGTGGTGTACCTCATAATGTGTGTGCAATGTCCCACCACAGGCCTCTATGTGGGGGAAAAAGGGCAGATTCTCAGTCAACGAATGAACTCACACAGATCCACCATTAATAACAGCAGAACCGATCTCCCAGTGGCCGCACATTTCTCCGGAGAAAACCACTCTATTGAAGATTTGCGGGTTGTGGTTTTAATGGGACATTTTAAGACACAGGAGAAAAGAAAAGAATGGGAGTATAAATTTATGCAAAAATTTCAAACTCTGCAATTTGGACTTAATATTCATGCCAGCTTCATGTCACACTATGCATGAACCATGAACTGAATTCAATATTCATGCCAGCTTCAAATCACACTATGTATGACCTGTGAGGGACACAAATCACCTCCTGATAGCAAACAGATAACAGCAAGAATTACTGATCCCTCCGTCACGCACCACAAGTTTCCAGACTGTTTTTTTGACCTGTTGTAAATAACTTCTCTACTTAGATTGCATTTTTTTTAAAGAATCCAAAATGCTTTGAAAACCATGTGTATAAAAATCTGTTAATTTTCAGTTCTTGTATCACACCATGTCTGATGAAGGGAGCGAGCACTCCTGAAAGCTTACTTATAAATATACTCAGTTAGCCTCTAAAAGGTATCGCCTGATTTCTTCACTCTTCCAATGATCCCAAGCACACCGCCAGTGCAACAAAGGAGTGGCTTCATAAGAAGCATTTCAAGGTCCTGGAGTGGCCTAGCCAGTCTCCAGATCTCAACCCCATAGAAAAACTTTGAAGGGAGTTGAAAGTCCGTGTTGCCCAGCGACAGCCCCAAAACATCACTGCTCTAGAGGAGATCTGCATGGAGGAATGGGCCAACATACCAGCAACAGTGTGTGCCAACCTTGTGAAGACTTACAGAAAACGTTTGACCTCTGTCATTGCCGACAAAGGATATATAACAAAGTATTGAGATGAACTTTTGTTATTGACCAAATACTTATTTTCCAACATAATTTGCAAATAAATTCTTAAAAAATCAGACAATGTGATTTTCTGGATTTGTTTTCTCATTTTGTCTCTCATAGTTGAGGTCTACCTATGATGTCAATTACAGGCCGGCCTCATCTTTTTAAGTGGGAGAACTTGCACAATTGGTGGCTGACTAAATACTTTTTTTCCCCACTGAATATACAGTCATATGAAAAAGTTTGGGCACCCCTATTAATCTTAATCATTTTTAGTTCTAAATATTTGGGTGTTTGCAACAGCCATTTCAATTTGATATATCTAATAACTGATGGACACAGTAATATTTCAGGATTGAAATGAGGTTTATTGTACTAACAGGAAATGTGCAATATGCATTAAACCAAAATTTGACCGATGCAAAAGTATGGGCACCTCAACAGAAAAGTGACATTAATATTTAGTAGATCCTCCTTTTGCAAAAATAACAGCCTCTAGTCGCTTCCTGTAGCTTTTAATCAGTTCCTGGATCCTGGATGAAGGTATTTTTGACCATTCCTCTTTACAAAACAATTCCAGTTCAGTTAAGTTTGATGGTCGCCGAGCATTGACAGCCCGCTTCAAATTATCCCACAGATGTTCAATGATATTCAGGTCTGGGGACTGGGATGGCCATTCCAGAACATTGTAATTGTTCCTCTGCATGAATGCCTGAGTAGATTTGGAGCTGTGTTTTGGATCATTGTCTTGCTGAAATATCCATCCCCGGCGTAACTTCAAATTCGTCTCTGATTCTTGTACATTATTCTCAAGAATCTGCTGATACTGAGTTGAATCCATGCGACCCTCAACTTTAACAAGATTCCCGGTGCCGGCATTGGCCACACAGCCCCAAAGCATGATGGAACCTCCACCAAATTTTACAGTGGGTAGCAAGTGTTTTTTACTTGGAATGCTGTGTTTTTTTGACGCCATGCATAACGCCTTTTTGTATGACCAAACAACTCAATCTTTGTTTCATCAGTCCACAAGACCTTCTTCCAAAATGAAGCTGGCTTGTCCAAATGTGCTTTTGCATACCTCAGGCGACTCTGTTTGTGGCGTGCTTTCAGAAACGGCTTCTTTC
Organism: Leptodactylus fallax; assembly: GCA_947044405.1. Classification (NCBI taxonomy): domain Eukaryota; kingdom Metazoa; phylum Chordata; class Amphibia; order Anura; family Leptodactylidae; genus Leptodactylus; species Leptodactylus fallax. The sequence continues at coordinate 29,082 of CAMRHE010000420.1, forward strand.
GCATCACTCTCCCATACAGCTTCTCCTTGTGCAAAGTGTGCTGTATTGTTGACCGATGCACAGTGACACCATCTGCAGCAAGATGATGCTGCAGCTCTTTGGAGGTGGTCTGTGGATTGTCCTTGACTGTTCTCACCATTCTTCTTCTCTGCCTTTCTGATATTTTTCTTGGCCTGCCACTTCTGGGCTTAACAAGAACTGTCCCTGTGGTCTTCCATTTCCTTACTATGTTCCTCACAGTGGAAACTGACAGGTTAAATCTCTGAGACAACTTTTTGTATCCTTCCCCTGAACAACTATGTTGAACAATCTTTGTTTTCACATCATTTGAGAGTTGTTTTGAGGAGCCCATGATGCCACTCTTCAGAGGAGATTCAAATAGGAGAACAACTTGCAATTGGCCACCTTAAATACCTTTTCTCATGATTGGATACACCTGGCTATGAAGTTCAAAGCTCAGTGAGGTTACAAAACCAATTTTGTGCTTCAGTAAGTCAGTAAAAAGTAGTTAGGAGTATTCAAATCAATAAAATGATAAGGGTACCCAAATTTTTGCACCGGTCAAATTTTTTTTTAATGCATATTGCACATTTTCTGTTAGTACAATAAACCTCATTTCAATCCTGAAATATTACTGTGTCCATCAGTTATTAGATATATCAAATTGAAATGGCTGTTGCAAACACCCAAATATTTAGAACTAAAAATGATTAAGATTAATAGGGGTGCCCAAACTTTTTCATATGACTGTATGTGGCCTTGTAGAGGACATCAAAGGATTCTTCTAATGGTTATCATTTCACACAGCAGATTTGATGCAGAAATTCCTGCAGATGCTAAATCTGTTCCCATACAACCATTTCTGCAAGACCTGGCCTCTCTGCACAAAACACTCCCGAAACAGTGTCCTGATGGCAGTGTAGCAGTCTCCTGCCTTTGATACCAAAACCATCACTCATAACATGAAAGTAGGGGTTCAAGAGTATTCAGTGCAGGGGGCAATGCAGGGCCATATATTAAAACTTAAAAACCACTTCCTGCATCCTGCACTCTTATATACGTCTTATATGTCAGCCACCAATCCAAACACATTTAATAGTCCTGAGTGTGTTTGGAGTGGTGGTTTACTTATAGGAGATACACAGAAGTGTGAGGTATAGGAAGTAGCTTTTAATTTGAGTTAGCTTTTTGAGAGTTAACCATATACTATCAGCAGTCTCTAAACATTTGCTTAGATATACCTCTATAATACACCCGTGACATTTAGTGCATTTTGTTGTACATGTATTAAAACATCTTTTCTAGATGCAGCTAGCATTCACCATGGGTACAATGTAACTGCTTTCCTTGTCACCTATTTTGTACTCTCAGAAATTCTGAGACTGCTGAAAGACTCCCTGTAAAGGCATCTAGAAATGTATTCTTCAGTACAATTGCCTGAAATTAAACTTATAATTGTCAATACTTCTACATTTTTGTCTTATTTGGCTGCAGTTTTTTGTATTATATTAAGAACATAAACCACTGCAACAAAGACAAACAATGTTAATAAAACAGTAGAGAATTTTGGAGTGTTTACCTTCAGAGTAGAGATCCAGGTGGCATGGAGTTTTTGGATACCTATTGTTTGTTTGGTTTCCTAACTTTGTTACCCCTCCAGTCTCAGAATAACAGCATTTGGAGTTTGGACTTTCCTTCCCTAAAGAGAAAAAAAACAAATCCGAGATTACATAAAGGATGTACAAGAAATGTACAAATATCACTGTTCAGATGATGAGAATTAGATCATTCCAGTATCTAAAGAAACCTCATGGACTTCTCATTTATATCAACAAAAATCTAAGACTACCGGGTTGTACTGTATGTGGAAGCTGAACTTTATTGGTTGCAATGTATGTGATTATACTGTACCTGTGAATAGGTACATTTAGTACTGATAGTACTGTACATGAGGTAATAGTATACTTAGTTTTCTCACCAAGCACATTATTAGTGAATTATCAGCTTTGTTCTAGTCCTCCACTGTACCACATGAGTGTATGCGAGTCTCATATGAATGAATAAATAGACTGACTTCCAATTCACACAGAAGAGTATGTATGATTTGGAGTCACGTAAGACAATACGAAGATTGGAACAGAACAGATAATTCTTTAATACAGCACTTGCTAACAAAAATAACTCCATTACTATTTACCTCATGCACATTACTATTGGAAGAAAGAAATAATATTGTGCTGGGAGTGCCTCTTTACAGCACTTACATATCACAGAATGGCTGCATTCCTCCAGCACATTGATACATCCATCTAAGAGGTAATTGGCAATAGATGATAGATAATTAAATGGATCTAGTGGTCTAAGCAGCCAATTAGACTATAGTGTATGTCATTTGTAGGAACAGGTGATGATACCCTTCACTGGCAATTCATTAAATTGTCTAACTCGACAAGCTATCAATGCTTTTATTTTACCGATTTTGTCTAATAAATTAGATTGCATCTCCACATCACCTACAGTATGTAACAAATTAACAGCATATCAGAGCTTCAACAATACGATCTTCAGTACAATGTCTGAACTTCACCAATGAAATGTCATGGACACAAGTCTATTGGTATACACAGAGAATACTATGGTCCTTCACAGGACTTCATATGTTACTATGGCACATTGTTACACATAAATACTAATAACCAGGCACAGTGCCTCTATAAGCCAAACCCAAAAAGAGGTCACAGTACATACAGCAATAGACTTCTGTATGATAGAAACACATTGGAAGCCACTGACCGAATATCAAAGGTTCCTTTATGGTCTGGTTCTGACATACAAACACTCTGACATGTACTCCACCATACACATCCCAGTTGAATGAACATTGTAGATTTTAGTTTATTTTTATTTTGATTTTAGTTTGTAAAGTGTATTTATAGTAGTTGGTACCAAACAGAGATGATTTGAAAGGGAGTCTACCACTTCCACCAAGCATATTCAGCAGCCTCCACATACAGAGCAAAGTACAGTGATAAACAGCGTACCCTTGTTATATATGTCACTTATGTATATTTGAAGTCTTATGGCATTGCAGCAGTTGGTGCAGTGGGGTTGGGCCTTCAGGACTGGGAGCACTGTTCTTGCTGCTCAAGTAGGATGGGTGATGTCATAGCAGTGGGCCCAAATTGCTACAGGGAACTGAACTGATCTGAATGCCCTCCAGAGACCTGAAGGTGCAACAACTGCCTCATTTGAATAAGACTTCAGTGTTCTTTTTCTCCAAATGTACAAAAACAAAGGTATGTTGTTTATCACTGTCATGTACTCTGTATACTTGGCGGAGGTGGTGGACTCCCTTTAACCCCTTAGCAATGTAACTAGTTTTAGGGAGAAAAATTTGCTCCCCCTGCTTTACTGTTTACAATGTTTTTATTTTGATTGTATCTGTATGAGACCTTGTAGATTTGAGTTTGTAAAGTTGAAGTTTTTATTGGAACCATTTTGGGGTACATATACTGTACTGCATATTGCGATTCATTACATTTTGCGGGTAAGAAAAATGCAATTTTCCATTGTTTTTCATTGCAGAAGATTGAATTTGTTAAACTCCAATATAACACCTACTGTATGCAGAAATTGTCATTTCCTTGGACTCTAGTGAACATGGTCTTTGGCAGGAGGGGAATCTGACCATGGCATTACTTGTACTTCATCACAGTATTAAATATATGAAATCATATAGCCAAGACTTACTAAAGAAAACAAGTGAGGTAGTAATAATAATCATAACAAGATATAAATCAAAATAAAAAAATTAGTTAATCACTAATGACCCAGCACCTGCCTTAGGCTAAGGCCCCACGCAGCAAATTGCTGCAAAAAAACGCTTTATTCCACATCGTTTTTCACAGAAAGTCCGAGAGTTTTCCTGTGGAATTGACATGTTGCAAATTTCAAAAAATTTCCACAGCGGATTTTTTTTTGCAAAGTGTGGATGGGATTAGCCAAGTAATGTAAAACGTAGCATTTTTTTCTGCAGAGTTTCCACCGCGGGCAAAATGCTGCGTTTTTGCATGATGGGCCTCAGTCTTAAAGAGATTTTCCAGACCTTTGCTTAGTCATCAATATCAAATTGGTGAGAGTACTGTACCCAGTGTCTCCACCAATAAGCAGACGATGAGTGTACCCAATGAAGGGAACAGACGAAGTACAGTATTGTAACCTGGAACAGACAGTATTTGCTTCTCAATCCACAATTCTATATGGTTTCATACGCAATGATACTCGGAAATTCTAGACATATATTTTTAAGCAGTTTTCAGGCTTTTAATATTGATGACCATGCCTTTGACTAGGTCATCATAACCAGATCAGCGATCCAACATCTACCCCCTACCGATCAAGTGTTCTCAACAGCCACTGGCACCAGAACTACGTAGTGGACAGTGTGGGAAGTAGATGTTTCATCCACTGTGTAGTGGCTATAATGGCTTACTGCAGATCAGCTCCCATTCAAGAGAGTGTACAGTGTACGGGGCTGCCTGTGTAGTTCTGGCACCTGCTGAGAGCATCTAACTGGTGGGGCTGGGTGTCAAACCCTGCATCGAATTCATATGGACAACCTATGCTAAGTATAGGTCATCAATATCAAGAGCCTAGTAAAGTCCTTGAATACAATATACCTAGAATTGCTGAGCACATTAATATATATTTAATTTCTGCATATGAAAATATATAGCATTATGGATTGCTGGGTAAATATGTTACCAGAATACATGGCAGTACATTTGTCATACTTGAAAGCACATACTAACTACACATCTCTTGTCTCATCACGTTCCCTTGGGCTTAATTTTAACAGCTACACCTCCTAAAATATATATTATTTTCTTTCTGAGAAACAGAAGCTTGTGATAGCTGGATGCTGATAATGTGGGAAGCAGGGATGTCGGGTGTGATATGCTTAAAACGTGGCTTATCTGCTTATTGTACTGATATGCAGACATTATTCTTTCAACAAAATATCAAGCACTAATCATCCAGTGAACCGCGGCAACATGTTTGCTGACACCAGTAATTGTCTGTCTGTATGAAATCACTGCCTTTAGGGAGATGGAATAACATAGGAGAGCGAGAAACATGTCTGAACTGAAACTTTCAAGAGATGCAAAAAGTCGGTGTTTATTAAGAATTCTGTGTATCCAATCTAGCCAAGGAAAGTGAAATACAACAGGGGGTTATGGACTACATTATGATCACCATTAACAATAACGCTATGTTCACACATGATGGCAAATCTAACGTGTATTTACTGCAGAATCCACTGCTTAAATCCGAGGCAGACATGTGGATTTCTGTTTAAATGTACTTTTATATGCTACGAACGTCTGCAAAAATTAGCACCGTTAGTTAGGAGGTATCGGTGCCGTTAGTTTTCTGCCCATCGTCAGAAGGGCATTCCTGACAGTCTAGCTGGGCTGTGAGGAACCCCCCCCCCCGTGACTGTACTTGTCCATAGCCCATAGTACTGTCAGAGGAGGCGCTCATTACCGCCCAGCGATGACGCTGAGCTGTGAAGAACACCTCCCCAGTACAAGTCTATGGAGGAGTACTGTCATAGGAGGGCATTCCTCACAGCCCAGCTAGACTGTCAGGAACGCCCTTCTGATGATGGGCAGAAAACTAACGGCACCGATATCTCCAGCCTCGGGGCACATAACGGGAATTCAGCGCGATGTCGGCTTTCTAGCGGTATATAAAACCACATGTGCATGAGGACATGAAAGGTCTTTAATGAGACTAAATTTCTAACTTTACTGTGTGGCTACGGGGCATGCTACTCATTGTCACAGATTTCTTTTTCAGATTTGATATGAATTTTGTGTGAAAGACTCAATAGGTAAATTTAAACATAGCAAATTTGCAAGTAAAACCTCAACAGTAAAAAGCAAGTGAATTCCATCCAAAAGCTTCAGACAATCTGCAACAAGCTCATTCTGTTGTGGAAATGCTGCAAATTTTCACAGTGGATTTCACCACTTTCACAGTAGCAGGGGTGAAATCACACAGATATGTCAACATTTCAGGTTTCCCAGCCAACTAATCATAATGTAGGAAGTAAAATACTATATGCTTTAGGACATGCACAAAGTTGTGGCTTCCCATAGGTGGTGTAAAGTTAGACAAAGCTATACATGTACAGCATGAGCCACAGAGTTAAGGCTTCCACATAGCAAAGCGTTGCTAGAAAAAAAAAAGTGCTGTTTTTTGCCACAGCGTTTTTCATTGAGATTTTGCTGATTTTCTTTTGAAAAAGCAGTTTTTCTGCAGCTCTTTTTTTCTGCATGGTGGATGAGATTAATCAGAATTAACTAATCATTAACTTTGGCAGCCAAGTCTTAGGCTACATTCAGACGTCCGAAGTGCAAAACAGGCTCGAAAAAAGTCCATCTTTCATAGCCGTCTTGCACACAAGGTGCACCCATTTTCACGGATCCCCTATACAATTTAGTGTATGAAGGGATCCGTTAAAACCGCTAATAATAGAACACGGCCTATATTTTGAATGTCTGTGACAACGCACCATCAAAATTACAATCATATGAACAGCCCCCAATGACTGACACTGAATTTAATGCTTCTGAGAGACATCCACTAAAGAAACAGCCATTAATCACTGTTGGGTGAATGTAGCTTTAGGCTTCCTGGTTTAAAGTTTAATTTAGACTGCTTAGACATTACACAGGATTAGTAAATCGGCCTCAATTATTGCCCACATTTATTGCCCTTGTATGGACTCAGGTAAGAAAGTTATTATCTGTTCTTAAAAGGAGTCTGTCTAGTGAACCCAGCATATCAGCCCAGCCCTACATAGGGATATGTTAGGCTCTGTTTTCCCCTTGTGAATTGATGTCTCTGTTGCAGAGATATGAGGGCATGGATGTTGCTCCAAAGAGCTCATTTCCATATTGAAAAAAATGGCGCTATCATAGCAACAGAAGGACCGATTCACAAGGATAACTGTTCTGTTTCCAGGAGCATAACCATATTTAAATTTGTAAATAATTGAAGGTTAAACATTTTTGCAAATATAAATAACAATTTTGCAGAGTTTATAAGATTTTCTTTAGCCATCTTGACAGGTGACAGTATTTTGTCTTGATCGGTTGACAATGAATATGACCATGAATGCAGGCATTTTTATGGTCTTGTACTTGTCAGAAACCCAGCCGTGATTTCATTTTTGTGGATAGGTTATCAGGCAGGGGGACACTACATGCATGAAAAGATAACCCCGCCACAATAACTAAATCAAGGCTAGGTGTCGGACTAGACCACAGAAGGTACCTGCATACATGACTGTATCCACTGGCAACCTATCAAGATAATATACTGTTACCACTAAGTCAGTTAGAGAAAATCTTCAAAACTCTTTCAATTATATTTGCAAAAATGTTTCACGTTCTTCAAATTTAAATATGGTTATATTTGAAGAAAAACCCCTTTAAACTCCACTTCGATGAAACAGGAATGCGGGATAGTGTTTAATCCTCATTTTCATGGGCGTTGGTGGTCCCAGCAGTCAGACCCCCACTGATCAGACACATTACTTATTCTGCCAATCTTGGGAAAGCTTCTTAGGCTAAGCAAAAAGGTTTCCTCTGCAGACTTTCTGCTTCAATTATACCTATAGGGAAACTGCCGGTGTTTCTGTAGGTATAATGGACATGCTGCGATTTCTAAAACCACGACTGTTTTGGAAATTGCAGCGTGTCCGCAGCGCGTATTTTTTTTCGCAAGGTGTGGATAGGATTCTCTATAATCCCATCCACCTTGCAGTGACTGTAAAATGCTGCGTTCTTTTCTGCAGCGTTTTCGCCTCGCTTATGCATCATGGGGCCCCAGCCTAAATGCAAAGTGCACATTGCATCTGTTCACCTAACTGCATGTATATGTCATAAAACGTCCCCAACATATACACTAACAATTACATAGTCCTCCCCTCTCCAGGCACAGAACCAAATATACTACAGGATATAAGAATTCACGGCAGACTGTATTTGCCTATACCGAGGGCCCACACAATAACCATGAGTGACTGATGCCACTGTATACCCATTGGCAGGCTCAAACACAACAGGTACAGAACCTGACTCCAACATTTGCTAGTTTCAAGTATCCTATAAAACTGATGACTTAACAAATCTTTGACTTCGATATGATTATTTGTCACAATACATGAATAATATAATTTACAGTAAATGAATTATCTGTCAGTTTTTTGTTGCATTATATCATTATTGATAATCTTATTGCCTATTATCATAGAATACGCTTAGTAGACAACACCCCAATTATGTTAACACTGGTGAATAAAACAACGGAAACATTGTAAGACAATAGAAAACAAGTCATTTATTGTCTTAAATCGATATAAATGCACATATTTTTTAGCTGTGTCAAAGATACAGCACATCTTCGGTGACCTTACTAGCTTTATTACATTACAAAAAGAACTAGCAGGTTTCCTTATCCATAAGCATATGCCCATCTCCATTTTAACACAATAAAGAAGAAGAAAATGGGGCCTATTTGTTAAACTAATTTGTTCTTAATTCCATCTAAAAGAATAACAAATAGTAGTTGTCAAAATGAACTATTTTATGGATTGAGAGCTTGAAGCTATTTGTATGAGCATGCAGAACACCAGCAGCCATTTATGTTAACTATTGCATGGCAAAATAACGTGGCACCGTAGAAGATTAAGAAGGGTAATTGGAATCGTTTTGGTGAAATTACATTGTAATAAGCTTTTGACTGACACGTGTCAAGTTCTCATCAAGGTAATTTGAGCAAGAGCCAAGATTAAGTGTAATGAGGAAACCTTTTGTAGAGTCATCAGCTTCATTAAGAATGGTGGGGAAAGGAGAATTAGCATTGACCAGCCAGATAATGAAAACTTGGAAAGTTTTTACTCTCTTCCTAATAGATGATTGATGAACATTAATGACCATTAAGTTTCTATTTATTATGGTAAGTTGAATAAAGAAATTGGCTGCAAATGATTTCCCAGAAAATTAAGCAATCAAGGAGCTATTAAGGAGGGATTTATTGTATGAAATATAAAATGACAATTTCCCCAATGAATCCTCTGAGTAATCTATGTCTTTTGCCACGGTGGCCTGTCTGAGTAATCTCAAATTACACAAGATGCAATCCATTCCATTGTTTTTGCAAGTAAATTATTGATATGAAGCAGAACTAATTCAGGGTGCAAGAATAATAATGACAATAATGTTCTTGAACAGAAAACGACAGGATCAAATATTGTGTAACTATCCTAAAGCCATGTATCAGAGCTTTACAAAGACAATGGAGGTCTCTTGAGAAAAGTCATTGCCTTTTTAATATTTACTATTACTCAGATTTACTCTAACTTTGCCTGGTTGTATTTATAAAGCACTTTTACTATGGAAATGATACTGGCAACTCTTTCAAGTATCTATAAGATATCTTATAGATTATGGAAACAACTTCAAACAAAAAAAAAACTAAAATAAAAGTCATAAATATGTCTAACAAGAATCTTCCGGAAGATCAGTTTTAACAATAGTAAAGACTGATTGATGAGTAATGACATTATTACTGATCCTGAGAATGTATTGATATAATGTATTATTACAATATTTCTTGTGAAACAATCCAACTCTTATCTGATCCTGTAGTTCAAAAAAAATGCAATATCAGGTATAGTCTACAGACAATAGTGACACTATTTCAGGAGTACTAAAAGACCTCTTTAAAAGAAATACTTATTCTTAAATAGAAATTGCGTAAAATGCCCATATACATGTTCACTGCGAGAAAGTGCTGTATACACTCCCCAAACTGCAGCAAAAATCTAACTAAAGCTGAAGAACAATTCAAAGGTTAGTTAAGGTATCAGGTTTCAAGCAAATGTACTGTAAGTCTTTTTTGTAAGCTTTGATTTGCTTTACATATATACATTTCATAACAGCATAATTTTACTTTACATTATGTTCTTCCCACAAAGAAAACTCACAACAGGGACACAAGATCTATCCTGCCTGATGCTTCCAATATGTCTCCACCACAATTGCATTCTAGCTGTGCAGGGTAGCGTCCTCCCAGCATTTAAAGGAAAATTTCCAACTTAAAACATTTATCTCCCATCTGTCGTCCCACAGTTGGGACCCCAACAGATTACTAGAATGGGGGTCATCAGTCCCCCCTTCCTTGTTATCACATAATTGAGAGGAAGACAAGTCTGCGCAAATCCTTTCTAATCGGACTAATGGAAGCAAATATATTTTGTGTGTTAAGCTCCACCCCCCTGCAATTAATTTAGAACAATGGGAAGATTATGAGGTGTCGCCCTCTAGTTGGCGCTTGCATTGTTGGGAAATGACCTGTGGCTAGTACAATACAGAGGTGGCCACACACTTTAGAAAGCTGTCAGCACTGACTACTACATACACTTGGCTGAAAGGTGCATGTGTACTGAACTAGGAGAGGGGCAAAATGCTTATCTCTCCAAGAACAAAAAGATTTGGCAGTTGAAATGCGATGGCCCACATCAGACAGAGTTGGAAGGCCCCCATACACATAAGATTGTCAGTTGGTCTTGTTGAGATTGCTTTGTTCAGCTGAAACTGATCTAATGTGAGCGGCCAGATTAACAAATCAGTCATTACGGTGATGGATTTCATGCAAAAAAAAAACATTGCAGAACAGTTTTTGAATTAGCCAAAAAAACTATGTTTTATAGATTTCACAAAGATATCACACACATGTATGCTTGGCAGAGTAAAATACGCCAATGCCAGTCAGGAGACACAATTTATCACTCTGCCTCAACAATCTGAAAATTTAAATGACAGAAAATTTATCAAAAGCCATAAAACACACCATCATATACAAACAAAAAGCATGAAATCTTAAAATCGTTTTTTATCATTTTTAAAGAGGCTAGAAGGTAAAATATTGAGGTGACATCCTGTATTGCTCTTGGCGAGTTACATTACCTATCCATTGAGTCATTTTTACATGCAGATTGCCAGTGTCTATCAGCATTGAGTAACCTGTTATAACCCCTGTTTGTTCAGTGTAATCTTTTGGACATATGTTGAAATTGCCAATTTGTCTGAGAAATAGAAGGACTGAGGGTAAGTGTCTTTCGCCTTTGTGAGCGAGAGCCTCAAGCGGCACGAAAGAAATCTCTGTATGTGCCTTGGCTGAAACACATTTGATCTCCACAATCAGATCTCATCAACAGAGATGCCGAAATCTAAAGCCAGAAATGCTTTTTTCTATTTGATAACGAAAATGCTTACAGAATAGCAAAGCTTCTAGTTATGTGCTAATGGATCTCAGAAAACCTCTATTAAAGGACTGTAAACCAAAAACTTTGTCAAAAACAAGTAACTGCACCCAGAGACTATAAGCTACATATTGTACTCTGAATAATAGGACATCTCCATTGACATGTTCATGAAAGAGACTTTTCTGCCTTTTTAATAATGTCATAAACTCAGTCTGCAACATGTGTATGTACAGACTGTGTACTATTGTAACCAGCAGCACCCTGGGGGCTCCTCTAGGTAAGGGTCTGTGGAAGGGTCCAAGAAGTTACAAAGGCAGTCCATTCTCTTTTTTTGGCAAAATATTAGGTATTTTTGACATGGTGCTTACTTTTTGCATATGGCTGTCATTTCAGTAAGCATCTCTTTTTTGTCTTTATTTCCAGTGTTGTGCAAAGTTCTTTAACAGTTATATGTACTTGATCCCACCAAATATTCTACTGTTTTGCTTTTATATTAAAAGAGTAAATCTAAGGGCACATATCAGGGTTTTTAATGCAGTTTTAAAGCTAAATTACAGGAGTGGATTGAAGAAAAAAAGAGAATGATCATATGTGTTTCACAGGTTGACTCTTTGCTTTAGCTTCAAATACTGCATCAAATAATCTGTACATGTGTCCTTTTCCTTACAGAGAAAATGCTGTATTCAGTAGCAATTGCTGTGTGAGCCATCTTTACCATTTTGCACATGCACTAGAGAATATTCATGAGTATTAACAATACTATACACTACAATACTAGTTTACATTTGTTTTTTGTTTCTTTTTTTTTATATAAGTATAGTAAGTTATTTTTAGGCCAAATGCACAGTCTGGAAAATCTAGTCCGTACATTGGCCGCACATGTCAATCCGAATCCAGTCAGGATAAGGGGACTCCTTGCATCGTACTGATCTATGATGCTAGGATTCTCTGCCTTCTCACGGCTTATATAGTACAGGACAGTGAAGCCATGGGCAGGCAGGGATACTTAACATCATAGATCATGAGTTCTGGCCTCCATTCTCGTTCGGGCCAAGTAATCTGCCTATGTAGGGACTGAATTTTAGGATACTTTTTAGGCATCTTTATATTTTGGCATGATAGAGACAAAGGATAGCAGTCTTAAATTGATAATAATGTAACAGCCATATTTACAAAAAAACTGGTCATACACATTAGATGGCTGTTAATTCAACTCATTTGGTTGGCAGTTATAACTCTCAACACCATGATGCACATGCACACTCGTACAAGCTTAGTTGAATGTGTATGTTTTATGAACAGGTTGAATGGAGAAAGCTGCTGAAAAAAAAAGACAGTAAAATAAAAGAATTGGGCATGGGTTTTAATCACACCATTGCCATCAGGGGAGAGCATGAAAGTAACCCATATACATTATGGTCAGCCAGTCCTAACAAAATTAGCAGGTTCGACTGGTATACATCTAATGTGTATGTCAAGCTTTGAAGTCTTGTCTAGTTAGGCAATACTGTAAAAAAATTGTCTCTGTAGTCTCTCTAGGTCCAGACTTCCATGGTAACTTGTTCACAACATGCCTGAGCACACAAGCTTTCCATCATTCCCATACCCTATCAGCGCCCCCACATAGTAATCATGCTGCCTTTTGTGCCACAACCTCCCTTTACAGAATCCCTCATAAACTATATGCTGTTAATGCACTCATATTTTTGCCATGAAATAGTTAATTTTCTTTTTTTCTAAAAATGGAAGTTCATGTATTATAAATCTTCAACTGGATGCTTTTCTTGCCAAAAGACAAGGGTCATAAATTGACAGACTGACATAGATGGACAGACAGACATAGATGAACAGACTGTCAGCCATCAAAGGAAATCAGAAAGGAGATCAAAAGTGGGCATATTCCATTATGGCACAGCTTCTCAAGAATACTGTGTGAATCAACATATTGGCACATCGAATGTCAAAAATCCTGGAATATGCACGATAAAAAGAGAAACAAAAAAAACATTAAAATTGCCTCTATTTATTGTGTGTGTTTTGAATTAAATTCCAATATAGCAGGGGCAGAAATGAATATGAATAGAGAACAATTACGTATAGAACACAACTTGCATTTTCACTAAATACCTACTTTCTAGTTGTCTACTTAAAGGGGCACTCTATATAACTGCTAGCTTATGTAAATTCAAGCATTTTCCTAAATAAAAAGTGTTAGAAACGCTGCTATGTTTACCCGATATACTAGATTATTCTTTGCCATTGTTTTCACAGCATTTCCTTGGTCCCCGGCCTGGTATCTCTCCTTATCTAGCATTATAGGACAGATGACGTGACTCACTTCTCTCTGGGGCTAAGTACTCAGATTGCCCTCAGAGCTGTTGTCTCCTGCCATTAGGTCAGGGCAATTAGTTCAGCTAATTGTAGTTTGCCAATAAAGGCTCAGACAGTGCCTTTTATCTCCCTATGCAAGCACAAAGATAACATTGAGTTTACTGCAAGTCACTGTCTGTCTTGGCGGGGATGTACGTTTTTTTTTCTCTTCAAACCTATGTGATGTAATATACCTTTACTGTGCTTAGTATTTGATCTGCATTTATATTAGATTTCTAGTAATCATAATAAAAAAATATCTCATGGTAAATGCAATGTTTATATCTAGTGAGGTACTTCATAGTGTCCTATCCATCACACAGTGAAAGCCTGCCCACCAGCTTGTTAAAAAATACAGGAAGTGAGAAAAGCTAGCAAGCAAAGCTGGTGAGAGAGGGAGATGGGCAAACCCCTTTAGGCCGGGGCCCCACATGGAGCAAATGCAGCGGAAAAAAACGCGGTGTTTTACAGCACCTGTAAAGTGGATGGGATTCTACAGAATTCCTTCCACACATTGCCGAAAAAAATGTGCAGCAGAAATGCTGCGATTTCCAAAACGTCACGTTTTTAGAAATCACAGCAAGTCAATTATACCTACGGAAATGCAGGTGGTTTGCCTATAGGTAAAAACCACAAATTGTTTTCACATGGGTTTTCCCGCAGCGCTTTGTTGCTGTGGCCTGCTACGGCGAGGCCTTAGGCTTAAAGAGGACATAGTCCTTTAAATGTAGATCACCATAGACCACACTGTATTACTTTCATTAAGTTGCCTTCTTACTTAGAAATAAGCTCTAATTACACATCTCCCTGCATGAACTTTACATCCTTTCCTATCGAGTATCTCTATTTTCTCTTCCTCTCCTATGTCTTGCTGCTAATGAGTTTATAAATCTTTCCGCTTTCGTACTATTAGACACAGAACCTGGCATTTTTTTTTCTTCAGTTTGGTTTGAAATTACCATACCTGTATTTTTACATTTAATTTCAAAATCTTTTTTATGCTGTTTTTTAATAATATACATTTTTGCACAATATTAGTTTTTGCCGTGTCGTCATTTATCAGGAGTCAGCACAAGTTTAGCAGAAAACTCTCTCATTTAATGTTGCAAAGAAGTCTTTCATCGGGCAAGCTTTATTAAAACTATGAATATACTTGCCAGACTTAATGCTGAATATTTGCATTAAAGTGTCTGCTTGGTTGTTACCTTGGGGTGATTTAAGTTATGTTCTTGTAGAGGGTATAAAAAATGCATCAGCATCGTACAATCACATCCTCCTATTTACATTTTCCTAACATATAAAATAGGAAAATGCCTGTGGAAAAAGAATCAGGTTCTAGCACAATGCTGACCTTAATTCATTGAAATGCCATATGAAGAGTGCCAGAAGCGAAGACGACACGTCCTGATAAGGTATTTATTTTTACAACTTTTCTCTTATCAAAGTTTTTGCGATAATTTGTTATGCAGCAAACATCACCTAAGGTAAAGGGCAAACGTATTTTTTTCCCTCTGCGGTATAAATATAGCAATCTTATCAAGGATATCAAATAATACAGAGGTATTACATGGCACATCAAAACCTTCTGGTTTGCTTTATCTATAATAATGGTTTGTTTAGAAATGGACTTTTTGTGTAACCTATGAACAAAATCACAAAAAGAAATGTGGCCTGTTAAATGCTGAGCCTGTTCTTGTAAAAATATCAGTTTTGTATAATCAATGTAACCTGACATAATAATGTGGTGATAATATACAGTGGTAAGGGAAGCCTGGCATCACATGTGTGGATGATACACAGCAGGGTAGGAACCAGATGAATCCTCAGTACTACCAGATCCTGATACTCCCCCCTTCCTCTGATCTTTATTCTCCTCTTCCTTAGCCCATGCTCCCTTCTGAAATAATTTGGAAACGTACTGTATATTTAACCAGTTCCTCTAAAATCTACTTTGGGAGGATGAGGATTTGGTTTTATATCAATTAAAGATAAAAGGGGTTGCAACAGAATCACAACCTATCTTCTATAACATGGGTCCCATAGCACCCACTTGAACAGGGCGGCTGCACAAGTCTACTCAAGTCCATCAGCGGAGTGACCACTGGATCATTGAAATTGAGGACACAGGACTAGAATTTTCATTATCACATTGTGAAAGAGTGAAGAAATCATTCACTCTTCCACTACTTTCTATGGCTAACATGGTACAACATTATACTACCATTATCACATTGGTCTTAGTTCTTGCTGTGTGATATTACTGCTTTCCGGGTTCTCATCCTGACAGTTGTTTTATGAATGTGTGTTGGCCGTGGCATATTACATTACCTGCAAAGTGTATAGGATTCTGGCTAATCCCATCCATACATTGCAGAAAAAAATCTGCAGCAGAAATGCAGCGATTTCAAAAACCGTTGCATTTTTTTGTAAATCACAGCATGTCAGTTATACACACGGAAATGCTGGCGGTTTCCATATAGATATAATAGGGACAGAAAGTGCGCAGAGGAAAACTCTGCAGACTTTTTGTGAAAAGCACTGTCGAAAAAACGCGAAGTGTTTCCACAGCAGTCTATTCTGCAGCGCTTTTTAGCTGCAGCTCTCTACGTGGGGCCTTAGCCTTACATACTTTTTTTTCATTTGTACTTTGTATGTGCCTTTGTATTTTTTTTTTAGGCACAATATTGTGGGACATATAAATCAAAACATAATTCATAATATGAGGAAAATGCTAAGAAAAAAAATGCTGCTGCAATTATTCCCATTTATTATCACCCATATCCAAAAATAAAATATTAATTTCTTGCACTGGTTATTACTCTTAAGGGGATACCAAATATGTAATATTTAGTGTTATGTGATAAACTTTCCTTCAAATTCTATTTATTATAATGCTTCTATTTTTTTATATTTTTTAGCAGCTGCCTTGTCGCTGCTCTTCACATTCTTTCACAAGGTAATACATGGAATAACATGTTAAAAATACAATAAATTGTTTACAGAGCTTTAGATCAGCGTTTAACAATCTGTTACATACAATACAGAACAACCCAACAACAAACCTGAGTGGCACATCAGCCCTAAAGCTCTTTGCTTCATTAAGGCTGTCCCAGTAATCTATTTATCTCCTTGAAATAATGTTCTTACAACCTTGATGTTCTCATAAGAGAGATGGCAGACATACTTAGACAATTTAGATAAGAAGACCAATTATATGCCATGGCACTGCTAGGAGTCTGGGGGAATGTAGGTCCTGAAGAATCACTTGAACTTACTTTGAGAAAATGAGTGAAAAAATATTCATCCAGATGGCGAGCTGTTGGATACATAACTGCATTACACATTAGCCTGCAAAGCTCGTGCTGTTTCCTTATGGCAACACTAGCACACTAAGGTGTACTGTACTTTTTCTGCTTTCCCTTGACAAAATGGCGATATAACAGACATTTTATTATTTGCAAAATAGTAAGGCATCGTTTCTAATGTAATATAATTGAAGGAGATGTAGATAAGCACTACCTAGCAACACAGTGCTTACTATCATTAACATTTGTGTGATAGATATTTTCGAGAGTATAATATGCAACAAAGCTCTAAGATAAAAGAAACCACCACTTTAGTATGTGATCATCAGTTTTTAGTACTTCTGCTTGTAAAGCTGGCCATGCACATTAGATTAAAGTTGATCTCATCTAGAGAGAACATATTTCATTGCATTTCAACATGATACTTTATTTCCATAGGGAATAACCCACTCCCAAAAGTGTGAGCCAGCAAGAGCAGTGGGCAGAAAATTGATCAACACTCTAATGAATTTCATTATTCCATGTGTTTTTTAAAAAACATACAGCATTACTGAAAAATTCTTAAAAAGTAAGTCACTTCAAATGAATAGTTCAGGGGAATACAAGAAACTTTGAAATATATGTCATCAGAGAAAAGTGTTTCTGTCTCTTATCAGCTTTTCTCCTGCCTGCTAAACTGTTCAATTCACTGCTCAGAACTGTCTTCACTGAAGATGGGTTGGAGTTGGAGAAAAATGGCTACAAAAGGAACGGGAAATATATAGGAAGTACTTATACTTCTACCTTTTGCTCAATCCACTCCTGGCTTTGGCTCACGAGAACGCTACAAAACCAGCAACAAAAAGACTGCATTTCCGCAACGTGGGGGTCTCAGCCTGAAAGTGCTATTCACTTCCTGCTACCTGAGGCAGCACATTTCTGTGCTTGTCTCTAACTCGTCTGTCCGTGTTATCTGTTCTGCTGTTTCCCATCTTTATTGAACATGTGTCTGAGCAGTGAATTGAACAGTTTAGGGTGGGTTCACACTTGCATCGGCACTCCATCCGCCGCAAATCCAACCTAAATGTCAGAAAACTGGATAGGTAAAGGTTTGCGACGCTTTGCTTAAAAACTCATTCGCTTGAATGGGTTTTTAAAGCAATGCGCGGGTGTGCGCTTACACTCTCTGAGCCGCAAACCGTTTTTTTTTTGCTGGAAACAAAGTCGGACATGCAGGACTTTGTGTCCAACAAAAAAAAAACGGCGTCACGGCGCAGAGGATGTAAGCGCACACCCGCGCATTGCTTTAAAAACCCATTCAAGCGAATGGGTTTTTAAGCAAAGCGTCGCAAACCTTTCCCTATCCAGTTTTCCGAGATTTAGGTCAGATTCACGGCAGACGGAATGCCCGCGCAAGTGTGAACCCACCCTTAGCAGGCAGGAAAGGACTGATGAGATGAGGCATTTTTCTCTGATGACATAGTATCTGATATTCAGCTGAAGTATTCATTTACAACAAAAAATGGAATGTCAGTTTTGAAGAGGATTGTTGCATTTGTCAAAGACCATAGATAACTGTCCAATGTAGTGTGATCTGTAAAGCTCCATACAATTACAAGGTTCAACACAAGTGTGTTTGATCTGTCCAAATGTATAAAGGCTTCTAGTATCTCAGCACTCTATAAGCAAACTTTACTTCCAGTCATTCACAATAGGCTTTAGGTGGTTTTCCTAAATTTTACGCTGATGGCCCTCGTATAATTAGTGGAGTATTGATCAGCAAAGCAAAAGGGCAGAGGTGCTTGCACTGTTATAGAGTGATGTCTTTATGAGTGTGGTAGTCTCTGGTAATGCAGCTCATCCCTATTCACTTGAATGGACTGAGCTGCAGTACACGCCACAAGCACTTTTATAATAGATAGCATGGTTTATCATACCCACATAAAAAAAATAAAAATCAAAGTTGACAAAATCCTCAAAAGCTGCATGTTAGCCCCGAATAAATATATGCAATACAGCCCAAGGGAAGACACAGTAACGTGGATTGAAAAGATAAGCCCATGTTATTATCAGCCAGGATATATACTCGATCTCAGTAAGGCAAATTTTTCCCGTGCTACACTTGGCTTGTTCCATTTGAACAAGAACAGCTTTATGTTTTTTTTGTCTGTTTTCAGAGACAACAGTACATCAGTGAATTCCTAGGTATTGCATTTCTGAACAACAGGCATTTGTACTTGAAACACGCATGAAAAATATATCTCGTGTCAGAAAACCATTCATCTGCAAAGAGATATAATACCAGTTTCTAAGACTGATCCTTGGATTTGTGCTAGAGAGAGGAAAACACTGAAGAGTGTATAAATCCTCTGCAAATCTCCTTTCCTATTGCAGTAGCGGGCGAAGAATTACAATTCTACTTTCATTGTTATTTCAGGAATACCGATGTTTGAAAAGTTTTATTTTGGACATCCGCACTGCTCATAGTCATATTTGTTTACACAGCATAATGTGTGCGCTCCGGAAATAAATTATTTATACGCCAATGACAGGGGTGTATTTCTTCACAGGGCAGCGGGTAGAAGCTGTTTTCCTCAGAAATAAAGCACTACCTTCTATCAGGACAAATGCATTGTCTCTTGGAATTTTGATATTTGCAATGGCCTTGTTATTACGATCAAATCAAGTAGTGTATTGAGCAGGGCATGAATTTTTAAATGATGCAATGCAAAAATATGCCCTCAGCTACAAAACGCTCGACGGCCTCTATGATTAATACCCACAATGTATACATAATGGATGACAAATTCTCTGCAACTTTTCACACATTCGCTTTGGTAGACTGCAAAGGTTTGACTGCCTTAAATTTTCCTTATACCCAGTGGCCTCATATAAATATTCTGTTCTGAGAAATAAATGAGGATATATAGAGATATAAATTATTTACTTTCCAAAATGTGTCTGATTTATTAACTTTAGGTTTGGCCCTGCATTTGGAACAATGAACACAAATGGTAGGCCGACACTTCTTAATGTTAACCTTTAAAAGCCAGTAACTTTACAGTCAAGTGCTTATACCTACTTTCTGGAAGATCTGCCTCCAGAAAACAATGCTGAAGCCAAACCGTCTACAGGTACAATGGATCCAGATAGTTAACAATTAGCAGGCTTTTTTCTTTATTATGTAAATTTCTGATATCTTAGGCATTCAAGGACATTTTCACCCAGGAACTTGTTCTGTGTGTAACAATGTCCTCACTGAAATATCACGTATACTATACTGAAAGGCTGAATATTAAGCATCTTTAAAATAAATGTTGCTCACTTATAAACTTTTGACTAGGGAGCTATGTATATTATGTAAAAAAAGCCCAAAGCTGGCCTGCCTAGATGTACTTAACAACCATTCATTAGCCTCCAGTCATATTCCTCTTGTGGTTATCTGAAATTAAAGTGTTAATTCAGGACTTTAATATTGATGACCTCTCCTTGGGCTTACAAAGCTGTGCTAGATACAGTACATTATGGCTCTAACTAAGGAGGTGCTGGGAGCCGACCCTCCACCAATCTGATACTGATAACCTATCCTTAGCCCTGGAGTTCCCCTTTAAGAGGTTTGCATGGTCTATGATTATGCCACGATTGCTTAGAATATCTGGATATATTATCTGCTAAGAATTTTACACATTTTTTTTTTTTTTTAAAGATTATGATTAAAAGATCACTTTTATTCAGCACAACTTATGAGGCTGGATTACATCTTGTGATGTCTTGAGCAATTGTGACTACATTCCCCTACTGGTTCAAAGGGGTTATCCGAGCTATGGTAGTTGTAGCGTGGCCAGCCTTTCAACATCAACAAGGGTGAGCCGTAAAGGTTTTTTTTTCTTTTTGTTATATATGAATATGCCATCATTGTTAAATGTTAGAAAACCTATTTAACCATATGCTATAACCTGGACCAACAGAAACAGGCAAATCCATTTTGTGCTTGAAGAAAAACGCAAGAAATTTAGAAAATATTCAATGAATCATATAACACTGCGTAAGCGGTCAGCCACTTTAATGGCACAAGGTCTATCATTTAAGTATTACTTTTCAGAGCAAAATAATGGGCCTCGGCTTTAATGTACAGTAGGTTCTTATTGTGTGGATTAATCACTAGAGCCCTACTAGGAGACCCTTTTGTCACTTTCAAGTACAACATTTACACATTTTTAGAGAAGTTTTGAAACAAACCACAAACTCTGCCACTTGAATTGTATGGTGGTAAGAGAAAGGAAAGAATAAAACAGAGGTATATAGATCAAGCTGGGGAAAAACCATAACATAGTGAAGATGGGCTTTGGAATCCAAAGAAAAGGAAGCTAGAGAGTTTTAGATAATCTTGTTTATCACACTATGCAGATTAATATGAAATGTATCTATTTGATTAGTACAGGGTGGGCCATAAGTATGGATACACCCAGATAAAATGGAAGTGGTTGCTGATATCACCTTACCGTTTGTGGCATATTAGTACATGGGAGGGGGGAAACATTTGAGGCCGGGTGACGCCCATGATGGCCATCTGCAAAGCCGCCATTTTGGATTCAACTTTACTTTTTTCAATGGGAAGGGGGTCATGTGACACATCAAGCACATGGAGAATTGCACAAGAAAAACAATGGTGTGCTCATTTTTAATGTAGCTTTATTCATTATCGAGTTATTGACACGTTTGTGACATGGAGCAACGACAGTAACCCACTAAAGGATGTGCTCAAAGTGCTGCCTATTGTGTTGAAACAACGGATACAGGAGGCCTGTGGTATTGCTCTCGGTGTGTCAAGAGTGGGAGAAGAGAATCACAATGAAAGCTTTTTTTTGTGAGAGGGATTTTCATTGGTACCGTTTCTAGGCACCTATTTATTGATGTAACTTTAATAAATTTTAAGGTGGAATGGAAAATACATTTATTTGCACTATAAATAATATATTCATTTTATTAATTTACTTTAATCTACAGGTTATAATGATTGCGGTGATATAAATCCTACATTTTTTAAAACTTTTTTAATAAGATTTATTAAATTTAAAGTGGTTGTCCAGTTTCTATTTTTATTATTGAAAACTGCTGCTACAGGGGATATAAACATAACAAATGAGCACTCACCTCTCCCTGTGCTTCCATTTCCACCGCTGTCAGCTCTGTTTGGCTGTAGTGATCCCCTCACAAATGGCACGTGACCAGTATACAAACAATCTCAGGCCTCAGTGGTCACATCTTCACAAATGGCACATCACCGTTTTACTTTTACTGTTTTGTTTGTTTTTTTCACCATGATCCCATGCAACAAGTTTCCTTTCTATGTAAAATACCTAAAACAGCATGGCCATTAAAGTTATATTACAGATGTTTCTCTGATCCTGTTCATTACAGCCAAAATCAGGATCCCATTGCTGAATGCATGGGAACAGATTGCATGCCCATGCAATTCCTATAACATACATGTACAGCATGGCGCTGTAACACAAGGGGTTGAAATACAGGTTTGTCCTTAATGTATCTAATAATTACATTAGACAGAAGTACTGTACATGCAAAGTTTCCATAGCTAAATGTATTCACCACAGAAAAAACAGCATTAATTGGTTAATTACCCAGTAATTAGTGAGATCCCAAGTCACAAGTCTATCAGTTGCCCTTAAGGACCAATCTGTGAACTTGTGGTACAGAACGATGATCATGATGTGTGGTAATTAATTATATTGAGTAATTACTTAAATTCTCCACAAGTCAAGATTAGTCCCTATACATGTGGTCAGTGGTGACCTGCAATTCACAAGATGACAACAGGAATTTGAGAGGGTTTCCAGTTTAGCTTTTAGTCATATTGAGTAACATTAATTTCGACATCATTAAAACCAGACATAAGCTGCAATGTGTAAGTCATGGAAACCAATGTACGGCACATACTAGGAACAGACAGGAATTCTACAAAGAACAGATTACAATGTCACTATAATAAACTGAAGAATGTCACCAGGTTAGTCTTGTTTAATCAAAAGGAATCAATATGTAAGCATCACAGGTTTGTTTCTTTGAGAGTATATGTCTATATACATAATGTGGCAGATTTATCAATACTGCCTAAAAGTTAGACAGTGCAAACTTGGACTAGACAGTCTTAAACTGCTACACATTTATCAAAGTGTCTGCTGATGTTTGATAAATCTGTCATATTCTTAGACTGTCTAGTCTAACTACACCTCCTATTAGTTTACGCCAGAAAAACGCGCCAAAATTTGGCACAGCGATGTCACAAGTTAAGCCACGCCCCTTTCTGTGAATCCACACCCCATTTGTTTAGCTGCAATCCCTTTTACCATGAAAGTCATAAAAGTATCGAGAAACCTTGATAAATGTGGTACACTGCATGTCAGACAGTTTTTTGGCACAAATTACGCCAGAATTCTGCCACATTTTGCTTGATAAATCTCCGCCAATGTATACACACTAGGGGCAAATTCACAGGCAGCATTCAAACCTATCCGCTGCCAGTGGACATACTTAGCAGCACGTATTATCCAATCCATTATTACATACCTAACACAGTAGGTCACAATAATGCCTGTAATACCCCTCTGTAGTACACAATATACCAAGCAAAATACAGAATGTACAGTGTCTTGAACTTGAACAACATTTGTTATTGAGTTTCTACAGACTGAAGGTAGTCAAATGTGTTCTGAATCTTAAGAACGTTTTTTGTAGTCACCACCTATACAGCATGCATGGATTACTACGTACTTTTTATAACTGATATTCAGATTTTAAGTAACACAATGTAATTGGCAGTGATGCTACCTGCAGAAAAAGCAACCATCTGGCACTGATAAGAGCTAAATGCTACATATGTTTTAGGATAAAATCGCTTGCTTTCTCTCTAACTTCTTTTTGTTTTCTACAAGTTTACAGTCGGAATGTTCCTGCTATGTTTCTGATCGCCCCTCATACTTTGTAATTAACCTCTGTTCAATGCTCTTCATTAACAGACAATTGTAATGTTCTCTCTGCTTTCTATTAAATCAAAATAACTATTATCCTTACATTCCTTCATTAGGAAGACGTCCACAGGCTAAGTTTATACAGTACTTTTCTGGTGACCTTTTTGTCTTTAAAAGTCAGTATCATGATTAGTTTCATACTGAATTCTAATTACTTAAGACTGTTTAGCAAACTAGGAGATATATGTTATACATTTATTGTATCTATCTATAGTACATATTGTCATATTCATACAGCTTTATAGTGCTCATATGGGCTATTTATACATAATATATTTTAAAACATTATAATCAAAACGTCATGTATATTTTATAACTAATGAATGTTTTATTAAATTACACACACAGTGCACTACACTAATATAGCATTAATACATATATATATATATATATATATATATATATACAGCAATGAAAAAGTGGGCCCCCCTACCTACCCTTTTTGTCCCAAATTTGGGGGGTTCCCCCCCCCCTCCTGATATATCTAAAACGCGGACACAGTAATATTTCAGGATTGAAATGAGGTTTATTGCTACTAACAGAAATGGCAATATGCATTAAACCAAAATTTGACCGGGCAAAAGTATGGGCACCTCAACAGAAAAGTGACATTAAATTTAGTAGATCCTCCTTTTGCAAAAAATAACAGCCTCTAGTCGCTTCCTGTAGCTTTTAATCAGTTTCTGGATCCTGGATGAAGGTATTTTTGACCATTCCTCTTTACAAAACAATTCCAGTTCAGTTAAGTTTGATGGTCGCCGAGCAGGACAGCCCGCTTCAAATTATCCCACAGATGTTCAATGATATTCAGGTCTGGGGACTGGGATGGCCATTCCAGAACATTGTAATTGTTCCTCTGCATGAATGCCTGAGTAGATTTGGAGCTGTGTTTTGGATCATTGTCTTGCTGAAATATCCATCCCCGGTGTAACCAAATTCGTCACTGATTCTTGTACATTATTCTCAAGAATCTGCTGATACTGAGTTGAATCCAGCGACTCTCAACTTTAACAAGATTCCCGGTGCCGGCATTGGCCACACAGCCCCAAAGCATGATGGAACCTCCACCAAATTACAGTGGGTAGCAAGTGTTTTTCTTGGAATGCTGTGTTTTTTGACGCCATGCATAACGCCTTTTGTATGACCAAACAACTCAATCTTTGTTTCATCAGTCCACAGGACCTTCTTCCAAAATGAAGCTGGCTGTCCAAATGTGCGCATACCTCAGGCGACTCTGTTTGTGGCGTGCTTCAGAAACGGCCCGCATCACTCTCCCAACAGCTCTCCTTGTGCAAAGTGTGCTGTATTGTTGACCGATGCACAGTGACACCATCTGCAGCAAGATGATGCTCACTCTTGGAGGTGGTCTGTAGATTGTCCGACTGTTCTCACCATTCTTCTTCTCTGCCTTTCTGAGATTTTTCTTGGCCTCCACTCTGGGCTAACAAGAACTGTCCCTTGGTCTTCCATTTCCTACTATGTCCTCACAGTGGAAACTGACAGGTTAAATCTCTGAGACAACTTTGTATCCTCCCTAACAACTATGTTGAACAATCTTGTTTCAGATCATTTGAGAGTTGTTTTGAGGAGCCCAATGCCACTCTCAGAGGAGATTCAAATAGGAGAACAACGCAATGGCCACCTAAATACCTTCTCTCATGATTTATACACCTGCTATGAAGTTCAAAGCTCAGTGAGGTTACAAAACCAATTTTTACTTCAGTTAATCAGTAAAAGTAGTTAGGAGTATTCAAATCAATAAAATGATAAGGGTACCCAAATTTTGCACCGGTCAAATTTGGTTTAATGCATATTGCACATTTTCTGTTAGTACAATAAACCTCATTTCAATCCTGAAATATTACTGTGTCCATCAGTTATTAGATATATCAAATTGAAATGGCTGTTGCAAACACCCAAATATTTAGAACTAAAAATGATTAAGATTAATAGGGGTGCCCAAACTTTTTTGCGTATATATATATATACACACACACACACACACATAAAAAACTTCTATAACATCCTATTCTAAATATCTAAATCAATAGGCATTAATACGGAGTTGCCACCCCTTCCCATGCCTTTACAACAGTCAGGAAAGCTTTCTACAATATTTTGGAGTGTGTTTGTGGGAATTTTTGCCAATTCATCCAAGAGATCATTTGTGTGGTCAGACACTGATGCTGGATGTGCAGGCCCGGTTCGCAATCCCTGTTCTAGTTTATCCCAAAGGTGTTCAGTGGGGGTGGGATCAGGGGTCTGTGTAGGCCAGTCAAGTTCTTCCTCATCAAACTCACCTAACCATGCCTTTATGGATCTTATTTTAAGCACTGAGATACAGTCATACCAGAAAGGGACTTCCACAAACTGTTCCCACACATTTGGGAGCATATAGTTGCCCAACGGGTCTTAAAACTCTGCAGTTATGCACTATGCACCTCAGGCTGAATTACTATTTACATATTAGTCTATGGAGAGGAGAGGGGGGAGGAGGAATCTGCTGGAAATGGAATGCAAATAACTGCAGCTACTCTGTGAGTGAGAGAACACTTCTGACACTGCTGTATTTTCAAGGTAACAGTTTACCACTTCACAGCATGAGGCGATAATTCTGGTGGAAGTAGCCTTCTGCGCCCCCCCACCCCCCATAGATTTCTATGTGTGAACTGGATACAGATATAGGAGGAGGAGAGCAGCTTGATAACTGGACAAGGAAACAAATTTCCTTAATAAGATATATTACATAGTTTCTTAAATTCATCTGTGCTATTCATTTATAAAAAAAAAAAAAGGTTTTATAACTGGAGGCACACTTTAAGAATTACCATACATAAATTCTGGTAGAAAAACCATAACATTATACATAACTAAGAATAGTAGTTTATAATTAAAGGATAATGAACAGTTGTGCATTTGCGTAGACACATGCTGTGTATAATATTTTTTTAAGTAACTTGTGTAGAGTATATGTATATTTCTTCATCTATAACAAGAATTTACTGACTTACTCTTGAAAATTCACACTTCAGCATCGAAGTCATATTCACACATTGTGGGTGATTTACCAGAGGGGCAAACAGATGTGTTGTTTAATTTGCACTATCTTTACATTGTGTCCTTATTAATTCTTTAGCTTGCATTAATCAGGCAATTGCAGGATATTTACTTGTTAAAGAACTGTATTAATGCTTCTTAAGCTTGCAGAGTTTATTACAGTTCTATAAAGAGCTGGCTGGCAATTTCATTTAAAGATACAGCTGATCATCTATAGGCCTTCACACCTTTACATGTAAAGTATACCTGACCTTGTCCAAACAAACAGCTATAAATGTATTTATGGGTTGCCTTTATCTTATCATGCAGTATGACATCTCTAAGATTAAACTAGGGGGGGTTTTCCAGGACTAAAATACTGATGAAAGATAGGCCATCTATATAAGATTGGTGAAGATCTGACTCTTCCACCAATCAACTCATTGAACGGGTTGCAGTACCAGGCACAGCCCTGTACTTTTCATAGTGCCTGTGCCTGGTACTACATGTCAAGTAAATGGGACTGAGGTGCAATACTAGCGACAGCCAGTACGAAAAGAACATAACATTTGTTTTTCTTTATGCATACACCGTCCTCTTGGCAGAAAAAGTGTCTTAACACACTTTTTTTTTTTGTTTTTTTTAGTATGACGGCCAATTTTTAGCACAAATAAAACCAGAATTCTGGTGCTTAGTAAATCTATACCCATGTATATTATCCCAAAGGTGGTCATAGATGGAAAGAAGAGAGCCCAATTCAATGATATATTCTAGTTCTGCTCAATGAAAATATTATAGAATAATAAGTGTAATAATAAATCTCCAACATGTTACGCTAGACTAGCGTTCGGGTTTCTGACGTTCAGTTCCACATGGGGACCCGAAAAAGACGGAGACCCTGTCTGCCTAAAAAGCGGTTGCACACAGAAGCCCGCGGACCCCCTAGACTATAACAGGGTCTGCCGGGTTTCTGCCAGTTTGATATTGAAACCAGCGGTGAGAAAAGTCCTCTTTGTAGGACTTTTCTCTCCGCTGATTTAAGCGGATTCTCCAACGCAGGAGTGAATCCAGCCTTATTATATACTCTAATATTTAACTCCCAAATTTGCTTTACATCTACAACTTCTTTAGGACATGCTTATTTCATTATACCTTTTCTAAACTGCTCCTCTTAAAAATGGTGCAAGTGGTTCAAAAATGTGTCACTTGCATCATTTTATTTCTTTATTATATATCACGCCAATTTTCTGGTGTACGTTATTTCATCAATGTGCCCCACTATGTGTAGATGAACCCTAAAGTTGCTCTGCATTATTTGGTCAGTCACACAGAAATCATCAATATAAAACATATCAGCCTCATCATTATCTTGATATTGAGATCATAACAGATAAACCCCTGCTGGTATCTCCTCTTACATACATCATGGCTATCATCCCACTGTTGCATGGTTTGTGCAATAGCTTTAAAGTAATTATATGCATTACTGCCTCCAGAAGAAAAAGAAAATTATACATCTGATGTATTCTTTTGTTCTTTGGTAGAATTTGAAGCTGTTTTCATCCAGTAATTCTTGCATCATTTTTGCAGCTGGTAAATAAATGGCCTTGTAAGAATATATAATTTACTATCTCATATATAGAAAATCAAATTGCTCTGTAAGGTGCCTCTATTGATATGATCAGTAAGGAATGTGGTAAAGTATATAAGGTACACTAAGCACCAACACTAAACAGATGCGCCTTTATTCTTCCTGTTTTCTTTTCATGAAGAAAATGCTTGCAGAATCGATTAACATGGAATGTGGCAAGAGTTATCATTTTAACACACAGTGCTGGTATTCTCAGATTTTTAAATGAGAATTTTACCCCCTCCCAGGGATTTCTGTAACTTATCTCATCTACTTAAGGCTGAAGCCCCACGTTGCGGATACACAGCTTTTTTTGTTGCGGATTTTTCTGTGTTTATGAGTCAAAGCCAAGAATAGCTACAAAAGGAATAGGAAATATATAGGAAGCTCTTATATGTCTCCCTTCTGCTCACTGCTGACTTTGGTGCAAAAAAAAACAAAGCAAAATCTGCAACAACAAAAAATCTGTGTTTCTGCAACGTGGGGCTTTAGCCTAAAGGGGTTTCCTGAAAGTTCAAAATTAATGACCTATCCTGTATCAGATGAGTGAGGTTAGACTCCTGAAACCCCTACCAATCTGCTTCAGCTACAGCTCCATAAATTGGCAAGGGACTGTGAATGGTATTGCAGCTCAGGCCTATTCATGTATATGGAAAATAGCTGCAGTAACCATACACAGTCATAATGGGACAGGCTTATGAAGACTGGCATCTTCAACATCTGTCTTCATATCTCCTGTTCTGGCAGAGGGTGTGTCTGATGTATGAGGAGGTGTATGTCTCCCCATAAACTAGTTGAACCCTCTACTGGGGGCCATGAGCCTGCGGAGATTTCAGGCATAGTTTATGTCAGTTTTCTGATATAAATGATAATCAATCTGATGGGGCCAGTGGCCTCACCCATCTTGTGCCCCCTTTCAGAAAAGTGGTAAGGAAAGCATAAAAGAGAAAAGAGTCACAATTTTTAGCACAAAAAAATTGCAGCTTTTTCACGTCTTGCATGCCAGGAAACTATGGAGCTGTCTCTTCTTTCAATCAGCTGATCAGTGGGGGTACTGACCACCTGATATTAGTGACATGACACATCCTAAAGATAACTCAATATTAAAATCAGCATATAATAAACTTAGCATATAATTCTCATGAGCAAGAGCAACTGCACTTCTCCACCACACATTCCAACAGTTATATATTATTTTAGTCTACTCTATGTTTTATGAACTTTTGCTTTTATCACCATAAAACTGTGCTAGTATTTTCCAGGTTGTTACAGTTATAGTAACACTCAATATATTTAAGACAACTTGACAGGGAAGCCCCAGGCTGTATGGGTTGGGGTAAGAGTAAGAGGTTTGAGTTAAATAAGACAAAGGGATAGTACAGAAGTGTAGTGACCCGACGGTAAACGTAAATCATTGTGTTGGAACTTACTGTCCCAGTGACAAAAGCAAGTACCTGTAGTAATACTTTTTGCTCTTCAAAGTCCAGAGTAGTGTTCAAGCAGACAAAGACAGAGTAGTGTTCAAACATACTGTATACTATAGGAAGTAAATAAAAGAAAATTTAAAGAAACCACAGCGGTTTTGGCACAAGTGTTCCATGGTGTCCTTCGAAATCCCTGCCCTGTTTAGGAAATATTTGTTTTTCTCTAATCAACATGTTGTGACTCGGCAGTCCTCAGACTCAAGTGACTTGATGTCTTGGCACAACAATTTGAAAATCTGCAGCCTGCTATTGTAAAAATCAATGCTGGAACACCAGGATATAAAAACGCTTAATAAAAAATGTTCTTTTTGCTCTGGTAGGCCAAGGAGAGAAAGTGCTTTGAATCAGAATGGAAATATCACACAGGGAACTAATTTCTAAAGACATTTGCTTAACAGCTAAACAGGAAGAAATGCATTTATAATACAACAGAGAGCATGGGACAAGTTCTGCTAAAAAGAGATGTGTCGCAAATTGCATTCTTATTTATAGCCTTTGTGGTCTAGCTACAAATGAGTGTGTTTGTGCTGATCCTGGAGCAGAAATTGTCATTCTTATGATATAAACATTTATTAGACTAGCAGACATCAACGCTTATGTACACAAAGCTATAAAACACGCAAAAGGGAAGAAAACAACAGGTTTGAAATAAGACTGGCTTCCAGCTGATAGTGTGTTTGGAAACAGGTATAAAGCAGGTGTGAAGATACTAAATCCAGGTATTACTGTACATACCGATGCTGGATCGCTATAAATAAGAACAACACAATCACCTCCCTAATTGCTTGTGGGCAGCGAATATCACCAGTCATAAAATTCACTGAAATTAATTAAAACTGATAACGACATTAATTTAGTCATAACTATCATTTAGAATCACTCATTTAAGACTATCGCTGTCACTCATTTAGTGCTAATTATCAATTAGTGGACTATATTTGGAGACATACTGAAATTAATGACATATTTTGAATTACATAGCACTTAATGAAATGTTTGACGCTATCTATCTTGTGACCTCTACTTGGAGTTACATGTGAGTGATTAGAGTTAGGAATAAAAAGTCAGGAGTAAAATACTTTATATAGTGTTGAGGCGCACACAAAACAGCAAGCCAGCACTCGAGATAAAACTGTTTCTACTTTATAAGCTATTAAAATCAGGAGAAAATGGAGACTACCCTTAGATGTTCACCAACTTTACACACAATGTATTCAATAGTTCATCTCATGCTGAATACAATTATTAAAATTCTGCTGTTTTACCTGTAAAAAAAAAAAAAAAAAAAAGTATATATATATATGGGGCTCCTATCTTTGTATATTGCTATCCTCTGCCTGTTACTAATTCCATCTGAAGTAGAATAGAATGGCCATACAGAATACACAAAGTTGGTAGACAGGTCCCTTAGGCTCCCTCTGAGTAGCTCAGACACTGATACTATGGTTGTTATTTGAGTATATGGGTTCCCAGGATGTTCTCACTTGGCTTGGATCAAGTAGATGGCACTGCCTCAGCTCCAGGCATTTTAGCTTTGTGGTCTTTTGGGCTCTGCCCGCAAACCCATCACAGCTAACACAACCTTCATCTCCACATATGTTGTTGCAGCATGGTCCAAGTCACAAATATGGCTCTCCTAAATGTAACCCTAACCTGCCTGCTTTGATGGGGACCCAGGAAGTGGCACCTGATACTAACAGGGGGTGGTGTCTAAACCTCCTAGGGGCCCATACATTCTAGGCAGCACCCAGTCAGTATCAGTTCCCAAAAACTAACCCCTCCTCAGCTTTGTGCTGTAAATGTTAGAGAGTATCTTCAATGTAAGCACTGGCACATGGTTTATATCTATAGCAAAGTGCGTGCATTACTTCTTCCGCTTGTTCTACTACTGATGTAGAGTATACTTGTGTCACTGTTCAGGAGGATTCTTGCACAACGAGGACTGATCCATGACAGGTTATTGTGGGACACAAAGGCATAAACTACAGATAGGGTTAATACTGCAAATTTCGATAATAGAGTTTTGCAGACCACATTACTTTTTACTGCTCATGTCAACTCTTCTGATCCTGCTGCAATGATGGGAATGTACTGTTCCATAAGCTGTCTATAAACAAGCAAAGAAAGCACAGCAGAGGGGCAGACATTGTGATCATTGCAGTAGGTGATCGGTGCCAGCGCATATTGAATGTGTCCGTATTGACTTGGAGGAGGTAACTGCAAAGCCTCAAGGTAACTTATTGAAGGGAAGTATCACGTAGTGAACTACTGACAGACTACTGACAACTAAAGTTAGAATGTGTTCCAAGCACAATGGGGAAACATCTCCCTAAACCCCATGTTGCAGAAATGGTGCCGAAAAAACACTGCATTTTACAGTACCTGCAAAGTGAATGATATTCTAGCTAATCCCATCCACACGTTGAAGAAAAAAAATGCTGCGGAAAAGCTGGATTTTCAAAAACGCCCATGTTTTTGAAAATCACAGCATGTCAATTATACCTGTGGAAATACTCGCATTTTCCCTATAGGTTTAATAAGGGAAGAAAATCTGAAGAGAAAAACTCGGCAAAAACGCAATGAAAAACGCTGCGGAAGAATGCGACTTTATCAACAGTATTTTTTAGCTGCATTTCACTATGTGGGACTTTAACATTAAAGAGAATTCAGACACTTGTGAATGGTAATAATGCACTAGAACAGGTATAGGCAACCTTCGGCACTCCAGCTGTTGTAAAACTACAACTCCCAGCATGCATACTTGCTCTGCAGTTCTTGGAACTCCCATGGAAGTGAATGGAGTATATTGGGAGTTGTAGTTTCACAGCAGCTGGAGTGCCGAAGGTTGCTGACCCCTGCACTAGAACAATATCCCCTGTAAAAACTCAAGTAGCGTTTAACCACTTTTTATCTGGTTCATGAACAGACACAATTTCAAGTTTTTTGGTACATTCAGTTTTGAAGCCTAATACATTTTTATTGTTTTGTTTATTCAAATCATTTTTTTCTTCTTTGTTTGTGCTACATAGGGCTTTATTTTAATGTAATTTTTATTTTTGCATATTTTATCTTTTTTTTTCTTAACTGGCAAAATGTAAAAAAAATAAATATATTTTTTACTGTTTTTTAATAGCGAAATGTGCCACTAAAATATATTTTTTTAAATAGTCTATCCCCTCTGATACTGTAAATTTTCATTTTTTTTTTTATTGTTATTATTATTATTTTTTATTTTTTTATTTTGCTCATTTCCCTTACCTTACTGCACAGCTGATCTAGGATCC
The DNA here is from genome assembly GCA_947044405.1 of Leptodactylus fallax. Classification (NCBI taxonomy): domain Eukaryota; kingdom Metazoa; phylum Chordata; class Amphibia; order Anura; family Leptodactylidae; genus Leptodactylus; species Leptodactylus fallax. The sequence continues at coordinate 62,560 of CAMRHE010000420.1, forward strand.
AGCAGCTCCTGCAGTTACCGATCATGACCATCAGGCCAGGGTAAAGCTGCACAATGGCATCTTCCATAGCTATATACACATGTACAGCGTTGGAGAAGGCAGGGACCATAATAAAATGCCCCAGCAACTTTCCCTGCCTTCTCTCTGGAAAGTCCAACCAGCTGCCTTCTGATACCCAGTGAAAGCGTCTTTCTTTCTGGATTGCTTTTATTATCTTTTTCTGGGTTAAGTGTTCCTTTAAATTCACTGACAGTTTAAAAAAAGACTTTTGTCCAGTGTCCCCTAAAAAACAGATGTGTCCATGATTAGTTTGGAGCCTGTGCATGTTATTGTGAACATAATTATCATAATTTTAATGAATTCCATTCATTAGTAAGGCATCCAACCAAAACAATGGATTTTTATGCCAAATTGTCAGGGGAAGAGGTGGGTAAATAACAGTGACTGGTAAAAGTGTGATGGTTTGAAATGAGAGAAGGGTCTGCTCAAGCATACGATAGAGAAGCTAAAGGGTAGCACTGTAAAGGTGCGATACTAATACTAGAAACTACTACTGTATCCCAGTAGCTAGTGACTTGCCTATTATCCTAGAAAAGTAATAAGTTGCTGGAGTTTTGCTACAGTAACCTGTATGAATTTTAACAGAAATTCTAAAGTTCTTACTCAAATTCATAAAAAATGGGGAAAAAAATAAAAAGAATACATACTCGCACACACAAAGTCATCAAAGTCATTTACCTCCTCATCAACTGAATAATTTAGTAATTTCAGTAATTATTGGACTTTATATCTGAGCTATCCTGGTGAAGAATTTATCACAAAAAATCTATATTAAAGAAAAATAAAAAATAAAACAGCAAGTATGTTGAATGAAACGCTGACCGACAGAAACCGAGATGTTAAACACTACAAAATAAATGTAATTAAATTCCTTCGTCAGGCTCCAGTATTGTAAATAAGATGGAATACTTTCTATCTGAGTCAAACTTTGAGTGCAACTGTCAGCTCCGAGGGTAAAAGCCTACCGCAGAAATACCCAAGGGAAATTAATAGGGATAGATTGGAACCTTTTCAGTTAGTGCCACGGCTAATATAAGTGGACATATTCAATGAATGAAATAAATGATCTCAATCTGAGGAAGGAGAGGCAACCTCCAGACACTGATTGATATGCATGTGTATATTATACGAATAAATTATTTCCTCTAAATAAAACTCATTAATGAATAGTCATTAAGCAAAGCAGGCAAAGTAAATTGTAACCGATTTCAGGGGGAATTTAACCTGTTTTTGACAGCTGTTTGTTTTTGCACCATTTTTGAAAGTTATTATCACCCATTACCTGCAGCAAAAGACTATTTTAATAAATCGTCCAGGGTGAGAAAAAAAGCTGATGCTTATTTAGTTCATGGGTTATCAATCTCCAAAATTAGAATTATGTTAATAGAGTGTTTACTAAACTAGTCTGAAATCCTATGTAAAAGGCCATGCGAGGACAAAGAAACCTGTTCTGATGTTTCATTACCACAGATTTAGTACCATTCACTACCAGAGCATATTTTAGTGTTTGTTATTCTATAAATTCTATGATCGATGAAGTACAATGATGCCATTTTCTGTGAAGTGTGGTACTAGAACACAAAATGTGATCCTATCCTTATGGTCCTTGGCTGCATTCACAGTTAGGTTGGCGGCTGAGCTGAAATCCCTCAGTGTTGATGTGTGCTTTGTTTAAGAACCTAGGGATTGTAATTTTTTTAATATACATACCCAGAATGCAATTCGACCGATGTCAATGATATATCTTCTGGCAAATTAATAACTTACTACCAATGGCTGGTGTATTAGCCAATGCATTATTTAACCACTTAAATACCGAGCTATTTTCCCTAGTTCAGGACCGGATATGTTTTTTTTTTTTTTTTTCATACAAGCGGTTTTGAGGGTTCTAAAAAAAATTTTCAGCAGATTATTCAAATTTCTGAAGATTATTCAAATAATTTTTGCAACTTTTTTGGTGATAAAATTAGGTTTTAGTTTTAATTTGTTTTTATTTTACCATGTATTTCTTTTAGTTTTTCATGTGTTTTTTTTATATAGCACAAAGTGTTGTGTGTCAAGGGCAGGGCTAGTACCTATGCCATGGGCATGGTAGTGGCAGGGGTTTTTTTTATTTATTTTTTTGTATTTTTATTTATCTATCATTATATAGTAGTATCATAATAGACCTTTGGGAGGGACATTTAAACATTTTTATTATTATTTTTTTTTTTCTGATTACTTCTATAACTGGGGCTGATACAATATTCCCAGTTACAAGAGGAATGCAGCCTCCATAGCTGATCTGGGCACACGGACCCAGCAGCGAGATGTACCGACTCCAGTGATCATGTGACCGCTAGACCAAAAATGTAGCCGCATCATAAACTGTTAATACACTGTCGCAGCCTTCTTAATATCAGCTCTGGCTGTAGTAGCAGCCGCCTCCCTGCTTCTGCAGCTGCACAATTTTGTGGAACATCTTAACAATGCAAGGACATTCAGTTACATCCTTTCAGGGTTAAGAGTGGACAGCCTGGTTGTATATATATAGTCAATGGGCGTTTAAAAGATATCCTCTATTCATAGAGGTAGGAAATATGTTTAAAAAAAAAACCATTGCCCTACCAAACAAAAGCAGTTTAATTCATTTCCTGTGTAAAGTGTGATCTTTGCTTTTATAATATGTACATCTACAAGAAACTGCTTCATCTTTCACAAAAAGTCTATCAACGTGTTTAAACTTTCCTTCCACATCAATTGTGCTGATTTTAGTTTTGGACCACTGGCTTAGAATAACAAAATTTACAAGGCTTAAAAAAAATCATCAACTTCTCCTAATACATTTCACATAACAGTTCCAGAAATTGGTTTCTTGAATCTTTTAAATGCTTCTGTGGTCAACCATCCCTATCAACACAATGCTTCATTCTGCTTAGGAGTTGCACATTTCAGTACTCAAATGCCAGTCATTTAAATTGTGCTGAAAAACATTTCTGCTTGAATCAAATTACAAACCTATGAAAGACTGTGTAGAACATGCCAGGTAAGTACTATTAAAATGTTATGATGGCCAACTACCTACAAAACACCAGCGTTTGCCAGGATAAATTCATTACAATCCTCTGATCAACTCTGAAATAGTATTGTTTATATGTTATTCATTATTGCATGTACTATCTAGAAAAAAATGCTGCAAAGTAAAAATGACTTCAAAAATAGAAGTGTTAATAGTTTGTATTTGTTAATTAACAAAATGAAGTAAATAAACAAAAGAGAAATCCAAATCACATGAATATTTGTTGTGACTTTTGTCTTTAAAATAGCATCAGTTCTTCTATGTACTCTTCTACGTAGTTTTCGAAGGAACTCGACGGGAAGGTTGTTCCAAACTTTTTCGAAAACTAACCACAGCTCTTCTGTGGATGTAGGCTCAAATCCTTCTGTCTCTTCATGTAATCCAAGACAGACTGGATAATGATGAGATCAAGGATCTGTGAGGGCCATGTCATCACTTTCAGGGCTCCTCCTCCAAATGGTGGTCACACCAAATATTAATGGGATTTAGATTTCTTTTTTCTTCAGTCACTTAATTTTGTTAATTGACAAAAATAAACTATTAACAATTCTGTTTTTGAAAGCATTCTTATCTTAAAGCATTATTCCACACCTGCCTAAAATTTCAGCACAGTACTGTATTAGGTTATGTTAGCCCATGCATTGCACTAAAAGCATAGTGTCAAAATGCATATCCTCAAATAATCAGGAAACACAAAGCAACTTCTTGTTTTTTTTCATTCATTGAATTAGGACTGGCATACCATGGACAGTCTACCACTATACACATAGTTACATAGTTTAATAGTCTGAAAAAAAGACAACTAAATGATCCATGCAAAGGCAAGAAATCCCCCATTCAGAATAAATCCCAGGATTAAACCTCTAAAACTTGTTTACTGAATCAACTGTCACAACATCCTTACAACTTCTGTGAAAAGACGGCAGAGTGGGCGGTAATGCATCATCTGATTTACTGTAACTCATGCCAGAAAATCGGAATGAGTTAGTCCTTAAATCTAGAACAGTTCCTGACTGGTGTAGATTTAATTCGTGATACATGAAACTTCCCATGGTGGATGAGAAAGATTAAGAGACCGGAGCCTCTTTATAATTCTGACGTATCTGCTATCAACGCTCTTGATATTAAGATTGTTGCACCACTTGCTGGCCTTAATAAATTCCCCCCAATGTTTTTAAGTCAAAACCAGAAATTAAGGCTACAAACACTACTACTACTACTACACTATTAGAATATAGCCTGTGTTTTCGTCCTGTCTCTGTTTCTGGCTTACAAACACTGATCCAAAGCACTGTTGTATAAATAAGGTGTCAAGCTTACTGACCATTACTATCCTCATATGTTCAAGGCCCCACAAACATAAAATGGATCCCGAACTATCATCACACAGATGTCACTTCTGTAAATGAAGAGGCTGACAGCCGCAATAGCGCTAGAAGTAAATTCTTGTTTGCATTGCATTACTACATTCTGTGTCATGTATATCACTCCTGTTCAGACTTAGATTTAATTAAATATTAACCAGCTGGGAAGGAAATTGTATAAATTATAGAATAATATATGAACAGGTATTTCCTTTCCACTGCTGTACAAATCTTATTGACAAACTCATTGTGAGATCTGAGAAATGTTTCCTTTTGAATGCAGATTCCTTTTAAGATCATTACGGGGCTTTCTAAAAATACAAAAACCCTAAGATGTCCAAAAAAACCCTAAACAGTGCATATCAGATCAAAGCTTGAACATGTATGACTGTAGTTTAAGCAAAGGAATATATGGATTTACCCTTTTTTAAGGCTGTTATCGTGGCATCTCACTCGGAAAATGAGAATCCTACTCTGTACTGATGAGGAGCAACTCTGTAACAGTGATGTCTTAATGTGGGTGCCTCTGGTTTGTCAGCTAAAAGGACCTAACAAGGACTCGTACCTTCAGTTGGCTCTAGAGAGACACTTTTACTTCTTTTGGATAGGAGCCATTTTATGTACTTTTCCCAAGGAGCATTCTCTAAAAACCTCCATGCCAGCTGGATCTTTGAAAGAAGAATTGTTCTAGGAACTATCCTGGAGGCAGTGTACACAGCATGTTACACAAACAGGCCCTATAGTACTTATGCAGAATAAAACTTCTGAAACAGTGACACCTACAGATTAGAAAGAGTCAAGTTTCAAAGCTTTTTATGAGATCAGGCATTGATCATCAGCACAATATGGAATATTTCTTTAAAATAAACTGAAACCTTAGCACATATAGAAATATCTGACTGTATAAGTATAGTCATAATACATACAAAACTATCTAAAATAGCTTCTGTCCTGTAGAAATTGTGACATTGTGGTGGCTCAGATGTTAGTACTGTTGTCTCCTAACGCTGTAGTTTTTCTGTTAGATCACATAGCTTATCATGTGGAATAAAAATAATTCTATATTTAGTATTCTAAATACTGCTATTAGATACTTGTTAGGGTGAACCATTATTTATAGCAAACCTTCAATTACAAGACAACTTTCACAAATGAATAGTGCAGGTGTATATAATAAACTGTGTAATATATCTTATTTAAGAAATAAGTTTTGTTCTTTATTTACCAAGCTGAATTACTTTTTACATACTAGTCTATGGAGAGGGGAGGGGAAGGCGAAGGCTGCCAGAAATAACTGCTACTACTTTGTGAGTCAGGCAGCTATTTCTCCTGAGTCTACCAGTGCACAGAATGAGGCAATAAATCAATGAACAGCTTTCTCCCTCTCCCCTCTGCATACAGTTCTGTGTATGAGCTAAATACAGATATGGACTCTATGCAAACACTCTGAGTAAATATGTTACATTGTTTCTTAAATTCACATGTACTATTCATTTATGAAATGTTTTATAAAGAGAGGTACACCTTAACTTCCACTTACTGTAATCTATCCAGAACCATTGAAAAGAAGTTATTACTGACTGACCAACAGAAAAGACTGTGTACATGCAGATCTAGATAGTGGAACCAAAATGCTGAGCATGTGGCACTGGACACAGAAGATGGTAGTTTTTTTTTTTAGAGAAAATCATAAAAACACCAGGAGGGTCCATGACAGGAATAAAGCAATATCTAGGCACAGGTGCTTTGTGAAATCTCTCACAAGTTATTTATATTAAAGGGATGTTCAGAGTTAATTTTTGTGATTTAAAAGGACGGCAGGTCGCTTGTGAAGATGTCACCTCTGAGGTTTGTGGGTGATTGCAGAGGTCACCTAGCATATTGCTGCTGATGTCAGCTGGGGGCTCAGCAGTCCTCTTACATTGTTAAAAAGTAACTTAGAACACCCCCTTTAAAACGGACAGCCCTTTCAACTACTCTAAAACATACTGACATTTTTTATGGCATATAATTTAGTAGCTCTAGAAAGATTACATATGGTTTGTACCTGCAGGTTAATAGTTAATTTCAGCATGCTAGACTTTTGCAACTGCAGTGTTATTTATTGCAGCTCCACTTCCACCCCAATAGTTCCCTGTCCAGGGTATTGTTAAGAATTCCTTCACACTTCAGAGAAAAAGAAATACTGTATGCGCCAGTGCAATGCTCTGCAAACACGTCTACGTAGAGACTACAGCGCTGCCTCCACCAGGGACTAAAATGCCATGTCACATTTCTACATTGTTGTGTCAAACACACGTGTCATTTTATCTAGGCCAACCTAACTATATATAACATCCTGTATCTCTTTGTGGGATTACCACAGAATACTTTAAAAGCAACATAAGCTGTATCCTAGGGCCTAATGTAAAATATCACAACAATCTTCCTTTGCGATTTAACCCTTTAAAAACTATTCTGGGCTTTAAAGGAACTGCAATCTTTTTTATTTCCCATTGACCTAGTTGTATGAAGATTAGGTTTTTTTTTAGCAGGATATATATTTTTGGCATTAACTACATTACATACCATGTATTGTAGAATTTTTATTATTTTTTTGGTGTGCAGGTTGTGACAAAAAAAAAATCAATTCTGCCATTTTTATTTTACAGTACTAACCATGCAGCATAGTGACATGTTAACTTTATTCTGCAGGTCATTACAGCTGCTGTAAGGCCTTATTCACCCGGGCATTAAAAACAGACATGTCCTATTTTTGTCTATATTCACAGATCCTTCAATAGATTCAAGTTTATTAGGGATCCTCAAAAATGGTCCTGAAAAAATGGTCCGCTTGTCTGTTTATCACAGCTGTATTTATCAAATGATGTGGTTTTTTTAATCTTCGACTGTTTTATGAACATCTTTCATATTTTTTCTGATATTTTATTTATTTTAACCCCACCTGGGGACTTAGCCATATAATTGTTTGCTTACACTATACACTGCACCCAGCAGTCACTTCTCCAATGGAGTGACAAATAGAGCCCCCTTCCTCTAACTGCTTAAATGCTGCAGGCAATAGCTGAATCCATGTCTAAATCCTGACAGAATCCTGAACGTGTGAACATGACCAAGGGTGTGATCCATCACATATATATAGCACAGCTTTGCTTTTGGCTAGACTTTCAGTAGACTATGCTGAGAGTTCAGTGGGTGGGTAAATTACTTTGGTTATACAGCAGGCAGCAATGCACTCAGTGTCCCCAACTGGCAACAGACTTAGTAATACTTTATTAAATATAGTCTGAAAATCTAAATATATAAAATATAATTTAACTGTATTAAAGAAAAAAAAACAACATTATATCTTTTAATCCATAGAGTTGAATTTGTAATAAAACAGAGGAACACATTAGCAGCCCACATAAATGAAAATGATTAGAAAAGCTGAAGCCTAAGCCTGAGAAAGCATCTACATACTATAGTACACATAATCAGACCACGGCTTCCATAAATCAACAATGCAGACACATCCAGGTTTTCTTATTACCATAATGGCTGCATTAAATAAAAAGGGAGGAAATAATGCATTACTTCCACAGGCTTTACTTAACATGGAAATAAAATTGGATGAGGTCTATTTTGACATTTTTCTGTTTATTTAAAAACCATTCGGAGTTGTTTAAAACACATTATCTAAACACAATATTAGAAAAATGAACTCATGGATTTTGCTTCATATTTAACACAGCTGACGCTCCAATATAATGAGAGTACCCCCACTGGAGCTATTAGGTGACCCATAGTTCACCATACTTGTAGCAGAAATGGAATGAGGTCATCATTGGATTTCTAGTAAACAAATGTTTGTGGTGCCTCATTCATAATCTGCCGTGCCTTCTCCAACTGAGCAGGCAAACCATGGCAGAGCGGTCTTTATAAAATTAGAGACAAAAAACTGCACTTGTTTCTGCCATAAGTCTGCTCTAAAGCAGCATTGCCTCAGTGAAGAACTGTGTTCTCTCCTAGAAGCATCCGTAATATGGCATGCAGTGAAGCATGCCACAATATTTGTTGTGCAGAGTCTCAGAAAATCCCAGGGAAAAGAAAATCTGTGTGTATCCAAATAAAATCACAGGCTCATGGATTTTCATGTGCATAAGGCTTTAGGCTTCATATTAATGGGCATATTATGGATTCTTACTAAGGAATTTATAGACTTTTATAGAGTCACATTGAAAATGCAGCGCAGTCTGCAGGCAGCATGTTATAGAGCAGGAGGGGCCGAGCAGAGCGGGAAAAATTCAGCATAACTTGTATTTTATTCATCTCTATCTCTGCTATGTAACATGCTGCCTGCAGACCGCACTGCTTTTTCATGGTGACACGTTCCATATGTACCTTGTTTATGGAAGTGAACAGAGTCATGGCATGGTTGCCATATTATGATGGTATACCCCCCTAGAATAGATCTAACACACAGTGGCACACAGAGTCCAAATGGTTTCATAGTAAAGAGATGAAGTGACCCCATGTTTCAGTGCAGACTTCTGCACACGGCTCTGTAATGGCTATGAGGCTTTATAGTCAATATTTAGGGGTTGGACACTTACTAAGAAAATTTCAAAAATTCCATAAATTGAAGTGTAATAGCATACAAAACTATTCCATATGCCCTATTCCATACAGCAGTCTGCCCACATTAAAGTCCTCTGCCCTTGGGTAATATCCATAAACATTGACCGCAACAGTCGCCATGTCCATAACTCCCAAGCTGGTGGTAGCCATGTGATTTATGCTACTTTTTCTGTGCCCGACTCCTCTGTGCAGGAGGTGAAAGTGTTCAGTGTATGCGCAAAAGTAGCCAGTAAAATCACATAAACACTGCCATTTTGGGAGCCATGGAAGTAATGTTTACCGACAATGGAAATTTCAGCTGCTAACCTTTTAATACAGTGCCTTGCGAAAGTATTCAGCCACCTTGAACTTTTCAACCTTTTGCCACATTTCAGGCTTCAAACATAAGGATATAAAATTTAAATTTTTTGGTGAAGAATCAACAAGTGGGACACAATTGTGAAGTGGAACGAAATTTATTGGTTATTTTAAACTTTTGCAAAAAATAAAAAACTGAAAAGTGGGGCGTGCAATATTATTCGGCCCCTTTACTTTCAGTGCAGCAAACTCACTCCAGAAGTTCAGTGAGGATCTCTGAATGATCCAATGTTGTCCTAAATGACTGATGATGATAAATATAATCCACCTGTGTGTAATCAAGTCTCCGTATAAATGCACCTGCTCTGTGATAGTCTCAGGGTTCTGTTTAAAGCGCAGAGAGCATCATGAAGACCAAGGAACACACCAGGCAGGTCCGTGATACTTTTGTGGAGAAGTTTAAAGCTGGATTTAGATACAAAAAGATTTCCCAAACTTTAAACATCCCAAGGAGCACTGTGCAAGCGATCATATTGAAATGGAAGGAGTATCAGACCACTGCAAATCTACCAAGACCCGGCCATCCCTCTAAACTTTCATCTCAAACATCTCAAATCATCTCAAACAAGGAGAAGACTGATCAGAGATGCAGCCAAGAGGCCCATGATCACTCTGGATGAACTGCAGAGATCTACAGCTGAGGTGGGAGAGTCTGTCCATAGGACAACAATCAGTCGTACATTGCACAAATCTGGCCTTTATGGAAGAGTGGCAAGAAGAAAGCCATTTCTCAAAGATATCCATAAAAAGTCTTGTTTAAAGTTTGTCACAAGCCACCTGGGAGACACACCAAACATGTGGAAGAAGGTGCTCTGGTCAGATGAAAACAAAAATCGAACTTTTTGGCCACAATGCAAAACGATATGTTTGGCGTAAAAGCAACACAGCTCATCACCCTGAACACACCATCCCCACTGTCAAACATGGTGGTGGCAGCATCAAGGTTTGGGCCTGCTTTTCTTCAGCAGGGACAGGGAAGATGGTTAAAATTGATGGGAAGATGGATGGAGCCAAATACAGGACCATTCTGGAAGAAAACCTGTTGGAGTCTGCAAAAGACCTGAGACTGGGACGGAGATTCACCTTCCAGCAAGACAACGATCCCAAACATAAAGCAAAATCTACAATGGAATGGTTCACAAATAAACGTATCCAGGTATTAGAATGGCCAAGTCAAAGTCCAGACCTGAATCCAATCGAGAATCTGTGGAAAGAGCTGAAAACTGCTGTTCACAAACGCTCTCCATCCAACCTCACTGAGCTCGAGCTGTTTTCCAAGGAAGAATGGGCAAGAATTTCAGTCTCTTGATGTGCAAAACTGATAGAGAAATACGCCAAGCGACATGCAGCTGTAATCGCAGCAAAAGGTGGCGCTACAAAGTATTAACTTAAGGGGGCTGAATAATTTGGCACGCCCCACTTTTCAGTTTTTTATTTTTTAGAAAAGTTTAAAATAACCAATAAATTTCGTTCCACTTCACGATTGTGTCTCACTTGTTCTTGATTCTTCACCAAAAAATTTAAATTTTATATCCTTATGTTTGAAGCCTGAAATGTGTCAAAAGGTTGAAAAGTTCAAGGGGGCCGAATACTTTCGCAAGGCACTGTATATAAAGCCACTGCTACACATCTATATTATTATACTTCTCCAGACTATATTGGATTGCGTATAAGTCCTCACTACTTGCATACATCTTACCTATCCATCCACCACAAGAGAGAGATAACAGACCTTATTATCTCACACAGAGATATATTGGGGGAGAAAAGTCTCCACTGTTTTTCTTTTTTCCGAGAACTGAGAACAGCTGCTCTGCTTGTTGATTTTTTTTTTACTCAAGCAGTACAAACTTTTCATTTAATCAGATTGTCTAATAAAGAAGTCTATCCATATGTTCTTCCTTATTTTCTTTGAGAAACACTATTACTTACTGAACTATTGCAGGATTTTTTTTTTAATGTAATTTATTCTTTGATCTTCTGTAATGTTTAGAATAAGGATGACAGGCACTTACTCCTTTATATTTCTCTGAACTATTTTTTTCCATGCCAATTAAACTCAGAAAAGGCGCACTGCTCGCCCATGTTACTCTCTCTTACAGAGGCACTTAGGATGCATTACTTTCCAGTACAGAATTCATAATTACATTTTTTTATTTCTCTTTAATTCAAAGAAACCACTTTCTTAAGCACATAAACATTTTAAAGAGCATGCAAAAATATTTAAATAACGAAGACAGGCTTGACATGAAAGAATGCTTGTGGAAGTTCAAGTACAGGCAATATCTCATTGGAACTCATTGAAATTAATTACAGGCATGTCATATTATTTAGAAGACACAAAATGGGATCATTTGAACAAATTGCAGTTTATGTTACTTTGATGTATGATGCTTTAACCCCTTCTTCTCCAATCGCAAATGTATGCATTATACTGCTTTCTGAATATAGCTCATCCATCCAACAGCAATGGCCACACTTGTGCTATTTACATTCACATTTAATACTTTAATACTACCTTGCATTAGTAATATGTACACTAGACTTACATTTTTTACTGTTCTACATACATGGATATTCTTCTTTAATACAGAGTACACATAAACACTGACCACCTATGATAGAAATATATATCAGCATGTGCTGGCCATAGACATACAGGTGACCCTTGTGTGCCAATTCTGTGGCATCTGTCTCTCGTGCTTTATCCAGTAGGATAGCAGAGTTTGCGCCTATAAATAAGTTAAGAGGTTTTCTGAGTTCATTCATTGAGGCAAAGGCAGGCAATAGTATGAGATAATGAAATCCAGTGCCACCGTTCCATTGCTTCCCAGTCATGCCTATCTACCTGGCTCTTTTACACCTTAATGACCAGGCTATTTTCATGATTTGTGTTGCTCATACTGGCTAAATGGGTAAGTTTTACGTATTAAGCTACATTTAAGTTCATTTTTTAGTATTATTGGGTTTTTTAGAGTATAACACAGAGTTGAAACAATCAATTTGTCAAGATTAAAGACATTCTTATTTCCATAGAGGACCCATATGTGTATAGTGTCTAATGTATATTTTGATAAATAGCATGGTGGAACTGAATTGGATTAAGGGCTTATTATATAAAATGATATATTTTTTTTTTTTTATAAAACTATAATTTTTTTCTGGTTTTATTTTTAATTTTCTTGTGACATTTAACTTGACCCCCCCAGAAGGTCAGAAAACCTGTCAAAATGTAAATGGCATACAGGCCCAGACTGACCTTTGGCCCCCAGCTTACCCTGACATGGCACAATACACTCATTATACAGATACTCATCATGTAGCATCTCAACCAGGTTATGTGTCAGTATAATATACTAGATTATTTGAGAAACTACCCAGATTACTTTTTTGTACTGGAGACACATTGGGCGGCAGAGATGACATTTAGGTGTAGAGTCAGGCCAGCCAGTACCCTTCCTCCCTGGGCCCATCTTTACAATCACACTGCAGGGCCCCAATAACCAGCCACCTTGCAGTGTCTTGTTGCTGCCAGACGTCTGCTGCCGTGTGGAAACATTTCACTGGTTCACAGTTCCTAGTTTAAGGCAAGATCATGGCAACAAACTACTGATAGAAACAACTACTACTGAAAAAAATAAGGCTAGCAGCATTTTAGGAATTTGCAAACAAGTGTCATGAAATATCTGCATGTAGCTGTATAGTGAGCCTCAAAATCAATTTTACTGATGGAGCCTATACACCGCTGTCTGACACCGATGGTGTATGGTCTGCAGCACATTATAGATTAGGAGGAGATAAGCAGATTTATATAGCATTGTGCTGAATAAGATTCCTGGAAACTTGAATTCCATTCATTTGTAAGGTTAGGAGTCATGTGGGTGGGGCATCTCTGTACATATAGAGAGAGAGCTTTTAATCACTAAGTGGAACAGCCAACATGGCTCCTAAGCTTTGGAATGAACAATTATAGTTATACAAGCTATACTGAATCTTTTCCCCCTACTCTATATCATATGGCCCACAGATGCATTGACAGTGTGCTCCCTTTAAGGCTTTAGACTTCTTTGCCTGGGCAGTGTAATCCAAACCACCTCCATAAAGTCAATACAACATATCGACGGCAATCCTGACACTGAAGGATGTTGCATCACTGACTTTGTTTGTCATGCAGCAGAAGCGATCCTAATTGTTTTAGAGGCACAGACTTCAGGTATTGATTTCTGGTACACAAATACAATTCATCTTGATATACAAGCATTATATTTCAGCTACACGTGAGCCATAAAGCATAGGGAACTTTACACCAAAAAAATAAAAAATATTTGTAAGTGTGGCCAGTTATAAATGTCTGACTGATATGGTGGAAACAGCATGGCAGCCAAGGACCCATACACCAATTCTTTCACACATGCCTCACTGTTACACACATTATTTGGGATACTGAGATAGTAATATACAGTATCTATACGTGAGTTATTAAACTTAAAATGAATATCCCTTGTGTCCTTCAGAAGTCAAGAATCTTAGATAAAATTATCTTTATCCAAGGAGGTGTTATTTAACTTGACATCCCTGGATTTTCAATACTAAAGGATCAAAATGATCGCATTGTCTACTAAAAGCCAGTCATTAATTATATTTATGGTCAATGCCTCTGAATTTTTAATAGCCACATGCTGTTTTCAAGTGTTCCTGAGAAGTGCACAGAAAGATTCACTCTTAGCTATTAAAAGGACTGAATCACGTTACATTCCTCTACCCTTTCATTTCCATATAGCCCATGATACTGTATATTCTGAAAATACAGAAACGCGAAAAAAAAATGCACAAAATGCAAAAAGTGGCTTCCTTCCTTAATCTCCTAATCCCTTTGGTCCCGTTTTCTCTCATACTGAAATGAATAGAAATGCATCATCTTTGTGTGTCTCAGGAGATCAGAAAGGCCCCCTCATCCCCGCTGTGTCAGACAACTGGCTAGAGCAGGAGAATCCTTCGTCTGTCATATCTTCAGTACCAAAGCCAGATGAGATTTATGGGACTTGACAAGCATTACTTGCAGATCTGAACTTGCTAGCACCAACACACAAATAATGCATTTCAGAGTTTGAAAGTAACACAAAGTCACTATTTCTAGATTAAAGGGGTTGTCTAATTTTTTTGTTTAGCTGAAGAGGAGGCCTGCAAATGTGATGTCAATGACTCTTGACATGATATCACTGCTGCAGCCTCTCTGTATACAAACTTGTAATATTGGTGATGGGAACCTCAATGCGGAACAGCTGGAGGAGAGAGGTGAGTATATGTTCTTTCTTATTTTAAGGCCTTCGCTACTGCTAGGGAAAAAAGTTCCCTGACAACCCCTTTACCCAAGTAATCTACTCAGATCCTTTTAAAAGCTGATGAGGAAGATCAGTCCACAGAATATCACCGACAGGCAGTCTTGTTATAAATATCCTACAGACACACCTAGAATTGGTTATTGTGATAACCCTAGTCATCACTTCACTAAGAACATGAGTCCTATTATTCCATGGATGTGTCCTGTGTGCTAATTTAGCACATGTACTGTATGACACACAGCTCAGTTGCATACTGAACGTCAGGGGTCACATGATGAGTAGGGTGTCACATGATTGACTCCTTGGTTACTACGATTTAGTTAGTGTATAGATGTATTAGACAAGACTGATTATGGGCTATAACATTATCCTTTGCAGATATGGGTCAGCTGCAACGATATAAGAAAGGTATGGACACTGTAAAAAAAATTCTCTCCATTACATCATAGAGTAGTCACGAAAATGGTACTCAAAATATTGAAGAGGTTATCCGTTTTCTAATATTGATGGCCTGTCCTTAGGCCAGACCATCAGTATTGGATTTGCGGGAATCCAAAATCCGGGACCCCCCGCAGATCAGGCTGTTCCACGGCAGCGTAGCTTTTTGGAATGTTTACTTGCCAGGAGTCGTGCTGCTCACTCACCGTACAAAGTGTAGTGGCTGCTTTAGGTACTGAAGCAGTGTTCTATTGAAGTATTTGGGACAGCACTGCAGTACCTAAACCCATAGCTACATTTTGTATGATGAGTGAGCAGCGCGGCTCCTGGCATGTAAATGTTATTAGGAGCCGCACTGCCCTGGTATGGCTGATATTAAGGGGTCCCAGGTAATGGACCCCCACAGATCTCATATTGATGACCTATTCTAAGGACATCAATATTAGAAACTGGATAACTCCTTCAGACTCTTCCTCTTTCTACAGATAATAACTGTACTGTGTATTTTATCTACAACAAAGTCTTTCTACTTTTCCTCTAATTGTCGCTAAAATCCCGGTCAGAATGTCAAGACGTGCATATAGAAACAGAAACAATATATATGCTACCGACTATTATAAGATGTGAACATCTTCATACGGATATTTCTTTGACTATTCTGTCAATTTCACTATATGTTTAATAGCAGAAAAACACTTGAAATGTGAATCTCTGCTGGGTCATTTTAGCTTTGTTTATGAATTGAGCCCACCTGGATCCATTGCCATTGTAAGTGCGTCTTTATTTTATCATCAAGAAGCAAGATCTTTTCATAAGCAGAAAGATATACCACCTTTTTTTCTTGCTAGACATAAAAGTGTGTTCTAACATACTGGCACTATGCATCAAGTTCCAAAACAGGCTACTTATCCATTATATTGACACATGTTGAGCCATTTTGAAAGTGTGTTTCTTAGCAACGTTGTATTAAGCTCTTCTTTTGATCTACTTGATACTAAGACAACATGCAGTTGGAGATATAGATGATACATACCGCAACGGGGGAAGAGGAGTTATTTGAAACATGTAGTTTACTCAAATGTATCAGTTGCCAGAATTTCTGGCTGCGGAAAAAAATCACATATACTGGATTCTTTTTATTTTTATTTAGTATTTTTCATTTATAAGACTATATTTCACTACAAGGAATTTTCATGGATTTTACTTATTATGAGGTTCTGACAGTTTAAAGCTTTTCAGTCCAATCTTTTTCAAGACCTTCTTTTTTTTCCCAATGATTTTCACCTATTGTTACAGATGTCGTTTTGATAAAAGCAGCAGGAAACTTATTGAAGGGTTAGAAAAAATAGAAATATCAATATATCCAGAGGGAAAGAGAAGGCGATTCCGATAACATACGCATTAAAACTCTAGTGTATAGCCCACTCATCTATCAGCATTATTCTATGTAGCTGTATTATTTCTTCTCCGAATTGTGTTTATTTTCTCTTAAAAACTGTACAGCTCTGCATGGTATATGCGTGCTGTGAAAAATACAATAGAAGAGTTTTTTTTATCATAAAACATATTGGTTTTAAGAAATGTATAATCTTTTATGAACTCTAATGGTGCTCTTTCAGGAATAACTAAATTTCTTTTCCACAATTAGCGCCACTCTTGCTCACAGGTTGTGTCTGGTATTGAAGCTCATCCCTACTCTCAAGCATAACATTTAAAATAAACAAACTGCAATATTGTGATTTGTCAAAAATAAGTCTGTGGTTAGCACTGCTGCTTTACAATGCTCGGGTCAAATCTGATCAAGGGTAATATTTGCAAGGAGATTGTATGTGCTCCCCATAAATGTGTGGGCTTCCTCTGAGTACTTTGGTCTCCTTTCATACTAATAAGATTGTAGGTCCAAATGGAGAGAGATAACTTCCAAAAAACACTCTTCACAATGATTAAAGGGCACCTCCTAAACTGCCAAAAAGACCATTAAAAAATTTAATTATATATATATTTTATGTATAAAGCTTATTAGTTACACTAGTTACACAACAAAAAGGTAATAGAAGGTGAAATGTGAGTAATAAGTAACCATCTGTCAAATTTACGAACAGTCAGGAACTGGCATAGATTTGAGGAATAACCCACACCAGTTTTCTGTCTCTGCCTTGTTTCACCTAGATTCTTACTCCACTCTGATCACTGTCTAAAAAAGTGGTGAGGGTGGCACACCAGAGATTTTTGGACACTTTGTAGATGCAGCAGCCTTAGTAAATGGGGACCAAAATAAAAAAAAAATGTCAAAGGATATATAGTCCACAAAACTACAGCATGTGTATGTGCCCAAGCTAATCACTTACATAACCTTAGACACCAGGACACCTCAACCTGCGATTTGCTATTCAGTGGCTTTGTCAAGAGGTGAAAACTATTAAAAGCATAAAGGTACATTCACCAAGCAAGCTAAAAAGCAGTTACCTGCGAAACCACATGGACCCCATAGACTATAATGGGGTCCGTGTGGTTTCTGCACAAAGCAAGCGGAGAGAAAAGTGCTGCAAGCAGCAGTTTCCTCTCCGCAGGTTTCCACATGTTTCATGGGGAAACCACACGGACCCCATTATAGTCTATGGGGTCCATGTGGTTTCGCACGTAACTGCTTTTTATGCGTATAGGTTTCCTTTCAGGGGGTCCCAAGCAGACTCACTGAACGAAAACCGAACACAGATGTGAACCGGCCCTTACCCACGTATGTGTAGCAAATTGGCACACCACCACCATAATGTCTCACCCAGTAAAGCATGCGGACCCACAAGTGTGACATCAAGATGATTGACATTAGGCTTATGGGCTCCACAAAGGGACTGATGTGAGTCTTGACAAACTCTGTACAGCGCTGTGGAATATGTTGCCACTATGGTTTAACTTCAAGGATTGCATTAATTCACTGTTATAATGTATATTAAAAAATAAAACAAATTTCAACTAGTCTACCATACAGAAGTTAACAAGAAAGAAAAGCCTTTTTGTCAGCTGAGTTAGTTTTCTGATATCTTTTGTTTCATAGCCAATTGTCATTTTTGCACTAATGAACCTAACCAGCTCCCAGGCAATTCTTTGGAAGCTTTAAGTATCTGAAACTGAATTATAAAAAAGTAGCAAGGTGAAAATGATCTGCCAGCTATCATAATACTGTTACTTTGAGAGATAAAAGTGACACGGAAAATTACAGAGTGTGGTAAGGTTTGATGTAATGGTTGGAACATTTTTATTGTTCTGCTATAACAATTTACTGGTAGGGACAGATCTATGATGTGTCAACAGATTAAAAACATAAAAACCATCATACTCTCATAAGGGTTAATTACTAGGTCTGTGTCCAAACTATCATTCTAATACGCAGACCTACAGAACAGCAGCGTATAAAAAAAATCTTTTATAAGGAAGAAACATTTCACCTATAAAAAAAACTCCACATTCCAACTAAAAAACTTACAATTTCTGCCTGCTAAATCCACATTTATCAAGGGAGAAGCTTCATTAAACCCTTCCCGCCAAAGCTATTTTTCATTTGCCACCTTCCAAAAGCCACATCTTTTTTTAATATTTAATTTCATACAGCCATATGAGGGCATATTTTTTATGGTACAAATTGTACTTCATAAGGGCACCATTTAGTACTCTGCACTCCTCACAGCTCAGCATAATCACTGGGCGGTAAGGAACGCCCCCTCTCTCTGAGCCGAGTACTATCAGAGGGACCCTGAGCTGTGAGGAACGCCCCCCCAGTACAAGTCTATGGACTAGTACTGTCAGGGAGGACGTTCCTCACAGCGCAGCTAGACTGTCAGGAACGCCCTTCTGACAGTGAACGGTGAAATTTAGACCCCTGATATCTCCAGCCCTGGGGCACATACCGGGAAAGCCGGCAGTGCGCTGAATTCAGCGCGCTGTCGGCTTTCTAGCGGTATGTAAAACCGCATATACATGAGGACGTGAAAGGTCCCCTTTAAGAAAGATTGATATTGATATGGATCCCAGAGATCGGGCTCAATCATAATGTTATGCTTTAATATTATATGATAGGAATGTAAATGGCAAAAGCAGGCCAAACAGCAGCAGATAGGTGCAAGGTGACACTGGGTCAGGCTTTATTGATAGGTATACAAAAAATAAGAGAAAACAGCAACAAAAGAAAGTCCTTGCCTGTCCAGCACTTAATAGACATTAAACAACCTTAGCTACCTCACAAAACCACAAAAATTCATCAACCTTTTGCTCATATGTGTATCACACACTGACTGGCTTTCTGTGTCCCCAAGCAGAGAGATAGTTCCCCTCCTAGCCTCTATTTAATACCAGCTCTCTCTGAATTAACAAAAGAATTATTTATGAGGGGAGGGTCTGTGCCTGCTACTTCACATAGGAGAGGACTCTAGGACAGACATACCTCCCCTCCACAACCAATCCTGCACAAGAGTCACACTGTGCATAAGTCACTGAGCAGGGAGGGTAAGTGAGGAGATGAGCTCTTGCCACCACCTACTATGAACAGTATAATGCTGTGTTATTTGTATCTTGATGCTACCAGTTATTATAATCCTGGCATTGATGATAAAATGACTACTGAAAAGTTTTCTCAACAGAACAGGAAGTATCAGCCAATTAAAAGGCTTAATAGTCAGCGTGAAAACTGCAAGATTTCAGAACTGTAGCGACAGAGAAAATACTAAAATGAATTTTTAAATATATATATATATTTAACATCAAAAAAGTTACTTTAAGCAATAAGTCATTTTCTGATAGCTCACTCCCTTTAAAATGCAGCAGAAGTATTATTTTCTCCTGACAATACTCCAGATTATCACTAAATGCAGTCAGTCCCTACATTCACTACGTATGCAAATCTAACGGCACATTAGATATGGTTAGAGTTTCTCATGCAGTGTGAAGACTGAAGTAAATACACATTGTAGCTGTCTATTGAAAACTGTTTAGATGTTTTGAAAACCCAACTTATCCAACCTATGATTAGGCTGAAAGCATAATTATTCCAGAAAAAGAATAGGCCTTTTTCATTTCTCAGGGTGTGCTGAAATCCATACCGCCTGCCACAGCCCCTAAAATTGCAGTGATAACAAGATTAATATGAAACATCTAACACATTACAGGGTCACATTGTTGAAAAGAAGATCACCCACAGTCGACAATAAAGATACCCTTAATCTTCACTGTATTGAAAATATTAATTTTCAACAGACGCTGAAAAATGGAAAAGGATATTTTCATCAGCTTGCTTTATATTCATGAAGATGAGATATGTATAACTAGATCTGCCAGCTACAAATGGAAATTTTTCTTTCACTTTTTTCTCTGCGGATTTATTTGAAGTCCAATAGATTTTTAGCTATGTAATCTATAAAATGTTGTCTCCTATTATTTTTCTATAAACCTGATCAAAAAGGACCTGTCAGCTGGTCCCCTATTAGATATAATTTGTTTTATATTCAGGGCACTACACAAAACCTGCCATGTTTTAAAGGACATCTGTAAAGTATATTATACAGTATATACTATTCACTGTAAACAATAGTTAAAGGTGAGTTTTCACACTGACAACTGAGCCCTGACAATACTTGAAGACTGTCTGTAAAGTTTAGTTAGCTGTCAGATGATTGTTCAGCACAATAGCTCTCCATTCCTATTTGCTTTTGAATGTAGAAAGTGGAAAAGCTGCTGCCAGACACTTCTAGGGGTGGCTTATCTCCCCTGAGAACAAAAGGATTGGGCATGTTGAAATTCATCAGCCCATATCTTTCTGCTCTGACATCTGCCATCGGGAGAAAGTCTGGAGGCCATATGCACATCAAAAAGTCAGCCAATTCTGCCAAAATGATGTGCCGGCACTGATAACATTACTCTAATGTGTATGACCAGCTTAAAGGGGTTGACTTACTCTTTATTACTGCTGCTGAGGGGCCCATAAACATAACTTAGGCTCGGTTCACAAGCAGCACTTTTCTCTCCACATGTTTTGTGCGGAAACCAAGCGGAAACCACACGGACCCCGCTTTTTTTATTTGTATAGATTTCCGTTCCCAAGTGGACTCCCCAATGGAAAACCCTAACGTGGATGTGAACCGGGTCTAACCTACACTGATCATTTCTGGGGTTTCCGCTTCAGCTGCAGCAGCTCTGTTCATCTGTATACAGGCCTCAGCAGCCACCTCTTCACCAGCGACACCTCACTGCAGTCACATGCCATTTGAGATTTGACACCACTGAAGCTTGTGTTGGCTGCAGTATTCCCCTCACACAGACGTGACGTCACTGGTGATGTTAGCTGGGGGACCGGTGTACAAATATACAGAGCTGGCACTAGGAACCAAGGCCTGGGGAGAGGCGAGTACAGGTTTGTTAATGAGTTGGACAACCCCTTTAATACCTCTGCAGATTATGATCACAGAAAAGTAACACATTGAAGAAGCAGATAGCATAGGATTCACTGCTGACCAAACGGTGATGTAAACGGTTTGCCATCTCCGCCTTCCTGCACAATGACCTCTGCACAAGTCACAGGTCACTACAGGACTCTCCCATAGAAGTCAATGACATTATTGAATCTGCAGCAGAGAAAAGCAGCTCGGATAAGATGATTGTCCCCATAAGCATGAGCCATGTACAGAAAAAGTATATACATAAAATAAAAACTGATGAAAGAATGGGGGTATTTATCAAGACAGGCATATAGGTCTTGATAATCCCTGTGCCCCCAGAGCTGCGGGTCTTGTCATAAATCAGGCACTTCCTCCAGCTGGCCATGAGTCTACATTAAAATCGTGTCTGTCGCATTTAAAAAGTCACACACCCAAGGTCTGCACCCTTTTTACGCCATTTTTCTGGTGTAGAGACCTGATAAAGATGCCCTGATATAAGTAAAAATAAGGTTGGCTATATTAGAAGTCATACATTGTACATAATGTGGATGGACCAGTACCTTTATGCTTATTACATGTTTCATTGCAGCTGATCATACGTTGCAGCTTTACATTTTTCCTTAGCAACCAATTCAGCCAGTATGTGTTCACACTTTCAAAATCAATGTCCATTTTATCTCTGTTGTGTTATACTTAAATGACACACATTAGATACCGCAGCATAGTGTTCTCTAAATAAAGAATGCAGTAGCACACTGCTAACAGGCTTAGATAAACCCAAAAACAAGCACCAAGAGAAGCTGCTGCTGTTTGCCCCGTTTGCCTTCCTTATCGTAATTGTTGTAGCACAAGGAAAAAAAAGACGACTCCTTAAAACAATGCACACTGAACCGATTCACTAAAGTGATACAGAGAGGGTTGTTTACTGTGTGAAATTGCCTTTCCACAAATATCAAGATACCCTATTATTTGCATCAGTAAAACCAACAGAGGGAAAGCTTCCTGTATTTGGTCAGATATATTAGGTAGATGGAAGCACATTAAATAAAAGCACATTAAAATATTTTCATGACATAGGTTTTGCTGAATGTTTAATTTGGTGTCTCAGATTTATTTCTTCTTTTAGGATAAGGCTCCATGTTGCAGAAACACCACATTTTTGGCCTTTGTGCAAATGCTGCAGAAAAAAGCATCATGTTTTACAGTCCGCGTGTATTTCATCTCTTCCCCACATTGCAGAAAAAAATATTACGGAAAAAGCAGTGGTTTCAAAAACGCATGTGCAAAACCGCAGCATGTTAATTTTACCTGCAAAAACACTATAGACTTATATGGAGGAGAGAAAGATGCAAAACACAGCAGAAAAGAATTGACAACTACAATAGTTTTTGTTATAATTTTTCCACTGTGTTTTATTCTGCAGTATTTTTTAGTTGCAATTCTGAAGCCTTAGTCTTAGGCACCATGCACATGCATGTGTACTTTGTCAATATGCTATGTTTGTTAGCTCACTGTCCCAATATTTTCTATGGCCCTATACACACTCTAGTGTATTATCACAAGTCTGTGAACCTGAGGAAAACTCAGGACAGGTCCTATTCCTGTCCTTTTTACAGCCCGGGCTCACTATAGGAAATGAATAAGGCCATGCCGGGCACCAACGGCACACAGTTACCATCTATGTGCCATCCGTGCCTTTTTCCTATGGACCCTACCATGCACATATTCGTGTGCATGTAGCCTAATGCAGTTTTTTCTTTTTCTTATCGGCTAGTGCTATGGTAATGGGCTGAGGTAGTGATTTCTTTACACTATTATAAGTGAAAAATAGAGCCGTCTAGAATTTTTTGTCTTGGCACCCAGTAGTCTATGACAGCCAAGTATCTCAATCAGCTGTTCTTTAGTTTCAATATTTTTTATTAAATTTTTCAAAACACAAAAACAAAGAACAAAATGAGTAGATATTGCGATATACAGTTAATATACATTGTAATACAGTTTCAAGATATATTCTTAGAACCGCATATCTTTAAAACCAAATATAAAGATTACTTTGAAAGTGAACATTAGTAATAACATAAAGGCACATATATTAGGCTGTGGATATCTACCTCTAGGGTGTATTCTCCGTAAACAGTTTTCCCTTCTACATGAGATGTTTAATTGTGCAGAGGACGTTTGACTCGCACCCGCAACATTGGCTATTCCTCCCCAGTTCCCCTTTCGACGGGGTTGGCGATCTTCATGTCCCTCTCTATTTCTGTCCCAACTTCCTCTATTGGGTTTCAAATACCATTCAATTCTTTTTACGTGACAAATCTAGAATGTATCCACGCATCCCAAATTATTTCGAATCTATGAAACGAGTAATTACCCATTGCGATCACCCTTTCATAAGAATATGTATTGTTAATGGCTAGTAACAGGGCCGACATAGGCGGGGAGGCTGTTGCCCTCCATCTCTGTACCAACATTAGTTTAGCCATCGTTAGAATTTTACAAATAAGTTGCTTATGCCTATTCAGTTCTCCGGGAATGCCAAGTAGCAAAATCGCCATATGTGCAGTAGGGGGGAGACGTACATCAAACAATTCAGAGAGCATTTCGAAGACACTATCCCAGTAACCTCGAATTATAGGGCAAGTTCCCAGAATGTGAAGAAGGGTTCCTCTGTCTCCACATCCCCTCCAACAATTCCCAGACATGGAGGGATACGCTAACTGCAAAGTAGATGGAGTTCTATACCACCGTAAAGTGACCTTCATTGCTGTCTCTATGTGGGTGCTACACTTTAAAGACAGATGGATCAGTTTAATCGTTCGTTGCCAGTCGTCTGGAGTAATGACCATTCCTAAATCTCTCTCCCAACAACGCAACGGAGTGGATCTAGTAAAAGTCGAAATTCCATCCATTTTATCATAAAGAAATCATAATCCCCTCACATTGGTCGACAACCAAGCAAAAAGTGAACCGTTATGGGGCAGGGTCGTCACAGGGTGTTTAGATATGAAGTGCCATATCTGAAAATATTTAAGGAAATCGCCTACGTGGATTCCGTATTTTTGTCTAAGCTCCACAAACGGTATAGGCTGATTAGAGTCAGAGTATAGTTGAGAAATCTGCGTGATCCCCCTCAATTCCCAACCCGAGACCCCCATGCCATCAATCATCCAGGCCATCAATGACAGAGGCATTTCTGTAATATGAAAATGTTTCACTGGGTTTGCTTTCCCATGGATTAGCTTCCATGCCATTAGCAAAGTGCACATAACCGGGGAGAAGGATCCCGGAGCCGGGATGTTCCAGAAGGGCAGCCACAGCGCATCTTCTAACTTTAGGGGAGATATAAACGCCTGCTCTATATGTAGCCATGGAACCGAGGTATCCATTGACTTCCACCTTGCACACTGGGTGACCAGTGATGCTATATAGTAATTCCTCACCACTGGTACTCCCAATCCTCCTGCCTCTCGTTGCTTAAATAAAAAGCTTTTATTGATTCTAGGTCTCCTACCATTCCACACATATTTTGAAATCACCCTTTGTGCTGACTCAAAAAAGGAAACCGGAATGGATATTGGGAGCGTACGGAACAAGTACAAGTACAATAGTCTAGGCAATAGCAGCATCTTAAAAGCCGCTACCCTTCCTATCCAAGAAACATCCATTTTGACATTCGTTCGGTCTCTTCTTGCAATATTTTTAACATTGGGATATAGTTACTTTTGTAGAGGGTTCCTAATGATGTTGTCACCTGTATCCCCAAATACTGAACACTGTCCTTCCTCCAATCAAAATCATAAGTCGATTGTAGATGCTGGAGCAAGGGTGGAGGGACATTAAAAGGTAATGCCTGTGATTTGGCCATGTTTAATTTATAAAATGATAATTGCCCAAAAGTACTAATAGTGTCCATAAGATGAGGAATAGATAGTTGCGGATTAGACAGAGTGAGGATAATATCATCAGCATATAATGATATAAGGTGAGATTTACCTCCTATGTCAATGCCTCCCACTCTCGGGTCCAATCTGAGTATTTGGGCTAAAGGCTCCATAGAAAGGACAAATATCAGGGGTGATAGGGGGCACCCCTGTCTGGTCCCATTCGTAATGAGAAATGGATCCGAGACTACTCCGTTAGTGAACACCTTCGCAGAAGGTGCTGAGTATAACGCCTCAATCGGTCTTAAGATAGCTCCAGAAAACCCCATACTTCTAAGCACCGAAAAGGCATACGACCAGCAAATGCGGTCTAACGCCTTCTCTGCGTCCAATGCAAGGATCACCGCCTTTTCCTTTCTAGAGTCGACATTGTGTATTATATTCAATATACGTCTGGTATTATCATATGATTGCCTCCCTTTAACAAATCCCACTTGATCATAATTTATCAAACTTGGGAGACAGAGTGCCAGTCGGCTCGCTATTACTTTAGCGTAGATTTTTAAATCTGTGTTCAATAGCGATATTGGTCTGAAGTTCTGGGGGCTGGTGGCGGGTTTGCCAGGCTTTGGCAACGTAACTATCAGGGCTTCTTGATTTTCTTTTGGGATGACCCCAGAATCAACCACGGCCGTCAGAAATGACAGCAGCGGGCTCATCAGGGCTGGGAAAAAGCATTTATAATATTCATTAGTAAGGCCGTCAGGGCCCGGAGACTTATGTGATGGCAGTGATTTAATGATGGATAATAATTCTGCTGAAGTAATAGGCGCGTTCAAGGAGTCCAACTGTGACTCCGTGAGTGCGGGTAGTTGAGCCGCCTTGAGGAATCGTTCAATATCCTGAGTTGTCGGGGGGACTGTCGAGGAGTCGTCTGCTATGTTGTAAAGGCCTTCATAAAAATGCTTAAAGGCGTTAGCAATGCCAATAGGGTCATAGATTTTATATGAACCATCCTTGCTATACATAAATGGAATCCTCGATTTTGCCTGCTTTTGTTTCAGCTTGGATGCTAGAAGTTTGCCCGCCTTGTTAGATTGAGAGTAATATGTGGCTCTAATCTTTTTCAGGTTTTTCTCATATTTATGCAATAGGCAAGCAGTTAACTGCTGGCGTAAAGCTATTAATTCCGTTGCACGTGAGTGAGACGGAAATTGTTTATTGCTGGTGTCTATAATTCTTATCTGACGGAGCAGACGATCTATTTCTGCCATCCTATTTTTCTTTTCAATATGCCCTAGGCGAATAAACGTTCCCCTAATAAAGGCCTTGTGAGAATTCCACAATATTTCAGGGCCAGGAGCAGAGGGGGCATTAATCTGAAAGAATTCCTTCAAGTCATTTTCTAACGTTGCTTTTAACTTTGGCTGTGACATTAAAAAGTCACTACACCTACACAGATATGTTCTAGCAGATTCGTATTTTTCAGCTATGGACAGGGTTATCGCTGCATGGTCTGACCAAGTTATTTGAGATATCTCGGACTGCTTAGCAAGGGGAATGCTAGATTGCTCAACCAGGAACAAGTCTATTCGTGAATAGCTATTATGTGCCGTGGAATGATACGTATAATCTCTTTCAGAATTATGCAAGATACGCCAGATGTCAAATAATTCATAGCGCCATATAGCCTGTGATAAGGAGGGGTGACGTGTTAGTATACCAGACGTGGTATCTACTTGCGGGTCCAGGGGGCCATATTGAAATCTCCCATTAATATTAAACATCCTTTCTTCCTCTTTCCTACCGCCCTCACTAGTCTCCCAAGAAATGCCACCTGTTTCCTATTTGGGGCATAAACTGATACCAGCGTATAGGTGACATTGTTAATAATACACACTACTATAACAAATCGCCCTCCCGGGTCAGCGTATTGAGATAACAATTGAAATGCTACCGAGTCCTTAATTCCAATCAATGTGCCCCTACGCTTTGAGGAGTAGTGGGCATGAAACACATGTGGGTATGCTGGGTGATTGATGCGAAAAGCGTCTGCCCTTATAAGATGTGTCTCTTGTAGTGCAAGAATGTCACAGTTCTGCCCTCGGGCCTCACGCCATAAATTGGCTCTTTTCTGAGGGGAGTTCAAACCTCTGACATTCATGGACATAATTTTAAGTACCATGATACACAGTTAGAAATGCTTTGAGATTCTTACCACAACCATGAATACCAGTAGGTGTCACTGTTGGCTTGAAGAGAAACTGTTTCCACCCTTCATATTCACTACGCCCAATGTGCCAGAACCAATAATAAAAAGAAAAACAAACCATGCAAATTACAAAACCAATGGGTAAACCTTCGTGGCAAAACCAAACAAAGAGAAAAAAAAAAAGAGTATGGTACAGCGGACCAGCGGCTGTCGTAATCCTGGGGTGATAAGTTCAATGACAGTGGACATACAAAATCCAAGAAAAGGTGAGTCTTTAGCTTTGTAGCCCTTTGCGTGGGCGTCTTTGGGCCCTCACTTGGTGCCAACCATCCGACACAGGACCAGGCGGTCGTTTGGGTGGTATCTCGACAATCGGAATGTTCCATTTGTGAAGCAGACGATTTCCTTCTTACAAAGTTTTAACGACATGCACCGTGGTGTCTCGGGTAATGATCACACGGACCGGAAATCCCCACTTGTATAAAATGTGGTGCTGGCGTAAAGCTGCTGTAATAGGGATGAATTGCCGCCTCAATTGCAGTGTCGTGGCTGATAAATCCGAGTAAATAGATACTTTGTGATATGGTTCAGGTAGGTGCCCCAGCTTCCGGGAAGTCATCAAAACCAGATCTTTGGTGCGATAAAAATGGATTTTAGCAAGAACATCCCTGGGTATTGCTTCATCTAGATGAGATGGCTTGGGGACTCTATGAGCTCTATCAATAATTAAATCCATCTCTGTAAGATTCGGTAGGAGCGAGCGGATCAGATCTTGGAGGAACGTCGTCAAATTATTCGCAGAGACCGACTCCGGAATCCCTCTAAATTTCAGATTATTTCTCCGTGAGCGATCCTCTAAGTCTGCTACTTTAGCTTTCAAAAACGACACATCCGACTCCATCTCATAGTGAGCATCTATTAATGCATTGTGTGATGTCGCAAATTCCGCCATTTTGGATTCAACATGAACTGTACGGTTTTTCAGTTCCTGAATATCTCTATCTAACGGCTTTACCATGAGAGACATGTCCGTTTTTAATGATTTGCACAAAGCCATGAGCATATATTTCATAGAGGCCTCAGTGAGTGGGTTCTCTGTCTCTGGGATTTCTGCAAAAAAATCAGTGGGTGGGGGGGTAGGCTGCACATTGTTGCTCACCTCGCCATCCTGGGAGTCGCTATCCTGGAATCTTGGTCTCTGCTTAGCCGGGCTGGCGGTAGGCGACTGGTGTGTCCCCAGGCCGGATAGGCCCGCAGATCCCGAAGCGCCCGACCTGCGGAGGCCCGCTTCCATTGTAGGCCCCGGCCTGCCGGGGAGAAGGCCCAGGTAGCTCCGCGGCCGCGCCGTCCAGCAGCTGCGGTAAGGATGGAGCTGAGAGCGCTCTCTTGTGAGCGGAGAGCGCGCTGGTTTCCTCCGGAGGGTCGCGCGGTGGAGTCGAGACCCTAGATTCTGTTTCCAGGCGCGGGCCTTCTCCATGCTGGTCCTCCCCCCTCCCCCCCCCCATGGGGGGAAATAGAAATCTGAAATTTTATGCGGTCTCACCGCCGACTTTTTTTCTTCTCGGCATCCCCGAAGGTAAGGCACTTTTTGCTATCAATTTTCTGTGCCCAAAGGCCACGGGCTCGTCGCCTATAATGTCGCTTTGTTAGACTCAGACCAGGAGCTCTGAGACTATGCGGCCTTTGCAGTCCACAGCTAGGCCCACCCCAATCAGCTGTTCTTTATGGATATTTATATTATGTGTGCATAATGCCTAAAGGTGACTGACCTAGCAGTATATTATACTGGTGACATTAACTATAGCTGTATTCATCTTATGGCACTATGGTCTAAGCATTTAGACAATGAAATTACACATTATGAGTGAAAGCTGAGAACAATGCAGGCAAATTTTGGCTCTGTATAATCGATGGTTGTTATAAAGTGGTTGTCCCTTCAGACAACCATTCTCTATCAGAATGCAGTACCCAGATGATCTGTTGTGCTGATTCCACATCCCACCATCCCTGGGAAAGCCATGATCTACAAGGTGTTGCTATTGAGTCCATTAGAACAGTAGACTACTCTTCAGACATGTCCTTTAAAATCACAGCAAACCTTACCTCTTCCAGATGTCATCTATTGCTGTCTAAGGTCAGTTTTTAACACATGGATTTAGCAGCACATTTGCAGGCTGCTCCATCATGTTATTTGTTACATGTGAAGTTTTTTTTTTTCCTTTGCTATGTTGTTTTTAAGATGTAATATGAATATGTTTGGGTTACTGCAATCTGGAGCTCTGGTTTTAGTTTCTGGTAGTGACATAAGACACAGCAGTCCAGCAGTTGTACTATTACTGTGGTTATGGTTTTGTAAAAGTGCAGGTATTCAGACATGGTTTTGCTGTGTTGTGGTAATGGGCAAAGAAATGCTCTGTTAAAGGAATACTAAGACTGGAAATGAATGATAAAAGTAAGAAGTACAATGGTTCTTACTGTTTTTACTATAGCATTTTCTTATTAGTTCTGACACAAGGTTGTGGATCACCTGGTATTGGGCCTCAGGATCCTTCAGGTGGCAGATCAGAGTCTCTGAAGGGGCAGCACTGGCAAGCGGCTTGGGTCCAGTCAGTAAGTGCAAAGCTGTATTACTGTCTGTCCCCGAGCCATGGCCTGTAAATCTCCCCCTCCACCCCCACAGTGTTAGGGGTGCCTTCTGGCGCCCCTCCCCTCATGCTTTGCACTATACAGTTATTGTACTTACAGTACAGTAATGCAGCGGGCAGGACCTCCTCTTGCTCACAGCCTGTGCCCATCTTCTATTTCTCTCCCAGCAGTACCATAAGCAAGGGGGTAGAGGTTCCGGGAAGAAAATAGACTATGCACACAGGCAATGTGCCAGAGGAGGCCGCACCACTGCACTGTAAGTACAATATAACTATACAGTGCAACAAAACACTGAATGATATGTGGGGGTGGGGGGAACTAGTACCTGTGGGGGGCACTATTAGGCCACAATTATCGTAATACTGCCCCCCACTACATGTAATAACATTACTTATGTGGGGGTCAATTACCTGAGGAGGGGGCACTATTAACTGTGGGGTGGCCCTGCAGCCCCAAACCCAGCCCCTAACCAGTACCCTGCCCCAAATCCCCTCTCGCCGGGCCACAAAAAAATTTTCTTGAATTAAACTGGTCCTTGGTGCACAAAGGTTGTGCATAACCTGCAGAGAATGAAGGTGTTAATCTCCAGCTGATCAGTTCTTTAGCTGGTGGCCAGCTAGAGCAGTAGTGTTCACCAAAGGGGCGGTGCTTAATTATTTTTAGTCCTACTGGAGACCGGGACTGAAGGCAGGGAGACTCCAGCTTCAGCAAGTTGTCTTACTGCCAAGCACAATGCAGTGAGGAGGAGATGAAGAGACATTATTAAGCTCCTGGGACAAAGAGAATTTTATTAATATATTTCTCAGTTTTAATTGTATTTTTCTATTAGGTAATATAGGACTATGGCCAAGGAGAGGATGAAGGAGGGAATTACTGTGATATTTTTTGCTTTAAATTAATTTGTGTACACACCTGTAATAAAAGCAAATATTACTTTACCAAGCTGCAAATTTGGTAGGACACCTCTATAAACGAATCCACTTAACAATGCAACACCGCATTTCTGTGTTTAGTGTCTCTGTAACCAATTTACAAGCAAAATGGGTTTTTTTTCCCTGACAAATGCACTTTTTTTCTTAACCTTTGTGCAACATTCACATTAACATACCCATGTCCCCTATTTCCCCCACTACCTTTGCTTTATACATGCCCTTATTATAATGGACTGTCTAGTCTTAATGGAAGATGGTGCTAAATAATTTCAGTGTTTTTTATGCTGGTAGTTCTGTCTACAGTAAGGCCTAATACTTCCAATGAAATGCATGTCTCTAGTCACCAGTGGACAGAATGACTGGTTAGAAATCCTTACAATTACTGTGCCCACTATATAATTACACAATCGGCAATGACAGCTATAACACCAGGCTTGCCACATGTTATCAGCAGATATCAGTTATACAGATTCAGAAACATTAACAACAAACCTGGTCTTTAAGTAAAAGTATATGTCATAGGGGAGGAAATAATACTGTCTGGGCTGACCAAGAACTCTATCATATTGTATTGTAATTAATGTTATTGTGGACTGTGAGTTCCTTTTTAGTTAAAACAATCTTGAAGCTTCTCAGTAACCTTGCTTTTACTATCTCATGCATGGTAAACAGAACGCCCGTTTTGCACAGACTGATCAAAGCAGAAATCTTCCAAAACATTTTTACTTTGGCGATCAAGCATAGTCCATCATTGACCATGACCTTCCCATATAGGACATATAGTATTACATTAAAAATATTACAAATACATTACAAATATCTTGTGTATCCTGCTAGCCTGGCAGCAAACAGTGTTCAATGTCTTCCGAAGGGGCCTTGGGTAAGAAAGGTGTGTAGTTATAGGGTGCCGTCACGAGCTGCAGATTTTGTTGCAGAAATTTATTTTCAGAAATTTATTACATTTAACAAGTATTTATTATAAGAAAATGACTGACTATTTAACTCAAGTTTTAAGTTTAATATAGTTTAAAGATTCAGCAGTTTGCACTGTACCGCTTTCAACAGTATGACGATTCCTGTTTTGTAGAGATCACTTTTTAGTAGCCGTTTCATTATCATCATAGGAGGTATTACAACAAGTTATGCCTCTATTATGAATCTAAACATGATGCAGAGAGTTTATTAGAATTGTTGTATTATATGCCAGTCTTAATCTAAAGAACACCGGAATAATATGTGCCAAGTTTACTATTAATTTTTCATATTTCGGGAAGCTAAACTATGCAAATTTGCACTATAATCTAGGCTGGTTTCTGTTTGTCAGGCTGAAAGGTGGCAAATATTAAATGTGGCAATGACAGAAGTGTTCTGCTGCCAGAAAACTGTTCGAAAAAGGTTTATTGCAGGTTAACAGGTTATGCCAATATTGGCATAAAATTCTTATTCATTGCAAAATATCTAATATATTATTGTTATCAGAATCATTGCTTATAGTTAACATATCCTGGTGATTGTCATTCAAGGTCAAAGCTCTTCATAAGTTACTGAATTTTTCTGTAAAAGACCCCTGTCCCATGGCACTGTGGACGAAAAGGCAGTCGTGTATACTTGGCTCTCTTCATTCACTTCTATAGGAGTTCCTTATACTCACTCTGTACTCCTTGTGCCAGCGCAGTTCTTTACTGAGTATGCCCCGCACCTCCGGCACTTGTGCAGTAAAGAACTGCACAGGCATTGGGGGCCCCAGAGATTAGTCCGATTTAGTTTAGTGTCCCAAATGAACCTGACAGGTTCCCTTTAAATGTCTAAGATGGGAAAACCCCTTTATGTCTTTCAATATTTTGTTCGATATTGAATTACATAGGTCCTAAAAATTAACTGGTTAATTCCAGGCATTAACTTTTTTTTTTTTTTTAAGTAAACAAGCAGTGAGGACAAAGAGACATCAATACAATGCAAGCCAAATCTTAGGTAGCCAAATTCTAGGTGCTCTGGATACTAGGCCTCTGCAAATACAAATGATCTGAAAATACATCCACAACAGTGTAAATACTCACTGTTTCCTTGTACACCATTTCTTGGATTTATTTTACTTGAGACTCCTTGTATTACTCTTATTGACAAGTAGTGAATATGTGAGAAAAAATCACAGGGGGAGTGAGCATCCAAACAAAACATCACAGCATCATATGACCTCAGATGTGGGAGTGATTTATTACCTGTGATTTCATTGGAGGGGAGAGCAGTGAGATGTATCATGGGAAAAGTTGTTTGTTCACAGATTCACTACATGTAAGTAACAGTGATACAAGGAGCAGCAAGTAAAATAAAACCAAGAAAATGGTGCACAAGAAAACAGTGGGTATTTAGCATTGCTATTTGCAGATCATTTTTGGAAGCCAAATAACCCCTTTAAATAGCTTCATATTTGACTCAGAATGGAGAGCAATCTGTCACTAAATTTTTTTAGAAAACAAAAAGTTCATCAGTAGCATATCACATATTCAGGAAAAAGGATGTAACTAAAGCAAATTATTTATTATCAAGGTTCAAAATTAGAAACAAATAGCAACCCACAGAAATGCACAAGCGATTTCTTGTCATCAATGAAAAGTTTAAGATCAATCTCAAGTAAATGAGATACCCTACTCAGGAGTATTTGGTATGGGTCAGTGCATTTCATTAGAAAATAACCACAATTCTCAACTCTGTTATGTCAATATTCCCACCCACAGGTTTTTACCACTAGCCAATTATCAATACTTTCCAGAAAGCTTGTGAAAAGCTTTCATTTGTTCTCTTATCAGCGGTTACTGAGGCGGATTTATTGTCCGCTATAAATATATTTGTAGAAGACACCTTACAATGTAAGGTCAACAACACAAGAAGACATAAAGGCTAATGGTTTCAGTCCCTTGTCTAATGCACAGATTCTAACATGTCATATTAATATGTTGAGTGGAACGGTGTTTGTTAACAGATGTCAATGTGCACATTAAGAGCTCTTCAGAGCAACCGGTGAAATCTACTTGAACACTGGTTTAAATGTGATTTTGGTTCATTATTATTCTAAAAGCAACAACAATAGTGACTGATACAGGTAAAATGTGCTTTCCGAGTGGAGTGCTTACATTAACTGGAAGGAGAGAACTGTTTCAGTGGCATGAACTTAACTTAAAACCATATTTTGCTAACCAATCCTACCCGTTTACAGGCGTGGTACAGTGATAGTACAGTGTATGAACCTGACACATGGTGGTTTATGCCTCTAACTCCTCCTCAGCAGAGACACGTAGAGTGATCTGAGCCACTGCTGTCACAACAGGAAACATTATGAAATTTAACTGGATAAGTGTCCAATACTGTCAAAGCTGGCACCTTCTGGTTGAAATCAATGGGCTGCAATTTATTTGTTCCCTTAAAATCTATGTTATCATAGTGATAACAGAATAGCACTCTTAGAACCAGCAGAATCAAATGCTGAGTTATATATCGATATTTCTATAGGCAAAAAAACTGGGAAATTCCTTGCAGCACTGTACATATTTTTGGAGATGTGATTCCAATGAAGGATGAAATCACAGACAAACCTATTACTAAAAACAGTGCAGGATATGTTCTGAAACCATATGTATATATGTAAATATCCAAATGGATATTTCACTGATCGATGAAGGTCTGTCTGACCACTGGGCTTCCCATGATTCCAAGAAGAGCTGTAATCGGCAATTCTCAGTGCTCCCCTAGAGAATGAATGGAGCAGTAGGGTACATGAACGGCACTGAACTCAACCTTTTCTCAGAATTGGTGGGGATCCCAGAGGTTGGCAATTACCTATGGGAATAATCCCATAGGTAATGGCTGATTAAAAAAGTAAAAAATAAAAATTGTCAGTCAGTATGTGGTCAACAGGGGGCCCCCTCTTAAGTCTCATGCAATTGCTTGGGTTGTTTGTTGGCGTACAACCCACCCTCAACAGGCATAACAGGCATCTGATCGACTGGTCACTGGGGATATTTATATGGAACAAACTGGTGATAACTGACCTGTGAACACAGGCCGTATTGTATGTGAATGTGGGATTTCCTGACATCCTCTTCTAACTACATATGAGAAACTAACCTGATCATAGCGCTTCACTGAAAGTAAGCATTTACATTAACTGAAATACATACATACATAATTGCTAACCTATGTAATATGTCACCACAGGATAATCTTTCTGAAAATTGCATCAACGGGCAAGAAGATGGCCCGAAGCATACGTCTAAGGCAGGCTGTAGACTGCAGGGCTACAAAAAGTAATTAGACATTTTCTACAGAAAACTGAAATTGACAAACGTAAAAAAAAAAAAAAGAAAACACTCACCACGCGACATACTACAGATGGAAAATAACTAAACCCTAAAAATACAATTGGTTTCCATATGTAACATCACATTTATTTAACGTGTGTGAACCTGACCTTACACTTTTACAAATGAGCACTATCAGAGGGACATATCCTCAAAGGAATGCACACACTATTACTATTTCCTTGACTTAGGATCAAGCAAAGAAAGCCCATAACACATGAACCAAATAGTATTCACTGCTCATTACGCTATGCAAACGAACCTTACCAGCTTCTCAAGATCTACCTGGAATAAAACGAACAAGGTCAACTTGGTTAGCATATTAAATCAATGTCACCCTTTCATTTTTTTCTTCTTTTAATATGGATGTTTTCCTGTCTGTCATTCAGAATCACTGACATAAGATTGAATATGTAAAAGGGAAAAAAAAAAAACTGCTGCACTAGTCTTCCTGTTCATGGTAATAGGAACCAGCGCTGCACACATGAATATGAAGTAACAGAAAACCTCCAGCCTGAGCAAGGGGTAAAAAGAGGTAAATATCACCAGCAGTAATACTAGTCTGATATAAATTGTCAATTAAAGGGACCCTGGGATCTGGCATGGATGGCGAGATGCGACTAGAACTGAGTTTCATGATAATTATATGAATAGAAAAGGTCCAGGCGACTGGTAATGAGAGAAACGCCATTTATGCCGCCATATACCTATTTACAAATTGATCTTTTTGTCTTTAATGAGCAAGGAAATATGTGTGCGAGTTACTGCAGCATTTATTAGTATAAAGGGAACATTTAGGCTCAGGTAAGTATTGTTATGTTTCTTGACAGTATGGACTGTATTTCCCTTATTTTTTTTATTTCTTGCCTAATTGCTCATTAAATTCAACCATGCAAAGCCTGTTTTCTTCTGCTGTTTATTTTCTCTCCCTCTGGCATTCAGATTTGCTGGCAGCTCGTACTTTGAGGTATCTTCAACCACAGATCATATTTTGAAGCAGCTTTCTTGAATGAGACATTAGTTCTGTTCTGTCCTATTAGATCCTCTTTTTCTCTGTGTTTTCGGCATCTAAAATCTATTCAATGAATTACAATGCCTTTTTCAGCGGTAATAAAGTAAGGGAGTGTGTCATTCTGTCAGTGTATTCCAGCTGCTTATGTTATGCAATTATTCTGTGTATACACCCGATATGGTAATAGGTATAAGCCACATCAATGCTATGGCCAACACAGGAAGCCACCTGAATATACAGTATCAATAACAAGGACACTAGAAAATAGTTAGAAAAGATAAACTTCTAGTCCAATCGGAGAATTTTTCTGCAGAGCAGAGACTTGTTTAGATAAAGTATGCTTGTGTGGGGCTTGACGGTAAATTGCCTAGCTAGGTAAAAGTTGGGCATATAGCAGATCTGGAGGGAAATGCTTTCTGCAGTCTTTTAGCTAACTGAAAATGAATGAAGTATTGTAGCAAGGGAGACACAAACAAACAGAGGCAAAAAGAATATAAATTATAGGTAAATAAAGTCCGACTGACTTAAACCTGAAATAGTTCTTATGTGAGAAAGACCTCGGAGCTTTGGAGGTGAATATTACTTAAAAATCACTAAGCAGCCCTCGACTGCCACACTGTTTTCTCTCAAAATACTGGCACAACAGCAGCGCATGTTTACTGTACACCAACGGGACTTTTCCCTTCTAATTTACTTATATTACAGTGAATAAAGCTGTGACAATTTGAAGTCACCCGTATAAAATAACTAAGCTAGGAATCATATATTTCTTTCTCTAAGAGCTGAAGAATCATTTGGCACAGCAGGAGTGAAGACTTATATAGCACCCATTTTCAGACAATGTAAATAGTAAGTTAGTCATGGTCTTAAGTTTTCATACACTCTCCCCAGCACTATTTACTTTATTAGATCACCATGTCTAGAGCTGGAATAATGCAGGTTGAAGTGAATGATCTTTGGGCACAGGAGTCACAACCTGGCTCCATCCCCATTAGCAAGGCAGCCTTTATTTTCAACAAGCAATCCATAGGAAGTTTTTCAATACAGTTGCTGGCAGATTGGGCTCTATATTGGTCAGTCCTGCATTTCCTAATGTAAACCAGTTGGAAGCTCAGCACCAGCTTTGTGTCACTTTCTATAAATCTCATCACATATTCAGAAACATATCAAGACCCCATTCACGGCAGCACTTCCCGAACCGTAAAATATAAAAACACCTCTTAAAGACGTTTTCCCATTACATGACCATATTTAAAATTGTAGACAATTAAAAGTTAAACATTAAAATAATTAAGAGTTTTGCAGAGTTTTAAAGTCTTCTCTAATCATCTCAGTAGTAACAGTCTGTTGTCTTTATAAGTTACCAATGGATACAGAAGAATACAGAAATTTTCTATACTCCAAAACCCAACCACGATTTCCTTTTTGTGGTTGGATTATCTTCTAATGCACATAGTGCCCAAGATAATATGGCCACAATAAGGAAATCACGGCTGGGTCCCAGACCATACAGTGTTCCTGTATTCATGATTGTATCCATTAGCAACCAATCAAGACAATAGACTGTCACCACTAAGATAATCTGAGAAAATCTTTAAAATTCTGCAAAATTTTAAATTTACAAGAATTGTGTACAAATCTAAATATAGTTATGATCTCGGTAATACCCCTTTAAAAGTTGTCTAATAAGTTTATACATTTGGAGAAATTCCCACATTGGTAAATCCTGTTAGAGTTCATTCACATTTTGGCCACAAAAGCGTGGTAGACTACACTGCAATGGATCCATTTTTTTTTTTTTTACATTTAACATGTAAAGGATTTCCATTCTGCAACATCTGTTTGCATCTGGTTTTAGGTAATATATTAAACAGAAAATGGGCTGTAAATATACTAAAGAGGAAGGCTGAATAATAGAGACCTTCCTGATGCTGTGTGGTTATATGGTACAGTGGGGGAAAAAAGTATTTAGTCAGCCACCAATTGTGCAAGTTCTCCCACTTAGAAAGATGAGGCTGGCCTGTAATTGTCATCATAGGTAGACCTCAACTATGAGAGACAAAATGAGAAAAACAAATCCAGAAAATCACATTGTCTGATTTTTTAAGAATTTATTTGCAAATTATGGTGGAAAATAAGTATTTGGTCACCTACAAACAAGCAAGATTTCTGGCTCTCACAGACCTGTAGCTTCTTCTTTAAGAGGCTCCTATGTCCTCCACTCATTACCTGTAGTAATGGCTCCTGTTTGACATTGTTATCAGTATAAAAGACACCTGTCCACAACCTCAAACAGTCACACTCCAAACTCCACTATGGTGAAGACCAAAGAGCTGTGGAAGGACACCAGAAACAAAATTGTAGACCTGCACCAGGCTGGGAAGACTGAATCTGTAATAGGCAAGCAGCTTGATGTGAAGAAATCAACTGTGGAAGCAATAATTAATAAATGGAAGACATACAAGACCACTGATAATCTCCCTTGATCAGGGGCTCCATGCAAGATCTCACCCCGTGGGGTCAAAATGATCACAAGAACAGTGAGCTAAAATCCCAGAACCACACGGGGGAACTTAGTGAATGACCTGCAGAAAGCTGGGACTAACGTAACAAAGGCTACCGTCAGTAACACACTCCGCCACCAGGGACTCAGATCCTGCAGTGTCAGGCGTGTCCCCCTGCTTAAGCCAGTACATATCCGAGCCCGTCATAAGTTTGCTAGAGAGCATTTGGATGTTCCAGAAGAGTACTGGGAGAATGTCATATGGTCAGATGAAACCAAAGTAGAACTGTTTGGTAGAAACACAACTCGTCGTGTTTGGAGGAGAGTGAATGCTGAGTTGCATCCAAAGAACACCATACCTACTGTGAAGCATGGGGGTGGCAGCATCATGCTTTGGGGCTGTTTCTCTGCAAAGGGACCAGGACGACTGATCCGTGTACATGAAAGAATGAATGGGGCCATGTATGGTGAGATTTTGAGTGCAAACCTCCTTCCATCAGCAAGAGAACTGAAGATGAAACATGGCTGGGTCTTTCAGCATGACAATGATCCCAAGCACACCGCCAGGGCAACGAAGGAGTAGCTTCGCAAGAAGCATTTCAAGGTCCTGGAGTGGCCTAGCCAGTCTCCAGATCTCAACCCCATAGAAAACCTTTGGAGGGAGTTGAAAGTCCATGTTGCAAAGTGACAGCCCCAAAACATCACTGCTCTAGAGGAGACCTGCATGGAGGAATGGGCCAACATACCAGCAACAGTGTGTGCCAACCTTGTGAAGACTTACAGAAAACGTTTGACCTCTGTCATCGCCAACAAAGGTATATATATATATATATATATATATATATATATATATATAGATGAACTTTTGTTATTGACCAAATACTTATTTTCCACCATAATTTGGCAATAAATTCTTTAAAAATCAGACTGTGATTTTCTAGATTTGTTTTCTCATTGTGTCTCTCATAGTTGAGGTCTACCTATGATGACAATTACAGGCCTCTCTCATCTTTTTAAGTGGGAGAACTTGCACAATTGGTGGCTGACTAAATACTTTTTTTCCCCACTGTACCTGTCTTCTGTTCTGGATCTTCTGGGCACGGAGCATGCCGGCAGTCCGGCTCTATTGCGCAGGCGTGGGCGGCCAGCAGACATCAAGAAGAGGAGGTGCCGGCTGCCCAGATAAAGTGACGTCCCATGCCCAGAAGGTCCTGTCTGGAAGACAGATAAGTATGATGGGCGGTTGAGGAAGGGCTAGTAGTGGACGGGAGGGGGAGTGAGGGAGGTGGTGTGAGTCAGCTCTGAGTGGCCAATGGCATCATGGTAGTTGTAGGAAAACAGAACAGGAAGATACCCATCTAAACAAATGCAGAAGATGCCAGTAGCTCACAGAGAAACACAGAAAAAACTCAAAACACTGCTAAAGGTATTTGGGTGCCCTTATTAACTTATTAATAGCAGTAACAGACCTTTTTTTGAGATATTATTTTTTGCCCGGAAAACCCCTTTAATATCTCTTGGCTCTACCAATAACATGTCACTGATGTGTTGAAAAGCAATATTGTGGTGCTATATGCATTAACACTGTGTAAATCAGTCTGGAAGGGTAGCAAAATGGAGGCATTTACTAAGTTAATGTCAGGCCTTTATTAAATTGTGGTTGTACATCAGAATAAAGTGGATAACTGGGGTAAGATCGTACATGGTCAAAAGGCATTTTGCATCTGTTAGATGGTGTGTCAAGCCTTTGTAATCCAGAATCTCAATAGAGATCCTTTGCATTAGTTTTATAATATGATCAGACACAGCCAATATATTAGGATAAATCAAAATTTGAGAATTTACATTTTTTTCTGTAGAAAATCTTGTGTTAAAAGCAAGTATTAGTGATGACCTAGCTATAATAATTATACTTGAGTACACACACAGGGAATATGTCACTAGAAAATGGCCTACTGCTTAAATCAAGTGAAATGGTCTGTTTGTATTTGTGTGGCAGACGTTTTCACAGATCCCTCATAAACTTCAGTCTCTTTAGTGATTGGTGAAAATGGCCAAAAATAGGGCACATCCTATTTACCATTCACATGGTCCATCAAAAAGAGCAGACATGTGAATAGTCCATTAGACTGTCATTGTTTTTAAAATGACAGTGTGATGGCCACTGAAAAAACAGCAATAGCATAGAAACTTTGCACTTCCATATGAACAGAGCCTTACATAAAACTAAAATTCCCTTTAGCTGATATCCAATTTGGTTAAGGGTACAAATTTTTCATGAAACCAATTCAATACAATCACAACACGGTAATACAAGTCTACAATATACACTCACTTACCAACTAGGTGGTCACAAACAGACACATACAGTATAGCATATTACTTTGTCATAATTCTGTTTTCAGAAAAGCTGCTTAAAGGGGTTGTCCTGCATAAACTAAAACTTTAACACTAAGCTAAACTCCCCTCCCCCCGCCTAACTTCTAATTAACTCCCTTTAAAAAAAATGTATACTTACTCATATGCCTTCACAAGGGATCCGGAGCCTGCGCAATAGAATGCCGGCAGAAGCAAAGAGAAGCAGCATTCTATTGCACATGCGTGGTAGGCCCGCTGCTTCTGCTCACTTCTGCCGATGTTATATTGCGCAAGCGCCAGCTCCCAGGTGTGGACAGAAAAAGGGGACAATGGCACCGAAAGTCATCTCCAGGACGAGAAGACAGGTAAGTATGATGATGTGGGGAGGGGGTTGGGGGGCTGAGTTAGTTAGCTAGGTAGGTAGGACTAGTAATCCACGCACTAGCTAGGGAAACTGGGGGGGGTTGTGAGTGAGGAAGTGAGAGAAGGGATCTGAGTGAACTGCAATGCATTATAGTAGTTGTAGGCTAAGACAGCAGGAAACTAACCATGCAAACAAATGCAGAGGATACCAGGAGCTCCCATAGAAAGCCAGAAATCACTCAAAGCACTGTTAAAAATGGGTGCACTTATTAACCCATTGATAGCACTAACAGACCTTTTTTTAAAAATAATTTTTTTGCCCGGAAAACCCCTTTAACTTGTACTACACATATGTGGACATGTCCAGGTAAGGAAGGACACATCTGTATGTCCCAGGTTATGTCATCTATGTAGGCAAACATATGGATATTGTTCTCACTGATCTTTCCTGTAAAACAGTTGTTTAATATAAATTATTTTTCTTGTTAGTTATAGCAACTAGTATTTGAGAAAAATGTTCTGGAGAGAACGCGGTTCTTTCAATTTATTACAAATCCAATTTATGTTGCCAAGTGGGACTGCTCTAGCAATGACCCTTATTAAGTATACTGGAGATAGATCAAAGTATCTCAAAGTTACCAGTTAATTCCTTGAGTCAAGGCCACTACCTGCAGATTCCACCCTTACGTCTGTGACATGTTACCACAATGAGGATTAGGAAAAAACTGTATAAGGTCGTTGTGCACAGGATCAATGTCAGGCATTGCTGCAGAACCTAAATAGACCACAAGGGAAATGAGCTAGGAGGAGAGAGCTGACATGTGAGAGAAGGGGATGAAACAGAACTGCCTTGTGAAAGATGCTACCCCATTTACATTACCAGGATCTTCAACCTACAGGTTACGCAGCTTTTTGCGATCTTCTAAAAACGCAGCTCTGCAGATCAAAGAGCATACAGCATCACCGAGAGAACTACTGCCAGCCTTCAAAATGATTTCAGGTCCCCAAACCAATTTCATCTAATAATTAACTGATCCCCAACTTGAAAAGGTGGAAATGTCCCACGGGGATAGAATATACAGATCAAAGCCAATGATGCTCCTTTCTAGGATAGCCATCCATCTGACTTCACAGAGCGTGCAGTCACACACAGTTAACCACTAGAGACAAACATCAAACAGATTTTGAAATAACTTGCCAGAGTTACAAGTTCTGCTGGAGGAAAATGGGGAGGATTCACAGTTTTTTT
Organism: Leptodactylus fallax; assembly: GCA_947044405.1. Taxonomy (NCBI): domain Eukaryota; kingdom Metazoa; phylum Chordata; class Amphibia; order Anura; family Leptodactylidae; genus Leptodactylus; species Leptodactylus fallax. The sequence continues at coordinate 105,738 of CAMRHE010000420.1, forward strand.
TTCTATTAAAGGTAGAAGTGTAGTCCTTTTTAGCAAAAAGCATTTAATTCTTCCAATTGCTGTGTGGTTAATATTCCCCTGCTTACAGATGTATACCGCCAACCCCCTACTATTATTGTTTTCTCATTTCCTTTATCTCTAGAGATCTAGACTTTGCATTGTTAGAAACAAATATCTGGATTATGGCATATTTGACTGGCATAAGCAGGGGTTGCGGGCATATTATACTGTGCATTTAGAATCAATCATAACAGGCACACTGCGAGGGGAGTTGTGTGTCAGTCAGCAGTAATCATCATTCAGGGAGAAATCCAGAGGAGCCGAATAGAAAACCATTTCCCTGCTAGATGACAAATGCTTTTAGATACTGCATCTCAGATCCCATCGTGTGCAAACATATAAAAGGCTTAACATACCTGTCACCCAAGCAGCCACCTCCCAGCAAGGGGGTGTGCCATAGGCATCTCTCACCTGCAATCCTATCACCTGTACTGGACAAGAGGGTGACGCTGAATTACTGCGCTCTTCGGGACAGATGCAAAACTGTTCAATCCACATGCATAATCTAAAAACCAATGAGTAAGGAGAGCATTGAAAAGACCTGTTCTTCTTCAATGGCTCAGTGATCCCCCTCTGTAATATCGCTGTTGACAGAAAGTGCAGCTGTTTTAAGAGATGCAGTGTTCTGAAGGTCAATGCTCCCGCTAACCCTCTAATTGAATTCAATTTTACCATACCAGGGATGCTCGAACTATGCCAGCCCTTAGCAAAAACAACTCATGTTTTCTTACACTATCTGTGTGATTTGGATTCAAGACTGAAGGGGTTGTCTGACAAGTATGCTGACCTTCCTCTTGTCTAAAGCCACAAGTGAATATTTGTGTCTCGCCAGGCATGTCAATGCCTAAAGGGCACACCTATAAAAATTCACATTACCACTGCAATCAAGCCTGGAGAGCTGAAGCATACTGTAAAATATATAGAAAAGGGAGAAATATATATATAGGCTTTGTCGAGGTTTTAGCTGAACAATAAGTTTTTCTGAAGTGGATGTGTTCAACGCTTTAAGCCCTATGCTGGCACCCAATTAAATAGCTCAGTGTGTCAAAGCCTGAAGGCCATTACATTGCTGGAAACACCAACAGGATAAAACGAGAATATTTAGAACAACATAACACTTAAGACAGTGTATAGGTCACAAAGGGAACCATACGCATTAGATACAAGACAATATATTAAGGCAGCTTTTCTTATTCTTCAAAGAGAACTCGGGATTGAGATTTTCCTCACACAGACCAAGCAATGTTAAATCTATATTAGTGTCTTACATTATTCATATTATGTCGCTGAACCACACAGTACAGGGCTGAGCAATTCCCAGCAGCCAGGTAGCCAATGTGCTAGAATTTGGCTGCTGGTTCCTACCATTTTGGGTTTTCTCCTGATTTCCATGGAAGTTCTAATAACAGATGGTAATGTAAATTATTAGTACTGTAAGAATAGCATTCTGTTCACCCCATAGTTATGACAAGTTTATATCTATAAATGAATACCCATAGCTTGCTTTCTATCTATCTAAAGAATATGATCTTGGAATACATACAGTATTTTGTCATAGGACACCTGCCCATTAAATTCAGCCTTAAAGGGAGTATATCGGCAAAAAAAACACTTATATGGGCAGATAATGAGATGAGTGAACATTCCTAAGGAAAAAAAAAATTATTTCTATGTAAATGAGCTCTTTAGGCACCCAGGACACAACACAGCCACAGCCAGGGCACCTATTTTCCCCTGTAAGTAGTGACCACAGGTGAAAGATATTGCCCCAGCAGACGTGGCCATGTCCTAGGGGCACAGAACAGTTCATCTGCTTATGGATTAAATTATATATTTTTTTTCCTGAAAAATTACACTATTATACAAAAAAGGTATGTGCACTATGCCACTAACCACTTCTACAACAGCACATCAGTGATTTATATGTAATGGTGTTAGATTCCTGTTAATTCATTGCTAGGTTAAATGTAACCCTCAGTATTATGGTTATTAGGTAAGCATTCAAACTTTTTTTTTTTGGACATGGTATCTGCCATTACTGCCTCTTGGGAGTAGGACATTACATAGTTACATATAATAGTTACATGCCTACATAGACATTACATAGTTTAGACTCTCTATCTTTACAGAGGACCTTTCATGCCCTCATCAATGTTCAATATTATATACCGCTAGAAAGCTGACAGCGCGCTGAATTCAATGCACTGTTGACTTTCCCGGTATGTGCCCTGATGCTGGAAATATCGGTGCTGTTATTCTCCGATATCTCCCCACTGTGAGAAGGGCGAGCCTTAAAGCCTAGCGTCATCGCTGGGCCCCCCCGACTGTACACTAACATAGCCTTGTACTGTCAGAGGGGGCTTTCCTCACAGCTCCGCGTCATCTAAATCATCTTTTCTCCACGTGTAATGAATGTGCCGTAGACCTTTGTAAAGTCCTTGGATGAAATAAATCATGTGCTAGTTCTTTGTATTGCCTACACATATATTTGTACATGTAAATCAGATCACCTCTTAGGCATCTTTTTTCAAGCTGAACAAGCCTAATTTTTCAAGCCTCTCATTATAAGAGAGACCTTTCATCCTACTTAATAGTCTAGTCGCCCACCTCTGAACCCTATCCAGATGTCCTATATCCATTTCACAATGTGGCTGCATAGAAGAACATCAGCTGCTATTTCAGTCAATTCTGGAAAAAAATATACATGATACTATACATGTTTTACAATTAAAGGTAATTTATCTCTCTCTCTTTCTTTATATACTGTATATTGCATATATACAGTGAATCCTTTCCACATGGCCACTTCTTGAAAATACCACCCTTTACCCAGACTACATTCCATGTGACAGATGTTCAGTTCCGCCATATATTATTCATACTGGCAATCTATTCCAGTAATATTTATTTGCAATGGTCACAAAAAGTATTGCTTAATATAAACTTTTTCTTTTGAGTTAGATCTTAGCCTATTTTTATGCTCTTTAGCTGTCAATCAGAGCACATTTCTCGAACAAAAAGAAGCTATGTTAAGGGTTCAGACAAGAAGGTGTTAATAAATATCATATTCATTAGCGGTTATTCACAAATAGAGAATATAATGTCGATTTATTAGTTGCTAGGCGCCAAAGCAATAAATGAGGCAGGCAGTGCCCAGAGAACAGATGAGGTGTCAGAGCTGTCACTCGGATGGTGTTTGATATATGTCTAATTGCACTCATATGCAATTTCTGTCCTTGTTATTTGTATTTATACATTCCTCGTGCTTACACTTCAGCTATATTGTGATAGAGCGCACACTATTCTAAGCCTTGTGCTGAGTCAGCTACAGCAAAATGGAGCCAAGCGGCTAAATATCAGCCAGCCTTATCAACATCTTAAGATTGAGTCGTTTCAAAAATCTCTTATTTAGGTTTGGGACATTTTACAATAAGACAGTGATCCTCCACGTTTTCTCTCTCTCTGCTCTTAAATGTTGAGTCTTTGAGATTAGGCTGACCACTGGATAAGAGCTCTGCAGAGGAGAATACCCATGGAGAATAAGATAGGTGATATAGTGTGCAAAGAATACAAAATGAAACCAAAGGTGAAAGCTGATAAAAAGAACAGAGAGAAGGGAAAAATGCAATCTCTGTGCTAAAGTCCTGCTTATGTACGTACTCGATATGTCTGGGGGGAAACACTTTGGCATATAACACTTCTTTCTATTACTGTAAAAACGTATAGGCTCCAGTGAGCACAATTTTCTAACACCTGTCAAATGTGAATCTGCCATATTAACTGATATTCTGCCTTTTTAAGGCTGGTGGTGTAAAGACGGCTTGTCAACCTATGCCAATAAACAAATGAGCAAACATGAACCCAGCAGCCGATAAGCCAGAAAGAGTGGTATGCTAGTTATAAAACGTAACTGCAATATCAAAATCAGAAACTGTTATACAAAAAGTGTGGCGGGCACTGGTGGATCAGGTCACGAAGTAGGGTCCCAACCCATCAATCACAACTTGTAACAGACGTCGTAGACAACAAAATAGTATAATGCAAATGTGGTTTATTCACCAACAATAGATGTAAAATATAGTAACATTTCAGTCAATTATAGACCTTCGTCAGACTCTGGATGAGATGAAGCACATGAATGGAGACTTATCTTCAAGTATATAAATGTTCCAGGAGTGACTTAATAAGAAATGTGGGTCTCCGCAGGATAACACCGAATAAGTCTCAATTCATGTACTACATCTCATCCAGAGTCTGACGAAGGTCTATAATTGACTGAAACGTTACTATATTATACTCTACATACATCTACTGTTGGCGAATAAACCACATTTGCATCATACTATTTTGTTGTCTATGAAGTCTGTTACAAGTTAAAATCAGAAATAGAAGACTCCTAGTGATAAGAAAGATTAACGTTCTCTTAACGCTTACAATAGACATATCATTGGTTGAGGGGCCACCACCAACCATAAAACCCTACAATGTGTCTTCAATAGAGATGGGTGAACCTCATAAGAATCATTCTGATGACTACTCGTGACCCCAGAGTATAGTAAGTGGAGGCCCAGGGGAGGTGCTGCATTCTCTTCCAGTCTCCTGGCTGCTACCAACGTCTATGTGGCTCCAGGGCTTGTGATGTCAGAAAGGAGGATGGAAGAGAGGGAAATGAGCTTTAACACTTGATTTTGGACTTTCTGATGATTCTGTTAGTTTTACATGGTTTTTTATGATTATCCAATAATTTGTAATATTTTAAAAATAACATGTTATATTATCAGGAAATACTATCAGTTAAAGGGGTCTGCAGGCAAAATGCAACTATACATAAATGAATAAAATACAGATTATCAATCTGCCCAAGCTACAGGGGAAAGCAGCCCCATGTCAAGACATTAGTCAGTGGCAGAGGTGACCTGGGTTGGCTAAAACCAAGCAGATCTGCCATTCCAGGGCACACTCGCAGAGGTGTAACTTGAAGCTCCCTGGTCCCAATGAAAAATCTGTAAAATGGGGACCCTACCTACCTTATGCTATTTAGAATAATGGTATTTTTTATGTGGCAAATGGACCTTTGGGGTCCGCTCAGGGTCAAAGGCCCGGTGGTCAATGCTACTGCTGCACCCCCAACTGATTCTGAGAAGGACAACAGCATTGCTGCTTTGTAAGCTACAAAAGAAAAAAACTGAAGCAGTAATAAGCCACTTCTATTTTCTCCTTGATGTCCCTGGCTATATCCTACAGATGGGCAACTGACCTGCTCCTGCAAGATTACAGGACCAGGAGATTTATTCCCATTATGTACATATACAAGTCCAGGACCAATGCAACATACATGTACAGTGCATGTGTGTGTGCAGAACTAATAAGTTAAAACAGATGGGGAGAAAAGAGCATCAATATTAGATAAGTGTAAGTTCAACGCGGCAAATGTTACATACAATAACAAAAACTTCTATAAAGCAAACAAATAACATTTCATATAAAAGTAAAAAAAAATTCTTTAAAAGGTTTTAGTGCAGAAATGTCAATACTATGACAACTCCTGGTACGCAAGACCCTGACTAATATGTCAGGAATGTAAACTGAGTTTTTATGCGAGTTCATTCCAAAAGATTTAAAGGGAAAACAGTACAACTGCTCTGAAGCTAGGAGATATTAAAGCAATTTAAAGAAGGAAGCAGCCGCTGATATTCTAACCTTTAGAGGAGAGGAAAGATGTCAGACTCATACTCTGACTTGTCTTTTCTAGAAGCTGACTGATGAATATCGAATACAGAGTACTTTTCTACAAAGTGATGAAAAAACGAAGTCTGTTTTCAAAGCCGACACCATCTGCAAGGATGTTCTTCCAATAAATGAGTTCATGTAGTGGGATAGAGAGAAGATGTATACTATTCATTTCAAAGTGCTGAAACATATAGTAATGAATTCTTTTTCCTCATCCAGTTCGGCCTGACCCATCCTCTGATACACTGACCTTTAGATTTTAAATTAGTCCAAACAGTCTCAACTGTTTCCAGATTAGCAGTGGCTCTATTCAACAAGCCTTAGCGAAATTATAGTGAGTCTGTCTCGTCCTAAATCTAATGCAGACCACTGATACAGGGCTTTACCACGAATGACATAACTAGTATACTAAATTAATATCCCATACAAGTCAGATCACTGGGGGCCTGACTGCTGGCCCCCAGCCTCCCTCATGAGCCATTATGGCTACGCAGGGCCATGATGTAGCTGTCCACTAGCTGGATTATTCCTGTATTTTTCATAGATTTCAATAGAGAAAATGGTCCAATACAATTAGGAACCATGGCTAGAATAGAAAAGGAATGCATAAGATATATGGCCCACTAATTTTAATAAAATCCATATACTATCTGGTTCCTACCTGCAGATTCAAGAAACCAATGGTATTTTCTCCCAAGCTTATTTTAAGTGATTATAACAGGATGCATCTTGAGATCACTTTGTCGGCCGAGTCACTACTTACAAAAAAATAATGGACAAATAGGGCAACCATTTCATCAAAATGTACCCAGTGTTTAATACTCAATTACAACAATATACTGTATATGATGGTCACAAAACATAGTCAACATGCTACCAGTCCACGGATATGCATGTCAGTATGTCTCCGAGCACACGGGTTAAATCAATAATTTCATGCTTACAAAGCAGATTTCATGTAGGCTTTTTACATTTACGATGTCACCCATTAATGTTGGCTAATTACAATTGTTACTCATTTGTCTCCTGCTATATTGCGCACTAAATTATGTCCTGTGCTCTTAGTGGTAGGATCCCTATATACTATTATTCATTAATGATGAGCACTAGCAATGCAGGAGCTATATAAATAATTAACAATCACTACATGATGCTGGTTTTCGCCTACCCCACTTATTATTACGGCTTCTAATGTTTTTGTTGTTTTTCTTTCCAATATAAAATCATTTTTAAGGGTTTTTTTTTTAAGGTGCCTACAATGCTATGTTAAACCTGAGCATCAGACATGAATGATTAAAACATTTCTATAGTTTAGAAAACTCATTCCCACAAACCCTATTAAGAGAGTCAATATAGTGAGGTCCCCTGTTAAGGATCCTTATCTCTTGAATAGAGTGGAGAATGGTTACTAAGAGTGTTTCTTGTTCTAGAGGACCTGTCCTGCATTTCAAAGACAACCCACTGATTTGTATGGATAATGTGTCATTTATCTTGCCCCCTTTGGTGGTGCTACAGGGAAAATTTCCCTCAGTTAACAGTTGAGGGTCATAGCAGGAGTACATTTTATTAGTGTAGGGTTTGTCTAAGGTGGAGAACCCCTTTTAAGCATAAAAGGTGTAACATACTGAATCTTGCCTTTAAACGATTATTTCCATCTTAGCAAATCATGGAAGACACAGAATAAATGGTTACCAGGACTTACATAAACAGGCAAGTGGCAATGCCCTGCCCCTCCAATAGAGGTGAACGTGAACTACGGACAATGCATAGTACAGCAGAGTTATACTGTTTCTGTAGCTCCACAGTTATGAAAACTTAGCTAAAGTTTCCCATAGCTCCCATTCACTTCTATTAGAATTATGGAAACAAGTCTTGCCCTGGTGGTCAGAACTTGTGGCCACTTATTCCCATCTCTGCAATGACTGTATGAACCCTTTAACTATAATTTGATTTTTATATTCATACATTGGTGCTGTGTTTTCACTTCACTTGTGACAGTCCTTAAAATTGAATGCTAGGTATACAAAGGATTGTACATTAAGTTGTGTATAACTGTGGCATAATATGCTATATCACAAGGGAAGCCCTGTGCTGGAACCACTAGTCTAAATTATATTTCACAATCTCCTTTCAAGATGTACAAATTAGAAGTAGAAAGAAAAAAAAAATAGAGAGCATAAATTGTAGCCCAAGGTTTCTGAAGACACAAAGCATCTATCCATAGGTGTCTGCTACCCTGGGTACAAGTTTACTGCACACGTGACTTGTGCAGCAAGGAAATACAATAATCACTTATATGATGGCTGTATAAACCACTGGCATAACGTTTCGGCTAGGTCTCCACAGTGGCACCTTAGTGACCACGATGCAAATTCAATGTTTCCCAAACGCCACATTACTAAAACTACTTTTTGAGGCTGTGCTGCCATGAATATGCACCCATACAGCACAAAAAAAGAAATCAGATCGGACTAGACATGACAGTATCTCCAAAAACTGAAGAGAAATGCAGGACAGTGCATGAGCTAATGTAAAGAAGCCTATATGCGCATCAGCGCTTTTGAACATTAACACTGCACCCTCAAAAGGAAGCCAAAATACATTATTTAAACTTCATTACCAGGGCAATCTATGGCGTATGAAAGTCTGTTAAGTCTTTCCCTGCTTAATTTATTGCTAGCTAATCTGTTTTTAATCTTCTTTTTATTGTTTTTGGAAACCCACACTTCTCTCGGAACATTTATGTTGATTTACCAGTTCTCTTTCAAGCACCATAAACAATCCTTAATTGATCTTCCAAATGGACCTTGTCAGAAATATCTATAACATTACAGTCATTTCAATGGCTGCCCTGGTAAAACCACTAGACACAAATTACCCCACGATCCATACATAACAGGCGAAAAGCTGATGGATAAGCGCATTTTATGTACAGCTCTGTCTTACAATACTAGATTTTAGTGCAGCCTAATTTAAAGACACAATAATTCTTCAGTATTTTACAGTATGATCATCTTCAATCTCTGCGGTATAGATATTAGCTTTTTTTTTTTATCTTGTTCTCTGTTTTTTAGAGAAAGCACAGTTACAGTATGGTGGTTTTGTGAACCTAAAAGAATGAAAATGTACAAAATGCACCTTAAATAATCAGTCACGTTCCAAAGACAGCAGCGATCCAGCGCCCCCGGGGAACACCCGGTTTACAATTTTCAGACTTAACAGCGACGACTAAAGACCATTAGGTCTGAAACATGTCACCTGGGCACTCCCTAGGGGTACACTGCATGGATTCTATAAGTTTGTGCTATTCTGCTTGTGTACATAGATTATAACAGTTTACTAATAAAATGATGACCTGCTGTGTCTGGACTAAACATTAGAGGCTGGATTGCATGCACTGTTTCAGGTGAGCTGACCACTGTCACCTCTGAGTATCTTCTGTATATGGTGCCAGGGTTCTGTAGTTCTGGTCCTATTACTTGAACAGAAGCAGAGTTGCTCCAGACACCGTTCATCCCTGTAGCTTCAGGTGCCCACAGACATCCATAGGCTATTAGTACGAAAAAGTCTTGGGGCTGGAAAACACCTCTAATATATAAAAAAAAATACTGTACAATAAAAAAAACTAAAAGAATATTCAGAAAAGGTTAAACCAGATTCTACCTTCAAATTATTAGCTCTTTCATGGACTGTAGCTTAGTCCAGCAGTCTCTCTCCCTACAGAGATCATGCTTCGTCTCTTCCACTGCCCGCATGTTGAACAGCACCTTGTTCCTGCTAACACGTGTTACCACTTTTGCATCCAATGTTTCTTTCCCTTTCCCATGATTTGCTCAGCAGGAGGAAATATTAGATTAAACAGTGAGATTTGGTAGAGAGGCTGTCAATGGTGCTTTTCCCTGAACAATCATGACTTGCCTTTAGCCTTTGCTGTGGCAAGGTTCAGCAGTTGGACAGCGAACAAGCCATTTAAAATAGCAGCACTTGATACTCGTTTTTCCATCAATTCCGCCTGCCTGTTCTTGGAGAATTTTAAACTGCTGAGATCATAAAGGGATCGATTAATAAAACTGTATGGCGGCCAAATGACACAAAGCCGCACAGACTGATTGTTAGAAACACTTGGCGAATATTGGCTGCATAAGACCTTACTGAGTGAGACTCCTGGTAAGCATATGTTTGCTCTCTGGGAAATAAAGCATAGCCTATATAAAAAGAAATACCCAAATAAAGCTGATCTTTCAGAAGCTGCCTATTGTTAACAAAGGATTTGATCATCTGAATGCAGGTTCTTGTCAATTAAAAAATGCTTAAAAACAATAAAATGAGACTGGATGGTGTGAATAGTAGCATATAACATATCACATATTCACATGAGATGGCATAGGAAACACAACTAATGAGCAATGTGCGTATGAGCAAACTACGTAACAGAAAGGAACACGCACTGTGAGAAAAACTTTACTGTGTAAACAAGGCCTTAAAGGGTTTTTTCACAGAGTTTAAATGACCAGAATCTGAACTGGATTTTGCTTCTTTAGGAATTTGGCTTCTAGCCAAGGAGAACGATGGCTTTAAAATGACAATGAGTGTGTCAGCCTCTGTCTTACCTATCACAACAAGTGACAGGGGGAAGAAGGAGTTTGATGCCAGACACATGACCTGAAAGCCAAGTTTCCAAACCTGCAGAACCTGGTCTGGGAAAATGCAATGCGTTTCTAGTGCGGTCTTTTCTGCAGCGTTTTTTTGCTGCAGGTCGCAACGTGGGGCCTTAGCCTTAAAGGGGTTTCAATGATTATTAAAAATATATAATATGACTCGCATAACAAAATAGTACTCACATTTCCCTTACCCCCTCTACTTTGGTTCACCTTCTGCCCTTGGGCAGAGCAATAGTAAATGAGAATTAAAAGTTCATACACACTGAGATACCTCTGTAATATGACAGGTGTTGAATTATACCATATTTTCTCTTTTTTGTATGTTTGCATACAAATTTCTAAGAATACTCTCCACGTTCCTCCATATAAAATCACACAGAGTTACAGTACGATTCCACAGTAGGCACCAGATTGGTAATATGGTAATATTATATACTGGTAATATGGTCGTGTGCTTGGGCCCTTAAACTAATGAATGTCGAAAGATTATGTACTTTGAAAGGAAAAACAAATGTGATCAAACTTAATGGCAAAAGGCTGGGTAAAAGAGAAAAAGTACACTCAAGAATGTTAGTGGCCAGCAGATGAAACTGTAAGACTATATACATATGAATGTGTGCATGTGCCAGGTCCGTGGTCCAGGTCCGCGGACCGCGCATGTATGATATTCGTGTGTTGCCTATGCCTCCATGTAAGCATTTATTCCTATAGTGAGCCCAGGTCTGAAAACAGATAGGTATAGGACTTGTCCTAAGTTTTACCCTGTGTTCACAGCACTAAACGGCTCCATGATAGTACACGGGTGTGTGTATGGAGCTATTAGAATAGTGAATTGCCATTGAAAGGCAATTATCGGATGCATCAAAAACTGTACAAATGCACATAACAACGTGGTTTTAACACTATACAAATTGCTAGTTAGTATACACATGATACATTGTATTCACAATACCAGACAAACACATAAATTGCTCTAAAGTCAGCCTATCGTGCATGAATATTGTTCCTGTAATATGAGTTAAAGGCATTGCATTTCTTTAGCTATTTTGGGTATGATGAATGTTTCTTCTATGAGAATCACAAAAAGCACAAAACTCCACCTGTGACTGTCCACTATTTCCACGCCAATTTTTTCCCTCTGGATAGAAATCAAAAGGGACACAAAATGGTAACTGTAGCATTCTGTATTATAATACCGCCCACAGGTTCCTATGTAAAAGATAAAGTCGTCTTCTGAGCTGATTATCAACACTACAAATGCCAGAGGATCAAGAGACCAGCTGTACTTTTTAAGAGCGCAAAGAGCAATTTTTTTTTCTCTCTCCTGGTATTTCCTGACAAATTCCCTGTTGCTTTGCGAAAAAAAAAAAAAATCAGCGTAATTAAAATAAAACCTTTGCAATTAGAGATAGCATAGCAACTGTTGTCATGGAAATACGCTCAGTATTCTTGCTATGAATCCAACTTTCTTGTGTATGTGTTCCTATTGCTGTATTATATATGACTGCTTTTCAGTTTTTGGAACAGTATAAATATGTGAGATATTAAACAGAGTACAAGTCTTTACTATGTGGTAAACAGTGGCTGATTTCACTACAAAAGCCTATAAAGAAAGCTGTGATTTTTTCACACAACTCAAGCTGAACTCATTCTTTTAACATCTGCCGGCACAGTCATTAAATTGAAGATTCAATGCTAATTTTCCACGTTGCTCTCTAAAATGATATTTTTATGACAGTATTTTATAATTTGTCCCATTTTTTTTCAACGATATTCAGATTTATAGCTCTACGTTTTGTCAGCTCTATAAAACCTACAGATTATATCTTGTAGAAAGTGCACACCTGAATATATAAGTGTCTCCTTCACCACCAGAAATATATAGATCACAGGGAGTAGTGCTTTTGGAAATCTTTCTAAGTTGCATATTGATTCCTGGCTCACTGCTGTTACGTATAATATGGTACTGTATATTGTATTCTAAAGAGGTTTCCCAGGACTTTACAGGTCATGGGCTATCCTTACACTGGACTTACACATTAGATAGCTATTGACTGAATGCTCCTTGGGTGACAGCCATTTCACCTGACTCCCCCATACTCATACACACTTGACAGGGCATGTTTTGAATGTGGAGGGGGAGAAAACTGCTGTGACTTTATCTACTTAAAGAGGTTATCCAGGATTCAAAAAAAAAAAATATCTGCTTTCTTTCAGAAAGAGATCTAGTGATTCATCTTCTCACAGTGACATGATGTCTACTGCTCACACAGCAATGTATGGGACTGAGCTGCAGCGTGGCCATGTAACCATTGGCTGTGATGTCACCGCCTGAGAAGAAGAAGTGGAGCTCTTTCTGAAAGATAACTCCTTTATAAGGATAGGATATTTGTAATCCAACAGGACTATATATGCATTAGGTTGGTTAGCTGATCCCACCGAAGTTGGTGGATCTGGCCAATATACATGTCATGGATAGGCCAGGAATATCAGATTGGTGAGGTCCAGATCCTGGCAAACTCACCAATCATCTGATGAAAGGGGCCACAAAGTTTAGATGGGCACTGAAGCCTGAGCTATAGGAAGCTGAGGAGCCAGGTACAGCTGCTGCAGAATGGATGGCACTGTGCCTGGTAAATGATAAAGAGGCTGCAGCACTCACCCGAGTGCCACGGTCCCTTAAAGCAGCTGACTGGATGGACTGCCAGAAGTTGGCCTATTCTAAGGTCTGTAAAGTTCCAGAACTTCTTTAACATACCTGGAAGGAAACACTAAAGACATTGTGTTTTACTCTCACTTCTTCTGACCTCCACTTTGTTGGCCTGATGTAGATGCTGGTATAGCATCGAAAGGCATTGCCTGTAATTCTATATGTCACCTTACTCATTGGATTAAAGATTTAAATTGGATTAAGCTATTGTCAGCACTAATTCTGTCTATGAATTGACTGATGAAGCAGCGCTCATGTGGATCCCAGCTTTTGTTTTTGCTTCCCCTTTATTACCTCAATACCACTGATCCAAGCATCAAGTGGTCTCTGGGGCGAGCAGCTTATTACTCAAGTATAAAGAGAAATCAACACATCTCTCTATAACAACGTTGGCACTTAAACATCTTTGCCATAACATCACTAGGAGGCGCCATTGTGGATACTTTTTCTAAACTTCCCTATTTTACTCCATGACAGCCTTATGAGACAACAAATATTTCTAATCCTGCCACAGACCATCCAACGTGTTCCAGCGACAAGATCAACTTGCAGGAAGAATTCCACAGACACATACAGAAGCCGGCTGATGTTTTTGTACATTTAGTACTTGTTCATTTATAATGTAAACTATATTTACCACAACATTATTAAATTTTTACATTGTCCAGAATATATATCCTCATGGTGAGTTCTCTACCATAGCTAAATACAAAGACTTCTATGTCGTCTTCCAGCCTTTCACTAATTTATCATTTAATTACAGAGACTATGATATTGACCTTTCTGTTTGTCTCTTTCTAGGAGACTAAAAGAAAGTATCAGTCATTTATTTTCATTACAATAGATTAAACAGACATTATGCTTTGTGTTCAAATTAACCCTCAGGAAAGAGACTGCTTAATATGATGCCTTTTAAAAAAAAAAAAAACTTTTTTTTTTTTTGCTGCCTTGCTAAATAATGCAGCAGAAGGCATTTTATAGCGGAACTCTAGTCAGCGGGCCCACTGAAAGGACACTGTTGTACTTCTTGATTTATTACATTTTCAGACTCTTCACTTAACATTAAAAGTAGAAAGTGATACTCTGGTGGAGATGAGTGGCTCACGTACTAATGGTAGTAATATAATATGTGCTGATATACAAAGAATCTGATTTAAAGCTCGGTCATAAAAGGGAATTTTGCGTGTATTGGACTATTTTCCTTGACACATTAGGAAGTACCATATAGAGGACTTTGCTGCCACGACAAGCACACAGTTACTGCGCTACTGTACACAGTAGATCTAATAGCCAACAATTCCACCAGACCATCTCCATAGTTTTTAGGACCCAATACTGGAGAAGTATTAAAAAAAAACAACTTATTTTACATCCCATCACAATATTGGCTGAAAAAAAACATGCTTGGACTTATACAGCTCGGTGCTTTAGTTTTTATTTATTTACATGCAGCTCTTCTATACATTACTCAACTAAGGTTTCGCTCCTTCATGTATAAAAAAAGAGCTGGGCTTTGCATATTTCCTAACCAAATAAACTGCATTTTAGCCATCTCCAAGGACAATTACAATTATTACTTTTGCTTAGCAGACATATACTCATTGGTCTATATGGAAGCATCTAAATAGTCACTAGGGGGTTTTACAGATCAGTAACTTAAAGAATACTCAAGTGGAAGCTATTTTTATGGGGGTTGGTTATTTTACTACATTTTTCACAAGACATAGATAAATCTAGAGAAAGATAGGAATTAACACAGACACAAATGTGTCAATGTACAGTATGCATGTTCAAGTTACAAATATGTTGTGCAAGATCTCCTATTTTACACACATACAAACACACATACACTAGGCCCCAAGTACACATGTGCTTTTGGTCAGTATGCCACCTGCATTTTTAATGAATAGCACCCTAACCCATTGTTTTCTATGGCCTCATACACAAGACCATGTTATTCACAAGTCCATGTTAAGTCCACATGCGAATCTCAGGACAGGTCCTACTGCTGTATGCTTTGCAGTCAGGGCTCATTCATTGAAATGTATGGGTCCTTGGAAAGCACAGGTAGTATACAGATGCTGTCTATTACAATTTCTTATGGATCCATGCATATACAATGTTATGTGCATGTAGTCTTATACTGTGTATATTAGAAAACATATATTTGATTTTAGATATAAAGATATTTTTTGCTACCCCCTCCCCCCCCATTGTTTTTAATTTTACCATTTTATCTCCCATGCCCACTTTGGCCAACAACAATTGCTCACAACTTATTAGGCATGCGTTTTCACAATACAAATTAGGGCAAATACAGTATTTTAATGTACTCATGCCAGTTATCTCGAGTAAATACAATGACAAATATGAGAGATTTATAAAACTTTCCTACTTTTCCACTCCACCATCTATAGACAACAACAGAGTGCACATTATAGGGGGATACATTGTACATTTGGCCAGAATGAGTACATCTACTGTTGCCTTGTGTCAGAATAAATATTAGGTGGTTTCTGTTTTTATGTATATAGACCATTAGGATAAAATACAATTACAGTATTTCAATGACCGGTTTTGGAAGTACAGGCTGTAAATCTCACAAGCTGCTTGCATTTGTTTTTGCGGCAGCAATGTAGTCAGATCTTTCTTTATTGTGAGATTCTAATAATAGATGAAGACATTCTCTAATTAGCTAATATAGTAACACCGCTAGCGAGCAGTTGAGTTTTGCCTGTGTTTGTTAAGGGGGATCCCTTTGGGAAGCAAAACCAGAAGGATGAGTTAATTGCACAGACTTTTTATTGTTTAGATAGTTTGTGATTGCTTGATCAAGCCGAACAACAAGTCAGGTTTTAAAACAATACAGGAAGGTCTGCTGTTTGGCAGGAGCGGGAGCGTACAGCTAAATATAGACATGCTGGAAATGGTCGGTCACGTACGGAGACTACAAACTTCAAATGGGATCTGCTAATATTTGCCTGTTGAAACCAAATTATTAGATCCTTTCCTGTCCTTAATACATTCAAACCTTGAAGATTAAATTATAGTCTGTTATACACACTTTTCCCTTTCACATATCAACAATCATTCCCAACACTGTATTTACATGTGGATTTTATGTATTTCACATTGTCACACACGGAAAAGGTAATCTGAGACTTACTGTATATTCAAAAGGAATTTCTAGGGTAAAATAGGCCTCCAGCTATAAGGCCATCCAATACCTTTGGCTGTGGAATTTAGGGTGATCTCACATTACTTTACTATTCATCAACATCTCGTTAGCTTTTATTAATCCCTCCATTTATACACAATTAATACTTTATCTGGTAATATCACAGATTTTTAACAGGCAAGAACTTGTATATGTTCTAACACAGAATCTTATCTCAGCCATCTGAATAGATCCTTATTTTGTGTTTTATTTCTTTACAATCACAGTATAAAATGTAGGTTTGTTTGTTTGAGTTGGAAGGGACCTCAAGGGCCATCGAGTCCAACCCCCTGCAAAAGCAGGAATTCCTAAATCATCCCAGCTATATACCTATCCAGTTTCCGCTTGAAGATTTCAATTGATGGAGAACTCACCACCTCCCGTGGCAGCCTATTCCACTCCCTCACTACCCTTACTGTTAGAAAGTTTTTCCTAATGTCTAATCTGAATCTCCTTCCCCTTAGTTTCATCCCATTACTTCTCGTGCTTCCTTCTGCTAATGAGAATAGGGTAGATCCCTTGCACTGTGACAACCTTTCAGATATTTAAATACCGCTATTAAGTCTCCCCTTAGCCTTCTCTTCTGCAAACTAAGCAGTCCCAATTCTTTTAGCCTCTCCTCGTAGGACATGGTTTGTAGACCTTCCACCATTTTGGTTGCTCTTCTCTGGACCTGCTCCAATAAATCGATGTCTTTCTTAAACTGGGGAGCCCAGAACTGTACACAGTATTCCAGGTGGGGTCTGACCAGGGCAGAGTACAGCGGAATAATTACCTCTCTTGATCTAGCTTCAATGCTCGTGTTGATACATCCTAGAATTTTATTAGCCTTTTTAGCCACCGCACCGCACTGTTGACTCATGTTGAATTTGCGATCTATTATTATGCCCAGATCCTTTTCCCCTGTACTCTCACTTAAGGCATCTTATAGTACACTTGTGTATTAAGTAACTGAACATATTTCCTACGCCATGTATACTATTGGAAAAGTCCCTTTCTAAACTTCCAATCTTGGAGCATGGCAGCAGCCGTGTGTCCTAAAAACTTCAGCCTACAATGGGGAGTTGCCCCTAAAATGGCTCATAATTACAGTAACTGGAGAAGTTCTAATTTTTTTTGTCAGCCAATGATTGTGCATATATGTAGATTTGCGAGGTGTTCACAAGTAAACTAGTTTTTTTCCTATAGGGCCATAATAGTCAACAACTAGTCAGGTTCATCTGATTTTGTGGTTACTGCTCCTGGTATGTCCAGCAAACAGCTGATTTTATAGGGGAAACTGCAGGGTATTTCCCCTGCATAAGTATAGTAACACATGGCGGCAATTCACATGGACTGCTAATCTTGTAATACAAGCCTGGAACACATCCACGTGAATGGGAGCTATTCTTCATTCTGGCTTAAGCATAGAGGACTAGATTGGGCATATAAGGTGAGACCAGTCTCTCTTTAAGACAACCTTTTCAAGGTCCCCATACACATTAGATAGACATCAGGCAAACCTCTTGATTTCAGTAGGATTGACCAACCATCTTACAATATGTATACAGGGGTGTCCTGGCTCTTCCTCAATGGCAGATGTGAATGGACAGAATGATCAGGCATGTTGGATGTTGCTGTTAGAGGAGTCTGGCAGTGGCTTCTTCCCTCTCCCTATTGAGAACACAACCATGCTTACCAAACCATGTTAGATGTTTATGGGGGAGTCAGTGACAACATGTAGTCAAGACAGACTTTGTGGCGCACTAACTAACAGATGTATGAAGGGATAAAACAATAACATTTGTGAATAGTCATGTGTTAATACAGAATACAGTATGTGGCAACTAGAAGCATCTTTCACAATTAGTATAGAAAGCACAACTTGGCCATTCTCTGTTTACCCAAATTATCTTGCCTGAAATTACATGTAAAATGGTATTCGGCCACAGCTTCAGGTGTAATTTAATTTTACCTTTTAGCATACCAACCTTTATTATGTAACTAAACAAAAACTCCAAGTAATTGTCGTATAATTAATGCACTTATCTGTTTTTAATGGTAAGAAAAACCTTTTGATATTCAATGGCCTGTCGAGAATAGATTGAAAAGATTTGTCCTTTTTTCCTTAGTAAATGCAGAAAAGCTATTAAATTGAGAGGTCATAAGGGATCATGCACAAGAGAAATGTTGCATCTATACCATTGTATTTACCTGCATTTCCCAACAAAAGAAAAATTGGTGCTTGTGCCTTTCGTCTCTAGTATTTTTTAGTCAATTCTGTGAAACTACATTAACTCCTTCAGTACTGAGAGGGAATGGCTTGACTGGTAATATGAAATACATGGGGTTCTTTTTACCCCTTTCCAGAATGACTAATAGGCTATTTGCCTATTGAAATTAGACGTTCTAGGGGTTTTATTTATTTATTATAGGGGTTTTTATCTTTTTATTTATTTATTTTTTTATGTTATACTTTCGCTAACATTTTCTTGGACATAGATGTGCCCTAATGTGATAAAAAAATAAGCAGTACCTTTTCATGTTTTAAGATTTATATAGGGGATATGAAAAAAATGAAGAAAAAAAAAACTCTGGTCCTTGAGGCTAAGAAAGCAGGATTTACTTGAGATTATATAACTAGGGCTAGTGGAAGAGTGAAGAAATCAGGCAATACCTTTTAGAGACTAACTGAGTATATTTGATAGTAAGCTTTTGAGAGTACTAGCTCCCTTCATCAGACATACGGTATATATGAAGAAGAGAGCTAGTACTCTTGAAAGCTTACTATCAAATATACTCAGTTAGCCTCTAAAAGGTATCGCCTGATTTCTTCACTCTTCCACTACTTTCTATGGCTAACACGGTACAACATTATACTACTAATAACTAGGGTTAGTAATAGAGATGTGGTCAGTATAATAAGTGGTGGCATTAGAGTAGTTTGCTGTGGCCCATGCTATTACTGTAGCTCTGAAAAGACAGAACCAATCAGAACCGAGCAGGCATGGTTAATTCAAGAGTGGGTATCCTTGCAACATTACATCATTTTCTTCAAACATTCTTATAGATGTATATAGCACCTTATAGACAAGGAAAAAGCAGAAAACATGAAGAAAGTGCTATGTTGCTACCTGAAAAAAAAAACAAAGGCTTTGTAAAACCAAAGGATGGTTTTTGTACATGCTTTCTTCCAGCAAATAACTACACAACAAATAACCTAATATTTATTCTGGCATATTGGGAAGAGACGTGCAAAATTTTCCTCCATGCTCTTGGTAGTCAACTATACATCTAGAACCCCAGCCTGTTTATGTTTATGTATGGCACATTTCTTGGGCAACTACCTTATCTAAATACTGTGTAAAGAAAATACGGTATTAGGAACTCCATGCACGTGCGGCAGAAATAACACAATTCAGAACCAGGCTGCCTACTTGAAGACAGATATCCTTAAAGCTAAGGCCCCACATAGCGAGCTGCAGCCAAAAAATGCTGCAGAAAAGACTATAAAGGAAACACATCACATTTTTTCCGCAGGGTTTTTCACAGAAAGTCTGCAGTTTTCCTATTATACATATACGGAAAACGCCAGCATTTCTGTAGGTATAATTGACATTACACCACATTTTCTTGCTAAAACAAGTTAACATGTATGATTTAAGTACACTACTTTTGGATATTACACTAACATAGTATTACAGTGGGTCTTTTCATTACTTCAGGTGTAATAACAATGGGTTTATGTAATATGTTTTGTAAAAACCAGGATGATCAGAGGCATTTTTTTAAAAATATTTCTGAAAAACTTTGTAGGCAAAATACTGTACAGTATATAAAGAATTAAGGATACCAAATAAAACACTCGCATCACAAAAGCTGCTGCACCCCTGTGATTCTGCTAACGGCCAGTTTCACTTCTGTACAATGTACTTGCCTAATGGCCCAGTAAATGTGCTAAGTCCATGATTTTTGGTTAGGCCCATACTATAAATCGCTCCCCAGACATTATAAATTCTAACAACCAGAGAAAAACAACGGTTCATTACTCTCAAACAACTGTTTATCTGGTAAAAGAGAAACACTCTAACATAGTCAAATCAAAGCTGTCACTGTTTAGCGACCATAACCAGCAAAGCTAACAATGGTGTTCTGCACTAGTAAAGATAAAAATGCATAGCCAAGTCTTTTGCTGCATCTGAAGTACATTATGTGGTCAAGTAGAGATAGCATTATGCCTAATCCAACATCTGCAGTAGTTCGGGCTCCATACTAGTGCTCCTGCTCAGAGAAGGGCAGCATGCATTACTGCTGCCATGAATGCACATGCAATCATATGCAATGTCTTTTCTTCTATATTGTAATATCTACAATATACTAATATACAAATTACAACAACATAAAGCCAACAACAGTTTTTATATTTTCTACTTCCCACTTTCCAAAAGCCATAACTTTGTTTCTTATAGTTTTCTGTTCACAGTGTTGTCATAATAGTGCCATTTAATATTCTGTATGATGTACCGGGAAGCTGTAAAAATTACTTTTTTTAAGTCTACATTATGTGGGTTGATATGGTCACAAATTTATATGTATTTTTTTTTATTTTTGAATACCTTTTAAAAAAATTCAAAACCTTTAAAAAAAATAAAAATTAAAGTTGCCATATTGTGTATCTTTTTTATATTCCCATGTTTGGAGCTGTAAAACCCTTTTTTTAAAGGGCAAGTTGTAGTTTTAATTTATACCATTATGAGGATTGTCTGAATTTGATTACTTTATATTAAAATTTTTGGGAGGCATACCAGTGGAAAAAAAATAATAAAAATTCGGGTTTCATTTCCATCTCGCTATGACATGATTATGGAATAATTTTTTTTATAATTTGGTCATTTTTGGATGCGGTGCTACTTAATTTGTTTATTATTTATTTATTTTTATATGCGATCTAGGGAAAGGGAAATGATCTGAACTTTTACATTTTTTATTTATTTTTTTATATTTCTTTCAATTTTTTTTTTTCACCTTTATGTTTAGTCCCCCTAGGGAAATTTAACCTTAGAGGGTCTGATCATCCATACAATGTACTGCAATACTAATACTATTGTAGAATATTTTAAAATCCCTTCTCTTCATTTACAGCTATAGTTTATAATACAGCTATACTAATGACAGGCCTGGGAGCCTTCAATAGGTTCTTGGCTGTCATAGTAATGGATTGCCGCCCCTGACACTCTCAAATCCTACTCATTATGGCGATACCATATTCTATGGGTCAATATTAACATGTACATGTTCTAGTACTGTAGACAAACATGTTTTAAGAGCAGTCACGTTTTATAACTTTTTTGTAAAGGATATCCCTTTTTTTTAACAAATATTTAAAAAAAAATAATGTTTTTTGGAGGTGGTAGGACATTTTTATTTTATTAAAATTTATTGAACTTCATTTAACTGAATTCGTAGCTTTGATCCTTTGATTGCTTTTATAATGCTTTGGAATACTTAGTATCAGTGTAAAACTCTGGCACAGGCAGAGGCTTCAGGAAGACCAGAGAGGATTTGTCAGGTTACCAGCTGCCATGGAAGCCTGCCATGATTGGCATGTTTTCTGCAATGTTCTTTACCATTTTGGATACATATAGGTTAGTGTTCAAAATCTACAATATTAGAAAAGAATACACAAAATATAAATAGAAAGGACGCAAAGGGCAAAAAACAATACTTCATATTTATATTTTTTTGGTTATGACATTTCTTCTTTATAATTAATATTAAACTTTCTATCTTTTTTTTTTAGTGCCACTAGGAAACAACCATTCAAAATACTGTGTACTAATGACCATGTCCCTCTCCATTGAAAGGCCAAGTCCTATATATGAATGTTGAAATGGTACCATATACTACCACTTTACTGTTACATTAGAAGGTCTACTACTACTACTACTACTACAGCTACTCAGAGAAAGCGTGGTATAGTTAGAAATCTTGCCAATATATAGTTTTCATTGTTAATAACTCATTGTTAATGGCCACCTGGTTTTACAGGTATATCTGTATATGGCCATTAACAATGACCTAGAAGACTACATCAGTCTTCAGTAAAGTGAGGATGTGTCTCGCTAACATGATAAGACCAACGTATTCTGAAATTCATAAATTATAGGTTTTATATACAGAAAAAATCAGACATTACAGGGTAATAAATATAACACAAGTTCGATTTTGAGACTCTTTGACTAATATATTTGGAAACTGAAATGGTGGTTTGCCACAGAAGCAGTTTTATGAACATTTCTGGAAACTAGAACACTGACTCTCTGCCGCCCCACTAGTGGGAGAGACAAACATACCTTACAGGTTCAGTTTATTGAGTTTATTTTATTACCATTACATTTGATGCCACATACATATCTATATTTTACCAGGAGTCATGCTCACCCCAAGGATGCAGATAAAACAAAAGACAGCAGAGCAGTTTTGGTTTGATGGAGAAGGAAATTACTTTTAAAAAGTAGCACAAAAAATGAAATTGTGTGCACAGAAGAGAACCCAAGGTAATGAGAAGTCAGGAGATGCCAACTCAAGCGTGGTTCACCATTTCATAAACACACTAAACAAAAATGAACTGAGGGTTGTTTTGTCCTCCCTCTGGTGGCATCTGTCACTTCCATCACTAAAAACACTACTTCACCAACTGTCATGCTGGCTCCAATTTGTTTAGGATACTTAAGGACAAATATATGATTTCATGGCTGTCCTGTCAACCAGCATTTCTTTGCTTTTACAGTCCCTGACATCTCAGAAGAACAATGAAACTTAATTGTCAGTGTTAATACAATTTTCTATGTTGTAAAAATATGGACCAGCACAAAGATCATATAATACCTTCAATAAGGAGAAAACACAGAGAATACATTCACTGAAATATCAATATTAGGCCAGTTATTCGCCAATCAAGTGAAAGTCCTCAGCATTTGCGAACAGGCAGAATTATAAAAACATATAAAAAATACGGCTTAATATAATATTCTCTACTATGACAATCCAATAAAGAAAATCTCATAATGGCACCTTATACAGAACCTCCTGCCAAAGCCAGTACAGAGAATAAGATGGTCACCAGTGATAAACTAGGTGAATTAGTTGTTAACCCACGCTTAACAGGGTTGTTAGAGATCAGAAAACAAATTTCTTTTTTTCCCCCAGAAACAGAACTAGTCTAGTCCATGGAACTGCATATTTTGTATGTCCCATACACAGCCCATGGACAACAGTGGAATGGTATCTGGCAAAAAGAAAAGCAGGTCATTTTTCCTCATCTCAGGCAACCCCTTTAAATAATTCTTAAGGTGGACCTTTCACCACCTCTGCCAACTCCATATTTCCAAGCAATAATTTCTTTTCTTTTTGGCACCCCATATGCTAATTAGACTCTCTACTGTCAGGTGGGTGGTCCCTAGCTCACTACTCTACCCGAGGACCACCCACCTAACAGTAGATTAATTAGCACAGTAAAACTAACAGCAATGATTTTCCAGGAATGGTGGGGCTTAGGAAAAAAAATTCCAGCTGCACTGGAATCAATGGAAAAGCACCTATTGAAAAATGTAAACAGTTGGATTTGGTGGAGGTGGTGAAAGGTTCTTTAGAAGTAATTGAATTAACTTCTTTCTTGAATAGTACAGAGGTCCACCATACACAGAAGCTAAACAACAGCACCAAAGGAAGACTATAACCAGTACTTGACTGGTACTGGCTATAAACAATAAAAAAAAGAACTCACTTATTGATTCAATTTATATTGGACAAACACAACTGTGTTAAAAGGATGAGTCAGTCATACATAACGTTAGTATTTCATACATAGACGTCAAGTGTATAAAGTTTCCCAACTGTACAGTTAAATATATAAATATTATGGTGTAAAATTTAGTCTAGCTCCATCAAATCTTACACTGAATGATAGTGGGTTCCCATCTTTTCTAGCACAGATGGTATTACCATATACCATAAAAAGTTGATCACAGCAGATATCGCATTTCAAGTGGTATCAAGAGGAATCAAAGCAACTACATTGTTTATTTTAGATTCCCTTTAACGTTCCGTACACGAGCAAAACCTATAGCTACTTCAGCTTTTCAGAAATCAAAGAACACTCTGGAGAAATCCTGTGTGCTGTAATGAGCTGTAGTGCGTGCTAGATAATTCACAAAATTAACTGGTTAAGTAACTTTGGATGTAGCACCAGGATTGTGAATAAAACCTTCCCTAATATACCCTCTATTAAACATAAGAAGTAATACCACGAGTCAGACGTACAAACAATGCTGCCTGCATTCTGTATGTGCAAATCTGTTTGCTCCAAGACACGAGGCAGCAGACTTTAGTCTATTAGAATGACAGGTAGCACTCCTTCTAACAACTGCTTTTTACTCTCCCTGACAAATGCGCTCTGTGCCGTATTTGACGTTTGTGTCGTAATCAGGACTGATGGATAGGGACGCCAGCTCTGCCGAAAGTGCCCCCCCGATTTAATGTGAGCGATTTGTCAAACGTGCTACGATTGCACTGCTGTCAGACACAGCCTAGAAAACATTCTATCATCTCTCCACTAACCAAGGTCATTTTGGCAGGTGCAGAAGAGATCTCCAATGACATACCCATGGTTATTGGTAATGTGAGTGGCCTACTTTCATGTTGTTCCTACAGCCATATATGTCAAATATGAATCAATGTCTTAAAATATATGCAATTGTCATGTTAGGCAATAACTATACAACCTAAAGGAACGTCAAAATAACGGCCTAATAAAGTACCAAGCAATGTTCAGCAGTTTAGCACATGGGGAAAAATCCACCTCAGCAGAAAATCTGGGCAGCACTGCTTAAACTCAGCAGTGGTCTTAGAGGACTCATGGGATACAGTAGTATTTTGCAGACACACAGTAATAAAACCTCTCCTATTCTAACACAGGAATAAAATGAAGATTTGACTTAAGTGTTGTTGTACACAGATTTTTACAGCCACTTACACAGGGCTTGAGCTAGTTGTCGTGTTAAGAGATCACATGTGGTGCTTTGTTTAACTCAGTTATAAGTAGCTTGTCAAGTGTTGCATTTCTGTTCAGACTGTTTTTTGGTTTTCTAGCAGCGTTTGTGCCCCAGAGGTGAGATGTTTTTTGGTTTTTGAGGGATTGCTGAATTTATAAGAGACTGTAGCATGCTCTACTTGTTGAATATTGACTGATAAAAATACAGAAAAGAAATTCTTATAATAGATTCACAGCTGGATAATGTGAAAAGCTATTTAGCACTGAATTAGACAGTATGCACACTATGTACGAGTCCTTTGTTTGGTGTATATGCCAGGAAAAGTCACAGGGATATACCTCAAACGTATCCATAGGCCTCTGCTCATCCAATAGAGGCCACAAATGTGCTGTCAACCTCCTTTGGAGTGGTAGCTGTCTGCATCCCATTTCTACTACTTTATGGGAAAGAGCATGTTGCATTCTCCTGGGCCACATACATCACTGAATGCCTAAACATACAATGGAGCCTTACACTGGAAAATCTTTCTAACCAAGAGAGGTCTGAAACGCAGTGTGCACAGAGCCTAAAAGTTTTATATAACGCATGGTTTTTTACCAAGAAAAGACAACAGACAATTCTCTGCTCTGAGTGCTGTGCGGTGATGTGTGTACCAGGCACCGGAACACAACACCATGGTGACCGGAGCAGAGCAAGGAGCAATGAATCAATGCTTACTGCTCGCTCACAGACAACTATACTCTCCAGATAGAGCATGCAGAGGGGAAAACTGTATATAATTACCAGAAATATTGTTACTCCTTATGTAGTACTTTAGATGCACTGGAAGAAATTCAGGAAATGGGTGCAAATGTATACACAGTAGATATTGATGGCCATGCGGGATATTAATGAAGGTTGAGCTGCAATAGTGCAGCACAGCCACGACATAGTGCATGGACCTGCCTGCTTCTGGTTCTGTATACTGCGCAGGAGGGGGGTGCAGGGGGTCAGAGCTCACCACTTTAAGGACAACCCTTCAATATCTTCTATTGGACAACCTCTTTAATATTAATAATACGATTCCCTAATGTAATAGTTTAAAAACAAACTCCAACACAATGCGTGATGTGAAAGAATCCTTATACAGAAAAGATAAGATACATCATTGTACTGTAACGTAGCTGAAAACTTCTCTGTCCTATCCCAGGATACAATTACAGAATTTTTTAGTCTTAGGGTGCATTAAACACCTGAGTTTTTACCATGCTAATGCACGCATTTTAGGAAACCACACGAGTTCTACATTTTTTGATCAGTGTTAGTAATTTTCAGCAGCATAGGAAAAACAGCACATGTGTAAGACTAGGTTTACACAGCGCATTTTTGCTGAAAAAAAAACACGCAGGCATTTTTTTTTAAACTTTTGTTTTTTTTGCAAGACTGCACCATGTAACCAAACCCTTAATGCGAGTAAAATCAGTCCACCAACTGAGAAAAGAGAAAAGCAGCCATAACAAATGTGGCATTTGTAGCTATTCTATCTTAAAGAACAAGAAGCAAACCAGATGTAGAAAATCTTACTTTTCTAAGCAGCAATAAATAGTAAATTGAGTATACATGCCGATAACAAGACTGCTCATACAATTTACTGTATCAACCTACGTCAGTAATCAGGGTCAGGCCGTTCAATAAAATTTTAATATAATTCACAGAATTCAGAAGAGGAAAATGCTTATTATTCTTCACACCTTCCCTGCCTGAAGTCAGAAAGCAACAGAGGACACAGTACATGGATATGACCTGCACAATAAATCCAACAATTTATTTTATGTTCCCTTGCTGCTGCTGCTGTGTCGATCATTCAGAAAATAGATAATACTCAGGGGTTACAGGGGAGGAACATTTGTGTCACTTGATAAGGACTTCAGCCAGATATAATATATAGTCTGATAATCTGAATAATCACAAGGTAGCCTTTGCTGCTGGAAGCACAAAAAAAAAAATCCAAAAACATATATACAGATTTGTAAAAATATGAATCAAATGACTGTGACATTATGATAAACTTGGCACAATTTGTAACAGTTTACATGAACAGTTGTGTTGCTGAAATTTCTGAGACTGTCCCATTCATCTCAATGAGGCTTACAGAAATTCATACAGATGCTGCAGTTCTATGGACATTTCTGAGGAAATCTGCAGAGTGTGACTATATCGAATGAATAAAAGTGTTATTCTTATGACACTTTTCATAAATGTGTATTAAAATATTTAGGTATTACAGATGTCCCACTTATTCATGCCATTGAACCAATTTAAAGGTTAAACATGTCTTACTATTCTGATCCCATCAAGTCAATGGTTAAAAAAATGGTTAAAAAAATATACTTTGTGATGTTAAATGGCTTGTCTGGTGGATATTTTTTTTTTTTTAAAGGCTCAGAGTGGCATAACAACAAAAAGAAGAGTTACTCACCTCCACCAGTCCCCTGCGACTTCCTTTCTAATGCTATCAGGGTCTCCCGCTAATCTCTGCTTCCTGGTCCCTCGACACACATGAATGTCATTCAGCCAATCACGGACAAGAAGGGTCATGGTCACTGATTGGCTGAGCAATTTGTGGAGGGGGTACTGGTGCTGCGAGATTTACTTCTCTTTTATTTTTATGCCAATTTGATTTTTTTTTTTTTCTTACGTTATCCAGTGGAGAAACAACTTGAGGCCAGGGCCCCACATTGCGAATACGCAGCATTTTGGCCACAGCGGAAACACCGTGGCAAAAAAGGCCATGTATTACAGTACCTGCAAAGTGGATGGGATTCTGGCTAATCCCATCCACACATTGCAGAAAAAAAATCTGCGAGCGTTTTTGTAAATTGCAGCATGTCAATTATACCTACAGAAATGCTGGCGTTTTCCATATAGGTATAATAGGGACAGAAAGTCGGCAGAGGAAAACTGTAGATTTTCTGTATAAAAGCACTGTGGGAAAAAAATGCAATGCGGCTCGCCACGTGGGGCCTTAGCCTAAAACAATTTTCTTTTTTTACTTTGTGCTCACTATTCTGCCACCATAGACCAAATAATAGTTATTTTATTATTATGATAATATTTCTTAACCCACTGTGTCCCTTGCTAACAATTTTTCTCTGTTGGACAACCACTTTAAGTTGCCACAGAAAAATGTGTGTATTACTTTAGCACCCTAGCTTTCTTACTACACCCATCTCTAAATCTCAGCACCCTCTTTGTACAAGGTTGTTTGAACTGCATTAGGTGCTTGGAAATAAAGAAGTGAACATTCTGTGAGTCTTGAGAATTTAATAAAGTATATTACAATTGTATTTTCAGCATGTAGGAAAAATATAATACTGTTACTAATTCTTGTTACAGTTACACAAGATTAAGTCTCCTGAAGCTACAGAGTGTGTTCACCTTGATTTGACATTACATATTTCGACCCTTTAGGAAATCCCAGTTAGCATCAATTCTCCTTTTCCTTTTGCCATCATCAATAAAATACAGATGGTTGGACAGCATGGTGACTAAACACTCCAGGGGACTGACATACACAAATTGAAGCTGTTCATGGATGCTTTTCCTGTTTTGCTGCAGCTGATCAGGTCAGGCAGAAAACTGGCAGTCGGAAAGAGGACCGTCTTTGAAAAAAAATGAAGATTGTCAATATTTGGAAAGCTACATCAATAGCAGGTGGCAACATCTGGAGAAAATTATACCAACTGATTCCACACTCTTGAGAGAAATTAAATAACACTCAACAATGCATAATTGTAGAAAGAAAAAAAAAGAGTCATATTTGTCTGACGGAAACAACTCAGCTCTATTGTGATGACTGGATAACTGAAACCTAAAGGTAGTGGAATTTCTTACAGCAAGCTTTAATATACTAGTCTGTCTTGTTCAAGTTCAGTTTTGGTGCCTCAAAAACTGCCGGGCCCCTTTCCATTAACGATAGGTAGTCCGGGGCCCAGTCACGGTCGCAGCCACTACTACCACGATCCTTACGCCACTGTCCATTGGTCACGAGCCCGATCGGGATGGTCAGGGGCCGGATCGGGCCCTTGACCGTCCCGATTGTACCCCTGACCTTTGCATTGGCAAAATGAGTACTAATAGTCGGGGCTCGGGGCCCACCAGGGGAATTCACAGGTTCCCCGGTGGGCCAATCCGACCCTGAGTGGGGGTTAGAGAAAAAACTCCAATTGTGCCAGAATCAGTGGAGCAGCAGCTATTGAAAGATGCATAGAGCTGAGGTTGGTGGCGGCTGTGAAAAGTCTTACTTTATAAACCTGTGGTAGTTTCGGATAAAAAAACATCACCATTTTGACCTTTTGAAATGTATCTTTGACATATGGGGAGCTTATTTTGACTGGATCATCCATTTAATGTGAAACTTTAAGTGTCAATATGTCACATGTGAACTTCCCTTGCCATTGCTAGTCTGAAAGGCAAACAGTACTACTATTATATAGGTTCCTGAATCTATAGTCAAATATTGTAAAATCTACATATACAGTATTTCGAGGTCAATGGAATTTTTTCAATATGTAGCATGCCCTAAGTAAGGAACGTGTACAGACACAACAGTTTTTAACTTAACTTCCAGCATTTTTAATTAATAGTGTAGTTCTCTATGTGAACTGTAGCCATTCTCATTCACTGCTACATCTGTAGAATGGCTCAAAGAATACAATAAAAACCAATCCACAAAAACGCTTGTAAACATGATATTAAAAGCACTGAACACTGAAAAGTGTGTGTGTAAAGGAACCCTAAATGAGCATTCATTAGAAGCTATCAGATTGCAAAAAACGGTAATTTATAAAAAAACAAAAAAAACACTTATTTCTCAAAATTTTATATTTATTGGTCTATCAAAACATATAAAAACTGTGTTTTGATGAAAGATTGCTATATAAATTCTTAGTACTGTATAAATGAAACCCTAAACATGACATCATCCGGAATAATGCCTTAAATCAAAAGGCAAATGGTATTAACTCAGCAAGAACTAAATGCTTATTGTGGTATATATGGACCGGTAGCAAGACAAGCCACTAGTAAAGTCTTTGCTCAACTAAGTAAATAAATCTTATTCCCCGAGGGAATGAGTAGTGCTAACTCAACCAAAGCAGATGAAATGTTACAGAGGGAACATGGCAGGAAAAAAATGGATACAAAATGACCATTCATATACATGTGACGGTTTTTATACATATATTTATTGTGGCTAGATTACTGAAAGCAACAATGCAAAACATTATATAAAATGCGAATAAAATAGCATGAAAACACCAATAAGTGATACTGCAGCAGCGCATACTATTATACAAACTGCAGCAATATATAAATGTTAAAGGGAGTCTTTCACCATAACCCAGCATACCAACCCTGCCCTGCAGATAGATAGGTTAGGGTCACCTGAATTCGAGCTTTCTCCATGTGAATTGCCTCCATTGCAGAGATATCGACGTTGCTATTAATATACAAATAAGCTATTAGGGGCAAAGAGGCCGTTGTCATTGCTTCAAAGAGGTAAGCGACAACACCTTCATTGTTTCAAAAAACTCATTTGCATATTGACAAATTGTGATATCTCGGGAATGGAGGTACCAATTCACAGGGGGAAAACACCACTAGATTCAAGGGACCCTTACCTATCTGTCTGTGGCATTGATATACTGGGTGCTGGTAACAGGCTTCCTTTAAATATGAAAATACTAGGTTAGGTTGACGGCACCTGTGGCTACACAGTGATATATTACAGTATACAGGTGTATGCGCTGTATTAATCATCTTCCGAGGACCAAATATGGGGATGGTTAAAGGGGAGACTTGCTGTGGTCCTGCTAACTGTGACTACTGGGAAAATGAGGAGAGGAAATGTTGCCAGCAATGTGACAGTGAAGATACTGGTGAAAGTATAGGAGGAGGGGGAGGGACATTTTTTTCTAGTAAAAGTATAGGGGCACTATTTTACTTACCAAAGGAAATATAGGCTCTATTCTGGCTACTGTAGGGGGTCAAAACCAGGGCTGTGGAGTCGGTAGGCAAAACTACTAACTCCGACTCTTGAACCAACTCTGACTCCTATGCAAAAGGCTGACAGCGATGGTCAGTCAGAAGCAGTAAAGATTCTCTAATTTATTAAAAAGCTAGTATATAAATTCCTATGAAAGTAAATATGCAACAAACTATGCATATGCTTAATTACACAATATTAATAATTGTATAATATAATGAAAAAAAAATCATTTTACTTTGAAGCTGGAGTCAGTAACTTTTTGTTGCAGGCTCTTATACCTGGCTATGATTTGTCAAGGCTTGATCTTGTTATATATTGTATATATATGGAAATGGATAGATCCCAGAAGCCAGGTATCCAATACAACAAAAAGGTTAAGGGGTTATTCACATCATGTTTTAATCATCCGTTTATCAGATCGGTTTCAAAGATGCAAAAAAACAAACGCTTTATTCACTTTAATTGAAAATTGTGGTTTATAAATGGACGGCCATCCGTTTGTATTCGTTTAACTCATTCATAGATCTGTCACTGCCTCACTTTGTAAGCTATTTTTTATTGCTCTCTATGAAGGATAAATTGATATCTGAAGTTCGTATCATTTCCTTTTAGTAACACAAGAGGCGCCAATAATAGTTCAGTGCTGGCACGTGCCTTGCAGCAATATGCTAAATATATACATGGTCACATTACGTGCCCTCTTAGCTCATTAGCAGAATGGAGATGCACTTGGTGACTGCTACCTTACGGAGGGAGAGTCATCATATAATATTTAGCCCATTTAACCCTAAATCAATGTACGTTAAAACATCAAATAACATAATAAACATTGGGGGTTTCTGTCTTATGCTTAGTCTGCCCATGAACATTTTCACACGACTGCAAAGAGTTAATATCCTACTCTTGTTAATGGCATTAGCATATTACGAGGTCACACACTTTAATCAGAAAAAAAAGGAGAGAAAAAAATCTAATAATGAGCAATTATGATAACCACCAATGGAGGGACATGACAAATGCTCCCATTCCAATAAAGAAGATGATTTATTGTTTACTGATATGCGCAGATTAAAGAGCCAATCAAGGCTTGTATTAACAGTCTTATGAAGAGAAGCCCTTCAGTGCTGACACATAGGATGCAGGAGATTAAACTTGTGTTTACCGTATGAAAGCCTGCGATATGAACGTCTTTCACACAGGCGCCCAAGCGTGACTTCATTTCAAGGTTCTTAACCCTCTCAGCCAATCACAAGCCAGAGATGGCCTGTATTTCCAGTGCCGCTGTTCTGATAGATTGTGATATACTGTGCAGTGATTACCTTCTAAAACTAGGGAACATCACTGATTCACTGTGATATAGCTAGATACATATTGATACTTATCTGTAGCCTTTTTTATGGAACTTGTGATACAATGTTATTGCACATTTATCCATGGGATGATTAATTGAGTTTTCTGATCAAGGCTTTTGTTATCTGGAATGGCTGTACGAAACCAGGAGATAAAAATTCTCTAAGCACCGTAATGGCCAAAAGCTAAATGACAAATTCTTTTTAACCATCACAGTAAAATATCTGATTTGCCCTATAACAATACTGAATATCTGAAAGACAAATGACAACGTATAATATAATCAAAAAAAAAAAAGAAAATGGAATGACTAGACACATAAACCATCTAAACTTGTAATTACATTTATAGAATTATACAATGGACATCACGTGTAAACCTGTGGACACAATTATAGCAATGAAAAACACATCAGTAACGGAATGAAATGTTATTGTTAGTGTCAGATAGGGCTTACTTTTAGGTAATGACAGACTGCCATTTAGACGAGCCCACAATAACTCACTGGTGACCAGCGGAAGAACTGCTTGTAAAACGTACCACAGTGATGCATGCTGGATGATAAATCTGGAGCATCTTCACAAAAAAGAAACTGTAGACCAACTTTACACCATCTACTTCCTACTCATTAGGGGATATTTATTTAGACTGGTGTATTCAATGTCAGTCTTCATATCGCCTGCACCAGCGAAAGAACCGCCACTTTTATGATGAGACGCATACCCTGGCCGTGCACCTGTTGTAATGTCTCTGCTTGTTCTCTGCGTCACCCTCCACTCGCACGTTGCAGCGCAGGACGCGTGTTCAGTTTAATTCCCCTATCTGAACACTGCTCTATTACCTCTGCTCTGTAATTGATTTCCTACCACATCCATCTCCTGCTCCTTTGTTTTCCTCTGCTCCTCAAATAGTTAATCTTAGCCTAGCCTGTGTGATTGACATCCTATCTATGAATTAAGTCTGGGGCAGATTCTGGACGTGCTATAAACAGGTCATCTGTTCACACATGGTTGCTGGCTATTGTGACTCTGCCCTGGCTAAGCGTTCTCTTGCTATTGTATTGTATTTACTGACTTCTTACCTTTGGCTACTCTTTTGGATAGCAATTTGGTACTGCTTTGTCTCTCTGGCTTTGACCCTTTGCTTGCTGACTCCTCTTCTGTGTTGTGTTGTCTTGTCTGCGTCTTGTGATTACACATATCTAGAGAAGGGTTTGTTGCTCAGTTGTCCCTGTCATTAGGACAGTTGAGGCAATTAGGTAGGGACACGGGGTGGGTAGTTTAGGACTCACTGTCATTTCCCTTCCTTCCAGGTTTCAGCATCAGCTACTAGGGAACTGCTCAACAGGCAATTCCCTAACACCTGTGCTGTTTTCAGTCATCATTTGTGCCAGTAAACTGGGGTAAATGTAGTGCCACGCCAATTTTGCTTTCATGAAAGTGGCACGGTTTGGCACACAAACACCAGTTGTGATGATTATTGTCGCAGCTGGCTTTTAAAACCTTGGGTTTGTGACATTTTTATGCCAAAAATTTGGCATAGCCACAATAATAGATCCTCCGATTTGACTTCAATATTTCTGTATCAATTGTTTGTGGCATTTTACGTTATGTCCCTTCCTGTCAAGCCATGCCCCTTTTCATACATCCCCTCACACATAAGTGTAGTGCAAGGTATGTACACCATTTCTCTAGAATTCTAAATCTACTCCATTATGTTTTAACCTATTCATGGTTCATAGAAATCTCTTGAAATCTTTCTAAGTATATTCTGAAGCTCATCCATGGAATAGAGGACTCCATACTGGTCAAGTGCCTTACTGTTTCCTAACAATGTGCTTGGCCCTAAACGGCTTTCTCTGCTATGCGTGTAAAGGTCCACCTTCACTACTTTTGCCACTGCAATATTCATGTACTGTTGCAGGCTCGGGTCAGTAAAGATAAAAATATGAAGCAAACAATCATAAAAAATTGTCTTATTTACCCCAGTTCCTGGGAGGAATAGCAGTCTGCTTCATCTGGGCTATTGCTAGAAGACAAGCAATTGTAAACTGTATTCTGTAGTAGGGAATCTCAAGTAATTACAGTCATTTATTACTTCGCCCCTCACTCACTAAAGAATCGTAGAGTGAAGGATGAGATGTTGATAGTATGGATATATTTTTATTAATGAAATATATGCAACATATTTGCTCTGTAAGGATCAGTTATTTTAAGCCTTAAGGACCAAGCAAATATTTTAACTTTTTTTATAGTTTACTTTTTTAAGTTTAACTTATTTTTCCTTCCATTTTGCTGTAATTAAAGTTTTTTTGTTTTTTTTTTGTTGGTTGAATTCTATTTTTGTGTGGCATCATTATGGGAAACACAGTATATTGATTAGAATATATTTTTATACTGATTAGAAATTTGGGTTTTTTTGAGGTGGGGTCTTAGCAAGCAACATCAGTTCTGCATTTTTTTGCATTTCTTTCACTGTCCACTGTGTTGTATGGTTTGGTTACAACTGCAGAGATACCAAACATGCGTATTTTTTGGCATTAAGGCTGAATCCCCACACTGCAAAAAACACTGCGTTTTTGTCACAGCGAAAATGCCGCAGCAAAGAAACGCTGCATTTTACAGTATCTGCAAAGTGAATGAGATTCTGGGTAATCCCATCCACGCATTGCAGAACAAAATCTGCAGCAGAAAAGCGCCCGTGTTTTTGAAAATTGTAGCATGTTAACTATACCAGTGGAAACGCTGGCATTTTTCCCTATAGGTTAAATTAGAGAAGAATATCCGCTGAGAAAAACTCAGCAAAAACGAAACGAAAAACACTGTGGATAAAAACGCATTTCGCTATGTGAGGCCTTAGCCTCAAAGGGGTTTCCTGGTTCCAAATGGAATTTTCATACTAATGGTCTATCCACAGGATAGGCCATCAGTATGTGATCTGTTGGGATCTGACACCTGATCTGTGTGGGGTCCAGGTGTCAGACCCCCACAAATCACATACTGATGACCAGTCCTGAGGTTAAGGCCCCACGTTGCGGAGAAGTAGCCTTTTTTGCTGTGGAATTTTGAGCCAAAGCCAAGAGTGGCTATAAGGGGAATGGGAAATATATAAAGTAGATAATACTTATACGTCTCCATTCTGCTCAATTCACTCTTGGCTTTGGCTCAAAAAAACCACAGCATAATCTGAAAAAAGAAAGCGGCTTTTCTACAACGTTGGGTCTTAGCCCAAGGGGCTAAATGGCCAGGATCATAAGTTTCTCTGATCCAAGCTATTACATTGTAAAACAGTTATCAATCACGGCCGGACCCTACTGTTGATCACATGGGTGTCTGTTCGATCACCATGATGTACTGTACACATATGACATGGAGACTTGACACAAGGCATTCTATGACGTACTTGTACGTCACTGTGAGCCAAAGGGTTAAATCATACAATAACATGCTTATTTCCAATTTTCTTGCTCCTTTTACATGTTAAGGTCTCCAAAGATTTATTTTTTTTTAAAAGTTGATGTTTACCACTCATTATGATAATTAGAACAAACTAATCAGTATCTTGATGAATGACATGCATAATTAGTCTGTTGCATATTTTAAGATGCTTTAAAAAGAGACTAGGTAAATGCTCCGTAATTATCTTGTTATTGTGATCCTTTTCCCGCGTAATTACGAACAACCTTTTGCATTCCTGGCAATGTTTTTTGACAACCAGTTTTGATATGGCTTAAACATATTCCACTATGGCAAACCAATCAAATGTGAGGGTTTTAATGAAGCCTGATGATGCAGCCTATACAGATCCTACTCAATTAGTGTGACAATTACATTTTACAGAGTGAGGTCATATCAGGACACAGCCATATACATATTCATATACACTGAACAGTCTGAAAGAGAATGGAGAACTACACAAATAAGGTGTAATATACAGATACACACTTAACACTTTGACACCATAGAAAGGCTTTTGGCAGATAATAACAGTTACTGACAGATCAGCTGGCACTAAAATAGAGAGTTTTAAATGCAAAGGTATTTTAAAGAGGTTTCCAGGAATTTTTTAAAAAAATGGCAGAATATACAATGACATAAAAATTCTCCGGATTAATTCCTTATCGATTGAGCGCCACCACTCTGATGGTTCCTGTGAGTGTCGTAGATATTCTTGCAGTAGTGATGTGCTTTGTACCCACATGACAACTGCAGCCAATCACTGGCCTCAGAAGTCTCGTGTTGTACATGCAGGCATTAGAGCTAAATCCAGTGATTGGCTACAGAGGCCGGGAATCAACAAAGACCATGGTTAGTGCTGTAGCTGGAGTGTTTTTTTATTTTATCACATAACCTGTAATTATTTTTTTTACAATAACCTGTATTACATTTTTAGTCTTTTAATTTTTTTAAAATCTAAAAACTATCTGAAATAAATAAAAATCCATACATAATGCCCTCACAGAGAGGTAATATACTTCGGCTTTCATATCCAGCACCTTAATGCAAATTGAAAAGATGTCTTTATAGTGTTTATAGTGTATGCACTAATGCGCAATTTATGTTTAACAAGAAAAAAACATTGGAACCTGCCACAGGCCGATCCCTAACTGACCAACACATTTCATGTCAAATCATGGAGGGTTAGGAAATAAATTATTGCCAGAATCCCCCATTATAAATAAGAAAAACAACCACCTTTGAGTTCACGGCTTTTATGAACACCACAGTCTCCTCCTATTGCTGTTTTCCACTGATGGCAAATCATACAATGGTGGGATTACCAGACTACAACACTTACTATAATTCTATGTACAAAAAGTGCCCAAAGGAATCTCAAGAAAACTGGAGATTGCCATGGAAATAACAAAATCTGCCAATTTCTTTTGGGATTATGTCTCATTAGATGCCTGGGGACCGCAACACAGGGGAAAAGGAGCAGTTATTAAAGGCTTTTCGTACCTTTATTTTTGCCTTACTGTTCATGTAAAGAGAAACAAATTTGCTTATATGACTACACACATAACTATGAATGCTGAAATATGTCTAACATTAAACACAAAAGGTATTTCATTTCATTAGACTTTAATGAAATTATTAACCCTCACCAAATAAAACCAACTCTGAAATGAGAGTTGTTATCCCGATTTCATATACAGATATTTTTTGTTACTAAGCCACGGAAGTGAACCAGACATTTTCAGCATTGGAATTCAATTCTAGTTATAGAAAAGTTCTGAGTACTAAAGTAAAGTGGCTGGAAAAGCATTTGATACACTTTGCCTTGCCTTCTGATTTAGATGGGTTGACTGTTTTACCAGGCGTCTTTGAAGAGGATAAACTCAGTTTGCTAGGCCTTCTCTATGTTTGGTTTATGAACTGGGAAAAAGCTCTTTGCCTTTAACCAACAGAGGCCAAAATTGTGTCTCCATCAGGATGGTTTATCTTAGTATACCTCTTCTTCTGTACAGAATAGCTACTATCAACTACTTTGTTCTATACAGACGCATCCAGTAAAAAAAAAGGGTAGCCCGCAAGGCATACAGATTTTTATCATGTGACAAATGCCTATACAGTGGCATACATTGGAGGCATCCATTTTTATAAATTGGGAAGTCCTTCTGATTTATACTTAACATATATATTACATACCGGTACATATATAACATATATTGACAGGTGTTTCTGGTGCTGTGCTTTGAGAAACATGCAACCCGTGGCAGTGTCATCAGTTTTACATAATCTCTTGCAAAATGTCACTTTTTAAAGTAACATTTATTTGACGTAATGTCAATAACATTTTGTCATTTCTGTTGAAAAAGCACATTGAATCTCTAGCTCTTTACATCTTTTCAACTACCCCCAAGAGTCTGGTCCAAATGATACAAAACAGTGTTACAAGATCCAGTGACTACAGAAAAGGGATTTTGAGTTACAAGTATTAAAGCAGATGAATCACATTAACCTCTGCTCTTCTTATTATAATCACTGCCCACTGGAAACAACAACAGAATTGCTAAAATCTCACATTGCCTAATGGGATGGTAATAGAATTCAGAGGCCATTAGGGTAAAAGCAATCCATATTTAACAGTTTAATAAGGTCTTACTTAAGATTCAGTATTCTTTCTCAATTTGACAAATTCTCATTAGACAATCAGTTGTATTTATACCATTTTTAAACGGGTTTTTAATACCATATTTTCCATTAATATCTAGCTATATTCTGAATATTTTTTGCAGAAATTAGGGAACATTATTTTACAAAACCAAGTGTGTCTAATCTGAAGCTTCAAAAGGCATTCAATTGTCACACAGCGTGCAGCAACCTACCTTTACATATTCAATAGGTAAGTAAATCCTTCATAATCACAACTATTTGAATATGTACCTGAATATGAAGGTATTCATTATAGGAGGCGGAAAATGCTTAGAACCCAGTATTTTAAGCAAAATTCGAAAGGAAAAACAATTATTTGCTGTTTTTAGAACTTAATTTAAAAAACGTTATATTTTTGCAAGAGTCGCACTTAAAAAGGCAGTGCAAAAATGGAGAGACCAGTTTAGAAGGTAAAATAAACTGAATTTAATAGATCCATCATAGAGCCGGTAATTCAGCAAATAGTCAGGACAGTTATAACAGAGCCTCAAAGAGACTCTAAAGTTACACTAGGTTCACACCTGTGCTCAAGTTTCTGTTCTTCGGGTCCACTTGGGGACCCGAAAACGGAAATCCAATCCGATTAAAAAGTGGTTATCAGTGGAACCCATCGGACTCCATAGACTATAATGGGTTCCGCCCTAAAATGTGGAGAGAAAAGTACTGCTTGCAGAAATTTTCTCTCTGCATTTCTCAAGCGGAATGGGGAACATAATCCCCGAATGGTGAGCAAGCGCAGATGTAAACCCAGCCTTAAATAAAACTGATGGTCTATTCTCGGAATGGGCCATCAACATCAGATTGGTGGGGGTCCAACTCTCACCCTATCCCCAACCATCAGCTGTTTGAAGGGGCAGTGGCATTCAGAAGAA
This sequence comes from Leptodactylus fallax, assembly GCA_947044405.1. NCBI lineage: Eukaryota > Metazoa > Chordata > Amphibia > Anura > Leptodactylidae > Leptodactylus > Leptodactylus fallax. Next base: position 145,553 of record CAMRHE010000420.1, read on the forward strand.
CACTTGCACAATGCTGTCACCATTCATAGTGGCTTTGCATGGTATTACAGCTCTTCTATTTAAGTGCCTATGATGATGCTGTGCAAGTATGAGCACTTTAGTGTCAAGATGTGGACCGCCACTGATATCTTATATTGTTAGTCTATCGTGAGGATAGGTCTTCCTTTTTATTCACCTGGAAAACACCTTGAGGCTAAGACCCCACGTAGCGAAATGCAGCTAAAATACGCCAAAGTCAGGAGTGGATTTAACAGAAGGGAAACGTCTAAATGTTTCCTTTATATTTTCCATTACTTTTCAATTCACTCCTGACTTTGGTTCAAAAAAAGGCAAAATCTGCAACAAAAAACGCTGCATTTCTACACTGTGGGGCCTCAGCCTTAAATGGTTCATTTATTACAGGCCTAAACGCTAACATTTTGCAAAAATTTATATTTTTTAACATTATTTTGCTGATGTGAAGCAAGGCAAAATAAAAGCCTAGCTGTTACCAATATGACCTTACAGTAAGGAAAATAATTCCATGGCTTGTTTGATGCTGTAAATGTTAATGCCATTAAATATGTGATAGATTCATGTGATAATACTGGATTATATTTGCCATTTTCTGATGAGCTTTTCAGAAAGCAGTTTTGTGAATGACATGGTAAACCATTATGAAAAACTCTAAATAATATATTATGGAACTGCATGGATGGTGATGTAACGGTACTATTAAAAACTTCTCTCTTGAGTGTATGAGCCTTGGCGGACAAGCAGTGGTTAATCACAAATTCCTGCAGCTGCTGTCAGCCGTATACCGAGGTATATACTTTATGACAACTGGCTAGAATAACCTCACTTTTTTACCGTTCTAATGCTCAGTTATCTTTTAATATGCCAGTCAGTTCCAGAAGCATGTAAGGATTTGTACATCTGTCCCCCCCGTCACCGCCGCTCTGGCCAATGTGTGACGTCTTCTAATCAATATCATTTTAGCTAGCTGTGTGGAAGGAGAAAACATACATTCATTACTTACTGTTTGCTGAGGTTTGGCTTTTATTAATTAGAAACATATTGGAGTCATTAAAATGCCAGTTGTTTTTTGACTAGGCTCTGCTATGCATGTATAAGCTCATCTCAACTCTAATTAGGCACAAAATCTACACAGTAAAATCAGCTGCACCCTCTAAATAGGAGACATCCACAGGCCCGCTGCATGCCCACGTCTGCCAGATAATGGGATGGAACGTAGAATGTGCCGGAATCACTAAGACAAAGGCTGATTTCTAATGAATTGGCAAAGTGTGATGTCATCTTGCTGAAATGTGAAGCCACCGTGTCATGCATCAAACAGCGCTGCCGCTCTGTATTATTATTACTACGCTGTGTGTTCCCTCATTATTTGTAGCAGGACAATAAGGGACTAGGACAAGGTCAACAATTCCTCATTATGAGCGTCTTAAGATAGTTCTTCTAAATGATCTGTTACATGGTATGAAAATATATACCATGAGATTAATTAGAACATCTTTATGTTATTTACAATGTTCACATAGATCAGGGAAATGCTTAGTGTTTACAGGAATTACAATAGGTTTACCGCATGAGGTGTGCACCACAAATACCTGCAAGTAAATACATGCAGTTTCCATTGTGATTTGCTATGTATTGCACTGCTGCAGGAATACCTATTGTTACTTTTAGGCTGGGGCCTCAGGTAGCGTAAACGCGTAATTTAACCGCAGCATTTTGCAGTACCTGCAAAGTGGATGGGATTCTGGCTAATCCCATAAACACATTGCAGAAAAATATCCACAGTGGAAATGCTGAGATTTCAAAAACCATCTCATTTTTGTAAAGCAGCATGTCAATTATACCTACGGAAACGCTGGTGTTTTCCATAAGGGTATAATAAGGACAGACAGTCCTCCGTGGGAAACTCTGTGGACTCTCTGTGGAAAGCGTTGCAGAAAAAAAAACATGATGCATTTCGACCGCGGTCTTTTTCACAGCACTTTTTGACTGCAGCTCGCTACATGGGGCCTTAGTCTTAGGGTATGTTCACAGAAGTTTTTGCAGGTGGATTTTGAGGTGGAATCCACCCCCCCCCCCAAAAAAAATAAATAAATAAATAAATAAATACGCATCATGGATTCCGCCTTGAAAATCCCATTGAAATGAATGAGATGCGGAAAAAAACTTGACACTTTTTTTGCTGCAGTTTTTGCAAAACTATATAGTGTTATTTCTACCTCCCATTCATTTCAATGGATTTGGCAAGACTGAATGTGCCTGAAAATAGATCATGATGCTTTTTTTTTCCTTTCTGAAAAAATCTGCCTGATTCTCCCTGAAACGAATGTGAGATTTGGGAGGCGGTTTTTGGGCCAGGTTCCTCCTCATACATCCACCTGCACAAAACTCTGTGTGAACATACCCTTCCATGTGGCTTGACAGTGAGCTTCTTATTGATATCTACAATGCAAGACAGAAGCAAATCCACAATTTATCAGGAAAGCAGAATTTAAAGGAAATAATAAAGAATCCCTGAAAGCCATAGATCTTTTGTGTGGAAGCAGGACATTTACAAATACTGTTCTAATAATGGACCATCTGGCCACTGCATTAAATTACTGCAGTACCAAAACCATGAGGCTGGAAATACACATAGCGGCGTATTCATTTAAAAAGAAAAAAAAAAAGACAAAAAATTAGCAATTCTTGACTTGTGCCAGTTTTGTGCCAAAAGCTGTGGAATTTTACCCTTTTACACTAGTGGGTGGTAAGTGGGTAGAATGCTGCCAAAACTCAGAGAAAAACTATGTGGGGAAAAAAAAAGAACACACGTTTTTGCCTTAGCCTAAGAACTGCATTCTCCCTTTATGGAATACATTTCAGCCTCTGTGGCAGATTTAAGCTCCAGAATGTCCAATAAGCACCACAATTGTTAAAGAAGATCTGTTACCAAGTGTCAAATGCTAAATGCCATACATCATTTTATTGCCGCCAAGCCCCTGATCAATTTGTTTTCTTTTTTTTTAAATCCACCCATCCATTCTAAAGATATGGCCCCTGGAAGGTTTTATGTAAATTAGCTTGGATTCTCCAAGTGGGTGGTGACCTTTTTGTTCTTCTCTGAGAAAATAAAAGGTTACCGTCCACTTGGGGAATCAGAGCTCATTTTAATATAACATTCCAAGGGCCATTTAAAAACAGATTTAAAAAAAAAAACAAAAAAAAAACACAAATTGATCAGGGGCACAGTGTCAGTCAAATGATGTATGGTATTTAGCATTTTGTACTTGGTCACAGATCCTCTTTAAGATACCACCGCATCTTAATAACTGTGGCAGATCTGACGAAATGATATCATTGATAAAGAACAACATGTGAAATGTCTGTGTAAGTGAATATGTCCCATAGTCTTTTTTAGGGGATCAAAAAAATTATATATTATATATAACTATAAAGGAATATATATACACTGTAATTAAATGGGCTTTTACAGAACCCATTTTATTTATATTATGTGGAAAAAGAAAATCGCAGTGAATCATAAGGCAAATCTACTGCAAAATTTTGTAATCGATCTGGCTGGAGTTTTCTCCTGCAACATTGAAAAAAGTGGAATTTGTAGCCAAGTTGGTGTAAAAATGCACATGTAATAGGAGTATCTTGACTATATGTGAACAAAGCCGTCATGGAATTCTTGAGGGTTCAGAAAAAAAGGCAGCTTATGCACACAACAGCATATCACGTAGGTGTGTTGTCTACATATTTCACAGACTCCCTACGTACCCATTTATATCAGTGTGTTTATTCAGACGTCCATGTTTTTTATGGACTGTACGTCTGCAAAAAAACAACAGAAGCTCATCCTTTTTTTTTCACTGATGGATCACATCAATGAAAGTCTATGTGTTCTTAAAAAAAAAAAAAAAAAAAAAAAAAACAGGTGACATCACAATGAGGCCTACAAGTGCCATAATAGCACTAACCTGTAAGCATCTTCAAGAAGAACAAAGAGTTCTTAGCTAATTCTTGGAGGTTCCTTACTTTTCATCTGTGCCTGCTATTTCATTTTTTTTTTCAGTAGACAAAATCTAATAGACTGCTCTGATCAAGCTGAATAACTCAAAGCTGTATGTACACTGGGGAGAACAGCTAAGCAAAGTACTTCAGCATTTCAACACAAATAGCAGCCCTTTCTATGTCTTCTTCAACAGTTCACCAGCGTGAGGAATGGTCATGTATAAGAGGAGTAACATGAACCAAATCTACGCTAGGTTCACACTAGTATCAGGCTCTTTCTCTTTCGCGTCCGTCAGGGGACCCGAACGATGGAGAGCCGGACTGCTAAAACATCCGCATCAGTGAAAAAAAAAAAACAAAGCTGTTTCTGTTTCTTTTTTTTTCTATGGACTCACGGTCCATGAAAGAAAAAAGGATATCTGAATGAAGACAGTGAAATGAATAGATATGTATGATATCCACAAAAAAATCATGTGGATGTGTGAATAAAGCCTTATATTTCACTATAGACTGATAAGTAACATTAAGCTGCATAAAAAAGTATTAAATATGCCAGGGAGAAAGCTGTGAAAAAACACTGCAAAACATTATGTGTGACTCTCACCTAAAGCAGATAGTAAAATGCAGGGTTGTGAAGAGTCTCCATCTAACCTGGTATTGCTAATACAGGTGAAATCAGAAATCACACCTCAGGCATGAAAACAACAGAGCTTTCTCTTTCATCTACCATATGACACAAGAACGCAGGCTAGCCTTCTCTTACATATGATTTCATCAGGTTGCAATGTGTGATGCTATATAGGCATGATGCAAGCTCCTGAATGCTAAAGCAATATAACACTATTGCTCAGCCATTATATCATCAGTGTATTCCATCTGACTAGGTTTTCTCCAAGGCCTCAATCTCTCGGTAGAAATGCTGAACCACACGTCAGAATTAACATGCACAAGGCCTGGATGAATATGCCGTATGGCATTACAATAGTTTTCTGTTGTTTTTCCTGCGTGAGAAGACAGGACTTATTTAAGAGCACTCTGTGACTTGACTATACTGGGAACTAAATGTGCAAGAACAGCTATTTTATTTACAGCCAGGAGGATTTTTTTTTCTTCTTTTTCTTCTGCACTGCAACCAAGCGGCAATCTTTAATTAAGCCCCGGTGTGAAGATACATACGTGTCAGACAACGCAGGCAGAGTGCTCAGCTCACTTAGGGAATGACTGGAGTTCATGTATGTCAACCATGAGGAATGTAAAAGTGCATTTTCAGCTTTAACATTCAGAATAAATTAGAGACCATAAAAATAGTCATAAAATACATATTGCATTTGTGGGAAGCCTTAAAACTACCTCTGTGTACATGTGGGAGTCCTTTGTATTGCAGATTGTAAATGAATAAAAGTAATAGGGGATGGCTGATCTGATACCAGCACGCAGAAGTAGCAATGCATTGTAATGTGATTTACAGGCCGCCCCTGGCTTTTGTTAATTGAGGGAGAATGAAAAAAAATAAAAAACATCACCTCGAAATGACTGGTTAGGAAACAACACTTGTATTGTAAGGAAGAACCGTTCAGCACAGGACCTGAGAATGACATCCAGCACTGTAATATTCATTATTACAGCTGTACTAGGACTACAGTCTTATGGTAAAAACACGACAGATTTCACTTAATGAGACGGTCTCATCCACACACAGTCTCCTTTAACTAGACACATCATACAAATCTAATAGGAGAGGAAGGAGCGCATAATGGGCTCCCAATGAACACCACAGGTTTAGTTACCAATGGGAAATTGTGCCAGTGCTCTGCCCACCCTCCAGAAAAAACCCTCAAAAACTGATTCAGATACACATGTCAATAATATCAGCTGGCGGAAACGCAGCTTTTTTTGTTGCAGATTTTGTTGCAGTTTTTTGAGCCAAAGCCCACAATGGTTACAAAAGGAATGGGAAATATATATATAATGTACTTATACTTCTCCCTTCTGCTCAATCCACTCCTGGCTTTGGCTCAAAAAACCACAACAAAAAAGCTGCTTTTCCGCAATGTGGGGCCGTAGCCTTAGGCTGAGGCCCCACGTTGCGGAAAAGCTTCTTTGTTTGTGGCTTCAACAGGAATGGAAAATATCTAGGAAGTGCTTATACTTCTTCCTTCTGCTAAATCCACTTCTGCTGTTGGTTTAAAAAACCACAGCCAAATATGCAATAAAAAAGCGACTTCCGCAACTTACAGTGATAAAAATGCTGCGTTTTACAGTACCAGCAAAGTGAATGAGATTCTGGTTAATCTTATCCACACATTGCAGACAAAAAGAGCTGCAGAAAACGCATGTACTTTTGAAAAATGCCGCATGTTAATTTAAGCTGCGGAATCGCAAGCATTTTCCCTATAAATTTCATATAGGAAGAAGAACCACAGAGAAATATACAGCATTTTTTCCATTGCGTTTTTCAGCTGCATTTTGCTACTTGGGGACATAGCCTTAGGCTAAGACACCACACTGGAAAAGCTGTTTTTTGTTGGAGAGCCAGGGGTAGATTGAGGAGAAAGGAAAAGTATAAGTGGTCCCTTTATATTTGCCATTCTTTTTGTAGTTGTCCCTTGGTTTGGCAAATCTGCAACAAAAAAAAGCAGCTTTTCCACAACTTACTGACATGACAGTGAAAAACAGTGAACATGAATGTCCATTTTTTTGAAAGACAGTTAAAAAAAATTAGACATGCTCTATCTTTTTTTTTTAAACTTGTTTTATTGAAAAGTGCGCACCAGACATAATAATAAAGCACAAGCATGTAACATATGATACAAAACAAAATAAGCAGGTACACAAACAGAAGCATACCCAAAAAAGGGAAAACATGCCACATTACCACCCCCTTCAGTCCATAATGGGCCCACAAAGTAGCCCACGTGCTGCAAACCGTCCAGCAGGGCCCGGAAATCGGAGCAAAACAACATAATGTAGGTATGAACAGGCAAGACACATGAATAATGTAACAGGATGACATAAAGGAACACAACAAATTAAATTAAATTAAATGTATGTAGAGCCGTCCGCAAAGATGGGGCGGTATACTGAGTTACAGGAGAACTGCACCATGACAGACATGCTCTATCTTTGACGAAAAAATGGATTGATCCAAGTTAGGTCCATTAAAAACAGATCAGTGGGTTGAGTTAAAAAAAAAAAATAATAATAATAATTTTAAAAAAAATGGATCAATAAAATGCATCAATTTTTTTTTAAATGCTCCATTAAAATGGATATAAAACCTATGACACATGGTCATCAAAAACAGACAACTGGACACGTAACAGATGCAAAACAGATGCACAATGGCAGTTAAAAATAGATTTGTCCATTGTTCATGGTACGGAAAAGGATATGGGCATGCAATGGAACCGCAACAGAAAAAAAAACGCAGCAAAAACGATAGCGTTATGCATTTTGTCTCCTTTCATATAAGTCTATGGAGGAAAATGCAGCATTGTTATGGATGATGTTAACATGCAGTGTTTTTGAAAGCACTGCTTTTTCCACAGCATTTTTTTCTGCAATGTGGGTATGAGATTAAGTAAAATCTTGTTGCCTGTGCTGAGACTCTAAAACACAGCAGGACAGATTATTTAAGACTGGCATTTCTTATGCCAGTCTTAATAAAGGCCCTATCTTATCAAGAGTCCCCAGACTCCTAATTAATCAAAAGCAAGCCCATGTGTCAGAATGGTAAACTACACAGTCAGCAACTGGCATCTGTTTCCTATATATCTCATGCCATTTTCTGGCGCGAGTAATACTAAACATGTTAGGCTGAGGCATTCTCATCCTGGCCAGCCCTGTTCTCCGACCTGCTCACATTCCCAGGAAATGGTGGGCAAGATGCAATGGGGAATGTGGCAGATCTCGGCCCAAGAAAGGGCTGTGCGTGAAAGATGCGCCACATTATCAGAAAACTGGCATAGATGCTTTTATAAGTTCCCCTCCAGCGTTTTTTCTGCTGTGTTTTCACAATTTGGGGCCTTAACCTTAACAATCCTTGTTTTTGCATTTTGAAATTCACTAAAAAAAAAAAAAAAAAAAATTTTGTTTGCATTTTTATTTTGTGATATTTTGTACCTGAGTTTTTCCATGCTGCAGAAACATACATGTGAAAATGCTGTATTTTTCACCAGCAGTAATAAACACAGTAATAAATGCAACAGAATTTCCGTACAGGATAATGGCACAGTACAAAGCATTTTTTTTATACTGTGTTTATTCCACACTCAGGTCATAGGTTGGACTCCATGGACCTGAGTCTTCATCCAACCTCATCAACTATTTTTTACTGCAGTGGTTTTCCACTGCGTTTCCACAATATGTGGCCTTAGGCAATTTTGCTATATTTTCTTTCTGTACAAACTATATGGAATTATTTAAATAAAATTGTCAGCCAAAACACACTGGAATACAGCTCTTATTGCACCAATATCGCACCTAAAAAAGCAAAAAAAAAAAAAAAGTTATATAAATTGTCAGTTTGATCAGGTGGGGGATTGATTATTAGGATCCAATTGTTAAAATGAAAAAGGTCCTTCTCAAATTTTCCCTGTAGAGTACCACGGCCATCCGGGAGCAGTATAGTAATGCATTATAAGCTGACTGGTGACCGGTTTCATTTCTAAAAGTAGTTGTTTTCATGCAACAAACGCTTAAGCAAAGGACACATATTCAGGTTTTTTGATGCAGTTTTTAAAACTAAAACCAGTTGTGGATCATGAAAGGAGAAAACCTACCAGAGATAGAAGATACTACTCTTTTATGCAATCTACTCCGGGTTTTGACGTAAAAAACTGCATCAAAAATAATACCCTTTAGACTAGGTTCACACCTGCATCAGAGTCTCTGTAGGAGCTTAAAATGGGGGCAATCTCACCCCCCTAACCACCCAGACACCATGAGAGGTTAAGCCTGAGTATTTTCCGGCTGGTTAGTCCCGAATACTGGCTACGTAATACAGCCGTGACCTGGAAGTCAGGCCGTAGGCAGAGGAGCTTGCGGCATGACAGCGCCGTACGATTACGGCGCTGTGCGTTAATTATATGCTCAATGTGATGTAACAGCACTGCGCAGAGCATTAAAGGGTTAAGCAGCCATTCAAAGCTCTGCGCACCTTTACATACATTACATGTCGTATGGAGGCATCTGCCTTTTAAAATGAGAATAAGATTGAGATTGCAAGCTCTACAGGGCAGAACAGCTTAGCTGCTCATGTTCTGCTTTGCTCTTTGCTCACCATAAGTAATCGGCATCAATATTCAGAGAGAAAGAGTTGTAAAACCTTCACACAATGCAGATGCTACGTGTGTCTTGGCGATTTGCTGATACGGTTTTCAATGGTTTAACACCTCTCCTCTGTACACTGCACAACAGGAGTAAACAGGCATCAGGTCACAGATACCGTATTGCTACTTACATGCAGCTGTGTACATTATACGCTTACTCAGCTGGTAAGTAATTGAAATATTAAATCCCTTACAATAAACTAGAAAACTGGGGATGACGTTTATGACAAAAAATAGCTTGTTCCAAAAACCATCAGGTGCAAGGATCTGTTCTGTGAAGATACACAACATTACTGTCAATATAAAGCACACCATGCGCCCTTACTAGTTTATGGAGCAGACAGTCAAGGGGAGGATTTCTATATAATCTAACATTTATTATTACCTAGTAATACTGTGGGTAAATACGCTGGGATAACCTAGTCCATTACCTGCACAATATTCTCATGGTATCACTTTGCAGCATTTTTCTTAAGCATGCTTTGGAAAATATAAATGGATACTGTACACAGTAGAACTTTAGAACAAAATAACAACATGAATTAAAACATAATAAATAATTATATATAAAGAAATAACACAAATAACTACAAAGGACAACTAGTTATAGTCTGCGATGTGCGGCCAGTGGTGCCAGAGATGAGCATGACGAAATGCAGACTCCCTCCACCCGCCCCTGCTCCCAGCTACTGACTGACAGGTCTCTCCATATTTGTGTGCATACGGGGAGACCTGTCAGTCAGTGACTAAAGGGCAGGGGAGCCAAAATATCAGCAGACTTTTCACTGGCAATGCTGGCTGGCACTGCAGAGTTTAACATTTAAATTCTCCAAAACTACTGCACCAATCTCCATAAGTGACAGACTGGTTGCTGTATCTGTCACTCAGCTATGCTGTCCCATAGAAAGAAGCAAAAGGGACCTGATAGGTTTTCCTTTAATGAAAAGAAAACAGCTATCAAAGACAAACTTAAAGGGGGTGAATTGTGACAACTCTTTATTGTAAAAGTAGCCAAATGAAACTGCTTGCCTAAGATTTGATACTGATGGTCTTTCGGACCCCTACCGACCAGCTGCCATGGCCACTAGAGTTGTACAATGGAGCCAGAAACAAACAACTCAGCACATTAAAAATCTTTTTTGGGTTCCTTGGATCCAGCATAGAAGATGATCCTGAGGGCCCATACTCCATCAATACAAAACATGGACACGTCAACTTCTAACTGTATCATAACTCACAGGACATATCATTAAATATAGGGTTATTTCCCATAAGAAATATACCCCAGTGACAAGTCACCTCCAAGTGAGATTATTTTCTGCTGAAACATTATTGTGTCAGACACAGGCTTCACTAGAGGATCCTCTGGTGGGGCAGTTCATTCCTCAACACATTGCAAAATAAGGCCTCAAGCAGATGGAAAGGCCTTTGCACAGAGCCTGTATGGCAGCTATTCCATATTACACTGCATATGCCACCACCATACTGGGCCTCCATCCAGCATCATATGCATAGTATACCTCTGCAATTAAACATGCAGTGGAATAGAGGCAGATTTCTTTCTTTAAAAAAAAACTCCATACGTCTTCACATACACATATATACACTATATACAGTACAGACCAAAAGTTTGGACACACCTTCTCATTCCAAGAGTTTTCTGTATTTTCATGACTATAAAAATTGTAGATTCACACTGAAGGCATCAAAACTATGAATTAACACATGTGGAATTATATACTTAACAAAAAAGTGTGAAACAACTGAAAATATGTCTTATATTCTAGGTTTTTCAAAGTAGCCACCTTTTGCTTTGATTACTGCTTTGCACACTCTTGGCATTCTCTTGATGAGCTTCAAGAGGTAGTCACCTGAAATGGTCTTCCAACAGTCTTGAAGGAGTTCCCAGAGATGCTTAGCACTTGTTGGCCCTTTTACCTTCACTCTGCGGTCCAGCTCACCCCAAACCATCTCGATTGGGTTCAGGTCTGGTGACTGTGGAGGCCAGGTCATCTGGCGTAGCACCCCATCACTCTCCTTCTTGGTCAAATAGCCCTTACACAGTCTGGAGGTGTGTTTGGGGTCATTGTCCTGTTGAAAAATAAATGATGGTCCAACTAAACGCAAACCGGATGGAATAGCATGCCGCTGTAAGATGCTGTGGTAACCATGCTGGTTCAGTATTCCTTCAATTTTGAATAAATCCCCAACAGTGTCACCAGCAAAGCACCCCCACACCATCACACCTCCTCCTCCATGCTTCACGGTGGGAACCAGGCATGTAGGATCCATTCGTTCACCTTTTCTGCGTTGCACAAAGACACGGTGATTGGAACCAAAGATCTCAAATTTGGACTCATCACACCAAAGCACAGATTTCCACAGGTCTAATGTCCATGCCTTGTGTTCTTTAGCCCAAACAAGTCTCTTCTGCTTGTTGCCTGTCCTTACCAGTGGTTTCCTAGCAGCTATTTTACCATGAAGGCCTGCTGCACACAGTCTCCTCTTAACAGTTGTTGTAGAGATGTGTCTGCTGCTAGAACTCTGTGTGGCATTGACCTGGTCTCTAATCTGAGCTGCTGTTAACCTGCGATTTCTGAGGCTGGTGACTCGGATGAACTTATCCTCCGCAGCAGAGGTGACTCTTGGTCTTCCTTTCCTGGGGCGGTCCTCATGTGAGCCAGTTTCTTTGTAGCGCTTGATGGTTTTGGCTACTGCACTTGGGGACACTTTCAAAGTTTTCCCTATTTTTCGGACTGACTGACCTTCATTTCTTAAAGTAATGATGGCCACTCGTTTTTCTTTACTTAGCTGCTTTTTTCTTGCCATAATACAAATTCTAACACTCCATTCAGTAGGACTATCAGCTGTGTATCCACCTGACTTCTGAACAACACAACTGATGGTCCCAACCCCATTTATAAGGCAAGAAATCCCACTTATTAAACCTGACAGGGCACACCTGTGAAGTGAAAACCATTTCAGGTGACTACCTCTTTAAGCTCATCAAGAGAATGCCAAGAGTGTGCAAAGCCGTAATCAAAGCAAAAGGTGGCGACTTTGAAGAACCTAGAATATAAGACATATTTTCAGTTGTTTCACACTTTTTGTTAAGTATATAATTCCACATGTGTTAATTCATAGTTTTGATGCCTTCAGTGTGAATCTACAATTTTTATAGTCATGAAAATACAGAAAACTCTTGGAATGAGAAGGTGTGTCCAAACTTTTGGTCTGTGCTGTTATATATATATATATATATATATATATATATATATACACACACACACACACACACACACACACACACACACACACAGAGAGAGAGTGAGAGAGAGTATAAAATCAACGATTCAGTACAACTTACTGCATGGAATGGGCAGTGTTTTATATTTTATACTTTGGCACATATCTATAGTATACATGCTATATTCTGTGATGTTCATTGGATATCTACAGTACAGTACAGTGGACTGACCACGTTTCCCTTTTTACATATACCAGACTGAGAATCTGTATCCAGGTACTCCGTGATGAAGACATTAGTTATCTGATGTATTAATCCAGAAGTAAACATGAGAAGTGCATCTGAAATAAATGCCAGTGACAAATCACTTTACTTAGAACTCACATTTTTTTTTTACTATTAATGCCTCTTATTTATATTAGAGCATACAATGTTCTCTTTTTGAAGGCCAAATTATAGCAATGCCACATTTCTCCCAAACAAAACAGGAGAAAAATATAATGGAGTGATAATTTCTACTTAAAATATGCAATGGTGAGGCAGAGAGGAAAACACATTTCCATTAAGAAGGTTATCTGCTTTATTTACAAAGGCTTTCACATACTTTCTGTCAAACCAGTAGTCAGCGTAAATGAAAGTGTTCATCAAAGTGTCTAACTGAGGCCTTGTCGGCCAGCTCACCGCTCATGACACTTCAAGAGGGCCGCTAAAATGCAAAGAATGCACTACTATTATACCACTACTATACCAAAAAGCAGCTGAAGAGATTTCAGCAGAGCAGAAATAAAAGGTCCAACTTCACAACAAATTCTTTTTTTATTGTTCCACTGAATCTACAACTTTGCAAAAGTCCTAATTAAAATCTTCTTCCTCTTGCATCTGCCAAGCACAGACTTATTTGTTTCCATGGTAACAGACCACAAACAGGCAATGTGTAGTCTGATCCTGTAGTCATACTGCCATTCATCTACCCCCTACTTGCTAACCTGCCAAATGTATATATGAGATAAGAAAAATCTGATATTATTTATTTATTTCTCTTGTTTATATAGCACCAGCATACTGTATCCCGCAGGGCTTTACAGACATTGTCATCCCAAATAGGGCTCACAATCTACATTCACTATCAGTCTGTCTTTCAAGAAGTTTAACCCTTTGTATGCTGTGATCAAAAATGATCACAGCACACAAGGGGAAAAGCAAAAGAAATGGAATTTAAATATTTTATATATATATATATATATATATATATATATATATATAATTTTAAACTTAAAAAACATAAATAAAGTGAATTGGTCAGCGCTTTACTGTTTTAGTAAATAATTTTATTCCTCATCAAGAAATTCTGGAGCACCTTCTCTCAAACGCCTGCAACATGCTGTTCCTCAGTTATTCCTCATGGAAATGTATGAATAAATTGATATCTAGGTGTTACCATTCTCTTAGTCACTGGAAGGCGTGCCTGCATTGTCTGGCACTGTCAGCACTGGCTGAACAATGTCAGACTGTATAGGGCCAAACTGGTATAACGTAGCTATCAATTTTTACATCCATTTATAGAAGGAATAACAGAGGTACCGCACAAGCCATAGTTATAATAGAAGATGTCCTAGAATTGCTATTTCGTGATGAACTTTTCAGAACAAGTGACACGTCCTCTTTTATAAATTTTATTACACAGTGGTTACAAAACACCAAATAACATGCACATACTTAATATTACCATAACCTAACAGCCCATTCTATAATTCTAATACATCATTTAAACTGAATAGTAAATGGCATACAAACGTAAAATAAAAATAATCGGAAAAAAAAAATAATTTCCATCAATACATAAAGGAATGATTGTAAATGAATCACAAGGAAGTCTAAACTAGTTCCACAAGATCCAGGACTCAAAAATATCAGCGCAAAATTAAGAAAAGTTCTGAAAACAGAGATCTTTTTGTCCAAATCTGTCTTCAAGGGGTTAAATTCTAGCTATATACCTTTGCAAAAGTGATCGCAGTGATGATTATTTTGCCTTTCTACAGTCAATGCTGTTATTTTACCTGAACAAAGTGATCTAAGAAATGTTACCACTTGCTTATAGTACTCCCATTTGCAGCAGCTGCTTACATTGGGTGGTACATTTTGGGGCATTTTTGCTTTCTGAGACAAAAAGGGGTTTAAAAAAAAAAATATAAAAAAAGACATATGACTATTTCTTATCACCGTTTCTTTGCATGTTATTTTCGTCAATGTTTTAGCCACACCATTGTGATCCCATCCCAAATATTCATCTAACTTAAGATATGAAAACGACACTAACACGTCAGGTAATAAATCCGATATCACAATCAATGATCCACTTTGACAGAAGATAGCAAATACTATGATTAGATCTCAGACAGAAAATGGCACCACAAGCAAACCGGTCTCTTATCCCTAAATTACAAACCTAAAATGGAAAGGTATTTTGCACCATTTCTAGATAAAAAGGCATTGTTGGGCATAAAAATTTACCGTACATCAATTCTGTATCATTAAGCAAGACACAAACACATGAAGCAATCCAATGCCGCCTCTACCAGGCACATCACCATGTAAAGGTGACCTCAGATGCCCCGCTTTAGGTCTGTTAATAATAACCTCACAGGTTTGTGATGGGAACATATAGGTAATTTATAGGTAATATGGGTAATTTCTCCTGATAGGCAATCATATTTCTTTATGTATTAACAGCATTATTAAACGTGACATATTGTTATAACGTGTTCTGCACACTTTGCTATTTACACTGTGGCAGGTTAGAAGAGCTATTGCTGCCTTTATTCAGTCATTTTGCAATAGAAAAAAAAAAGATTTATTTATAATGTATGACAATTATATAAGCTCAACTTGCAAAGCTCTTGAAATGCTCATTAAATAGAATGAAATTACATAAAATGAGTCTAGATGAAGCTCATTCATCTTTTACTTTTTCGACAATTCTCCATAATAGGAAACACGATAATGAAATAATAATATTTAATAATGAAAATAATGAAGAGTGTACATTGAGAAAACATCAGGTAAGAGTCACGGACCAGCAATCTAGTGCGGACATATCAGAAAACCCATGCAAAAGAAATGGAAAAGTAGGAAAACAAAGCTTCATATACCGAAATGTCTGTAAATTACACAAAAAAATTCTTTCAGCCAACAGACCATTCACCATATGTGTATTTACATTGTATGCGGCTTCTATTTTATCGTTCTTTTCCTATATATCTACAGTATATATGAAAAAGTAAATGATCCCAGCTAGAGGAGAAACACTGTGAAAATATTATGAAGCAGCTCTAGCTAAGAAATGACTATGAGAAATATGGCTCATTGTACGCAAATTCAGCTGAAAGTAGAAGTTTGCACACAGTTTCAGCCCCGGCGAACACAATCTTGGTCCAAATGGGTCTCACAGTACCAAATAACATTATTCTCACATAATGCACTGCAGGATATCACAACGCATCCCCCTAGATGTATATACCATGACTCCTGCAGTAACAAGTGTACAAAGTTGTGATGACAAGAGCTGCATTTCTATGGAGATGAGAGCTCATCTATAACACCTCTGCTGAACAAGATTGCTTGCTGCTTCTCCGAAAAGTCACAGCTTTGTTAATATATTAACAACTGGGTACAAAGACATTTGTTGTATCAGCTGTAACAGCATACAACAACTCAGCAAAACTTAAGATTTTTAGGAAAAATATCTCAGGTGGCCGTGTAAACTCTCACAGCATCAGACATACCGGATTAAGCAGGGCTGATTTATGGGGTACAATTTGGGATCTTGAGAGTTGTGGTTCTAGCAGAGTTTCCGAACTCTGAAACACATTAAAAAGACGCAGTCCAAGGATTACCCTACACAAAATGTCCTACAACGCACAGCACCATTGTTCGCCCTAGGACCTTTTTAACTGAGCGTAAAATTTATGGCCAACACTTTACGGCTTAGCAATTATTAGGACGCCCTCGGTATCACAAAATTTGGCTTTCGATACTGTATTGAAGTGTTTTACATACAGACAAAAAAAAATAAAAATTAAAAACAATCTATTAATCAGGAATATGGTAAGAAAAAATTGCGTCCCCCACAGTTTGGATACTATCTGTTTCTACATGTTGTGGCTCGCTCGTAGGTTTTGGTATAGGGACAGATCTTGGCTGGCACTCTGTGGTCTCCAGACCTGTCAGTGGTATGGTACGTCTACAAATAAATACTTGTACAGATAGAGGTCAGTGCTTACTTGAAATTGCATCAGTAAAATATCCATCTATGCAGTGCGATTACGCTCCTCTGGGATGAATTTCTCATTTTACCACAAAGACTCCTATCATAACTGTTTCATATCAAGAAGTGCTTCTGGTTTTCAGGTTACAAGCAAAATTCACATTACGCTTTCTCTATTTTTATCCTTCCCTTTGGACTTTAGAAAGTTGTCTATGTAACTAGTTTTCCTGAAGCTCGGAAACTCCTCTTAGCAGCGCTGAGTGTTTATTTGTGCTGGGTAATGTGTAATACCCTTCTGCAGGCCTTTGTGCTTTTTAATATGTCTCCGATGTTAATCAGCCCATTAATGTGGGCATCTGCCTTCAGCCCCTTAATAGCCATTCCAGACTCCTAGTTCACATCTTGCTTACAATTCATCGCCGTTACGTGTGCTGCATCTCAATTAACCCTTTCCGCAGACAATCCTACTTGGGCACATATTAAAAGGACTTACCCTACTTAAGCAATTGCTTTAACTAAAAGGCTGCAATTTTAACAGATAAATGACTGGAAAGTGGAGAAAACAAGCAACACATTTAAGGCGACGTGGTGCGGCAGCGTCCTGAGCTGTTCTGCATTTAACACAAAGGGAAGGTTTATTATATTCTTCAGCTTAGTCACCCACTCAGGTAAGTGGTAACAGCAGGTACTGTGTTAGCTTGTACTTGGCATTACAAAAAGCAAATGTTCTGTGCCCGTCTATAGAGGCAATGCCTTTCTTTACTCTCTAGCAACATCTACTGGTAAAAGTATAGCAGAGCTTTGGCATAGATACCAGGCAATGATGTTAAGTGACAAACGTCCGAATAAGTGCACCTTTAGAAGGGCTCAATATAGCCCTTTATTTGTTGTTTAGTCCTGTTTAACATCTGTAATAATCGCAGGTCACGAAAATGAGAGAAAAATGAATGTTAAAGATACACAAGTTCATGATCCTCCAGTCATTTGTGTATCCTCTCTATGTGTATATACCAGTAATGATACAAATGCTAAGAAAATATAAGCTGTAAAGCTGATACAGGAGTGTTCGGGTGTAAATTGTACATTTATATATAAATATATGTATAATATTAAAAATAATATAAATAGTCGACATCTTTACAATATACATGATGTGTATATAATTATACTTATATATATATATATATATATATATATATATAGAATGAATATTTAATATATAGTATATGTATTGTACGCATTTTGCTGTTTATGTATGCTAAATATATTATACAATTTTTTCATAATATGAACATATATATCTTATACGTAAGTGCGCGTGATATGGCGCTAGTGATGGGGAAAGCACACTATGCGATCATCTTAAAAATTTAAGCGCCTTTACAAAAATATTCTGATTTGGTTACCCCCTATGACCCATCCACACTGCCAACCGTGACCCAACAAAAATCCAGACCTGGCATGACGACTTTACTTCCACACGTTTCCTCTCCGGAGCTCCTACCTGTACTGTCTAAAAATACAAGCCCTGTGAATTTCATGGAAAGCACAGTTTTGTTTCGGAACATATGGGATGCCATTTGGCTGAAGCGTTACTACAAAATCTAATAATCAGTTGGGAACAAGGTTTTCTATGAACTCATTCAGTGCTGAAGTGCCCTGCTGCCTACTGATGTAGCAGGCCCGGCAACAAATGATTGGGTTAAGGGAACCACACAAGCTAAAGGGTAGGATGCTACGGAGGTCCAGGGCACGGCACGGCTGGGGCACCCGTCAGCTTTGCCGCCAATGCCATCTCGTACACGTTTAGTCGAAACTTCTACGGTAGCGTGCCATCTGTAAGTTGCTTCCACAAAGTATAGAAAGTGCTGCGTATCATGGGAGTATAATTCCATCTCTTGTTCCTGCATGCAATGAAAGCCTGATAGGATTAGAGGACAATGCTGGATATTCAGGGAGAAAAAAAAATCAATGGGTGCCTTGAAAGCCGGGCAATCAAGATAGTTTTTGTGAGCAGAGCTACGCTGGGTCAACTCATTTATCATGGCATTCTTACATATGCCAAGTACACTATGTATATCCAGCTGCCACTAATGCCCAGTGCATACAGAATAAAGCCTGCATTTTGCTACTTTTTTTTTTTTTTTGGGATGGAAATTTCAGCGTTGGCAACCTTTCCGGAATACACAAAAAAAAAAAAAAATCACTGGACAAAGAAATAAAATTAAAAAACCCCTAGTAATGACGCAAAGCGGGCACCTCGCCTAAGTTTACCTCACAACTTCTGCCCTTCTCATTAGTGATAATGAAAAATCCTTCCATTTGCCTAAATGGCAATTCTCAAGCAAACTTCATTTTCCAATCACCATTAACCTAGTGCCCCAACAGCATGGTGCCCATAACAAGAAGACATCTAATGCCACCGCCAGGGCATTCGTGACAGGTTGAGGTACCAAAAAAAAAAGCAAGAGATGAGAAATGTAAGAAGCCTCCTGTGATAAGGCAGGCAGAGCATACAAGAAATGTCCTGGATATATATCATGCAATGAATGCTTCCTAGGCAACTGTGTGCCAAGTCGCCATAATGTGCAGTTGCAGTCTAAGACATAATAAGCATGGCACAGGACGGGAGACGTCCATAGCCCATAGGCTGAGGCATGGTGCCTGCTGCTGCTACCGCAGGGCTGCTGACTGGAGAAATGCCTCAGAGAGGACGAGCAGGGCAGCCCTCGTCAGGATGGAGCCCTCCTCAGGATGGAGCAGCCAGGCAGACACAATGCTGCCGCCTCTTACCTGCCTCTGCCGTGGGCTTCCTTCCCTTGGTAGCCGGCTGGAGCATCGCTCTCCCTGCTGTCACCGCCACAGTAATAAGTCCTCTAGGTGCAGGCGGCAAAGTGTCTGTGTGCGCCGCTCGCCCGTCTTAGTAAATCCCTCGTACAGGAGGAGCAGGAGCGATGTGACGGCGCCTCAGTCCTGTGCACAAGTGAGAGGGAGAAGCTGTGGAGACGAGTGAGGAGCCTCACACATGATGACAGAGCTCCGGCGTGAGCACACGGAGGGACGAGTCACCGGAATGTGACAACACATGTGAATCAATGCAGAGCCCAATGCCGCACATAGGTAGAGTGCAGAGGAGGGGGCGACGTGGGCTCTCCTCCACACACAGCTCTGCTGCACTCGCTATCTGATGGATGGCAGCCGAGCGAGCACCTTACACCACTCAGCTCGTCACTACTACTACGTTATTATTAGCTCGCCATCCTGACCAGTCTAGTGACAGGGGGCAGGGGGCTAGCGACTCCCTCAGGTGCTTGTGGACTCTCTGGACGAACACACAGGTGGAGGGGAGCCGAGTTTGTCATTCCCACAACTCCTTGCTGCTACACCTGCTATTGTAAATTCAGCTCTGCTCCATTAACACACATATGTATATATAATATAATTTACTGTTTCTTATCAGAGTGACTGAACGTTGAGAGCTAAAACCTCTTCCAGTTCCCGGTGGTACAATAATGTCCAGTTATTACATATCTACTGTATTGTCCATCAATAACATGCTACATGCTTATATAGGCAGCTTTCTACATATTCAATGTTATTCCAATAGAGAATTGGGTTCTACAAACAGACTTATCTTTACTGTGTGTGTGTGTATATATATATATATATATATATATATATATACACACACACGTGTGTACCAACATGTACAAACATATACAAATGTCTATAAATATATATATATACATATTTACACTATATTCTACATGTACAGTAATAGTGAACAAACTTATACAAACATATGTAAATCTATCTACAAATGGCGCCTATATATTGTACTCTACATAAACGGCAACAAAATATAAACATATATATATATATATATATATATATATATATACATACAGGCGAGGTGATGTGTGTGTGTGTGTGTTATATATATATATATATATATATATATATATATATATATAAATTTTGACTGTCACACATTTATATGTGTATATGTACAGGATATATATAGACTGATCTTCCTGAAAATAAACACAGGTAGATGTAGCGAGTCATTGTGAATCATGCGGTGATATTTTCAGTTAGAATGTCATATTCATGCATCCTTAAATAATGTATGTTATATATATATATATATATATATATATATATATATGTGTGTGTGTGTGTGTGTACACACACACACAAGCACCCACTATGTATATTTTGAGGTTTGCTTGCAGCAGTTCATGTCAGGAGGCTGCACACAGCTATTAGATACAGATAAGTAGAGATCCCCATGTCACTTTGGGAGAGGACTCATCTGGTCGGTACAGTGACAATGCATTTCCAGTTGTTAGTCACTGGACTCTCAGAATCTCCCTGTGCCATCTCATGCAGTACGCCTGAGGTCCTGTAAATACATTGTGCTGGGGACTATTGATGAAATGAATCTTCACATCCTTAAAAGAATCAGTTTTTTAAGTTTGTCTCCCTGCGATGCATCTATTCAGTCAAATCCTTCATTTACCAGCACTCACAAATGTCAGAGACTCATTAAAAACACAAGACATGAGGAAAGAATGGACAGATGCACAACATTCAAAGCCTGTCAGCTTTTATAGAAGAAGCTGCATGCATATTTCAGTTGGTCTTTGAAGCAAAATCACAATGGTGTACCATCGGCTCGAATTATTCTATACAAAACATATTCATTATGATTTTTCGTCTTCAAAATGCAGACCTGTCAACTTTACAAAATGAAATGAGGGATCAAGAAAGCTTCTGTTCCTTGTTATTTGACTGAACTCTCAGAGCAACATTGCAAGAATCGTTTTATAGACGGGAGACACGCCATTTCATCAGTGTCAATGGAAAAATGTATCCTGAAGTGAATGTCACCAACCAGGTAGAGAGGCCTCTTCTCACAGCCAGACGCTGCGCCTGGCAATACTGAGGGATGTAAAGAGGCCCAATATATGTGATCTGGTCAGGAGCTATAGCACTGTTCATCCTAAGCTGCCTGTTTCATAAACAGAATTAAAGTGCAATGAGAATGTAACTATTCATGAATGCACACAAGAATATATACTAGTTATATATACTAGGGATGCAAGTGAAATAAAAACCTCCTTTACTCAATGTTGACCACTAATAGAGGAAATACAGAGAATCTTTAACATCCCAGGAAGATGTTTTTTTGTCCTTTCCACCCATATTTGACAGAGTTTACAGGCATTTTAGGCTATGATCCCATCTGCAATGGAGATCTCATTAGGGATCTCCATTGCAGACTCAGTCAAAATTCACAGATGTAAAAGTCCTTCATGCAGGACTTTTTCATCCTATAAAATGATGGACATCATGGGCATTTATATCCATCATATGATAGATCCATCCTTTTAGGATTTCCATTTTTCTGTTCCTAGAGTGGTTAGTTTGTCTTACTGCGTTGTTGAGGGTACAGCCCTTGAGACCCCTGGCAAACTCCTGACAAGGTTGAAATGACATTGCTGTGAATAGTTTGAGTTATCACTATACAGCTGTGAACCATGTGTCTGATATATTGTGGACAGTGCCTAATACCGTTTTTATAGACGAGCAAATTTCTCAAAAATTCGATTTGCCAGTTTCGCCGAATTTCCCAAAACAATTCGCTTCGATCCAAATTACTTCGCGGCAAATCACGTTAAAAACAGCTATTTTCCTGGCTGCAGAGAGCCTGGAGATATGGGATATGCATTTTAAACTAAGGAAACGTCGGAATAGCCTTTAGAAAGGCTATTCTACTCCTACCTTTGCCGCTGCATCACACCCCCTGCGATGTCCTGGTCCGCCGGAAATGCATAGAGCCGCTCGGAATAGAATCAAGATGGCCGCTGGACATGCGCACAGCCACTCGGAATAGAATCAAAATGGCCGCGGACATGCGCAGAGTCGCCCGAAATAGAATCAAGATGGCCGCCGGACATGCGCAGAGCCGCTCGTGTTGGAATAGAATCAAAATGGCTGCCAGACATGCGCAGAGCCGTTCAGAATAGAATCAAGATGGCCACCGGACATGTGCAGACCATCTCTGCGCATGTCTGGTGGCCATTTTGATTCTTTTACTACAGTACACGAGCTAGGAGGACCAGGACATCGCAGGGGGCGTGATGCAAAGGTAGGAGTAGAATAGCCTTTCTACAGGCTATTCCAACGTGTCCTTAGTTTAAAATGCGATTTGATACCACGAAGCGTGAGGAAATCCGGATTCCATGCGAATTGAAGATTTCCTGAAATTCGGATCGAATTCCACTTCGTCAGCTTCAATTCGCTCATCTCTAACCGTTTTGTAATGATGTGAGATGCGGCAGAATTATTAAGCAACTCCAGCCTCTTAACAATTTTGGCACATCCCGGGAGGTCCTCTACACCAGAATTGAAATCTACACCAGTTATGAACAAGCAAAACTCTCACTCAGGAGAACAGTAGGGATTTACACTGACTTTACTCAATAATTCTGATCCAAATTATATAAAACTGTATATCACAGAGATCTGAATCCCTCTCTGTATCATATGCTGTTTTCTGATAGGACAGCTGAAATCACCTGTCAAGTTCACTTTAAGTATACCAAAAACATATCCACAATTCTGATGTTATTCTACAGTGAATTGTAAAATTCTGTAAAGGTACAAACTCTTAAAATATTGTGTTATTGATCCTGAATGGTTAATTCTGTTTACACACACACACACAAACTTCAGCTAAATGTTCAAAACCAAACCATAACACAACTCCATCAATGAAAAATAAAAAAAAAAAAGTCTCCCAAGCATTAAATCTTATTTGCTCCAAAATGGTGCCATCTAAAAATACAACATTTCCTGTTCTAAATTAGCCCTTATATTCATGTTAATAAAAAAAAGTTATAAAAAATATAGTCATAAAAAATGTATCCCTTAGCCCAAAAATGACCTGCATTTTTAATGGGTAAAAGAAAAACTGTAATTCCACTCATAGTGTTCAGTTGGGTTTTTGAGTGGTTTGGGGACATTTTATTTGGGTCAGGGGCTAAAAGGCAGCACCAAAGTGTTAATTGAAAGTTTATAGAAAAAGAAAAACATGTACATATGTACACTTACAGCTTCCAGATATTTTTGTGGTAGGTAGCAAATAGGTTTTTATCGTAATGCAACATGCTATAGGTATGGCAATTTTGAGGTATCCTTTGTCATAGGCTTCTAAAATCAAAACCCTATCACACAGCATTTAATCACATCCGGTTTTGCTTATTTTTTTTTTTTTTTTTTTTTTTTTAACAAAAGGCATTATTACTGGAATAGTTTCTATGGAAAACCATTGGGGAACATTATTAATTGTCTGGGAGACATTATTACTTACCTGGGGACTACTAGAGGGCATTATTACTTGCCTGGGGGGGCTACTGGAGAACATTACTACTTGTCTGGGGGCCACTGGAGAGAATTACTACTTGTCTATGGGCCACTGTGGAGCATTATTCGCTACCTGGGGGCCACTGGGGAGCATTATTAGGTGTCTGGGGCCCGTTAGGGAGCAGTATTAGGTTCTAGGGGCCACTAGGAAGCATTATTATGTGTCTGAGGGCCACTGGGGAGCATATACTGCTGTGTTAGTACACTAAGGGAGCTTGGTTATGGTAAAAGGTGAAATTTTGCATGTGTTGGGTGGAAAGTATAGGATAGTGTAGCTTTGAGGATGCAATTTTGCAGTTTTGATGTTCTTTTTGGTGAGGTTTTCTAAATTTATAAGTAAAACAAATTTATGTTCCAGCTGTAAATTCAAAAACTGCGCTGAAAAACACATCAAAACTGGTGGTAGGGGTGCCCCGAGGAATTATTTTTTTTTTCCAGGGGTGCCCCGGGTCTGAAAAGGTTGGGAAACATGTCATTGATGGGCTGTGAGGAACGCTTCCTTCCGCTTCCTCATCACTGAGCTGTGAGGAATTCCCCCCTGACAGTACTCTTCCATAGCCTTGTACGACAGCCCAGCGATGATGATAGTCAATGGAATCTGTTAGGTAAAGGAGGTGTCTGTCATGAGACGAAGCCAACACTATGTTATGGTTTACATTTATAACAGAATCCTTGATGCAGATGTGAACAGAGCCATAATTTGTGGGGGGTTTTGGTACAAAATTTGTTAAAAAGTGTATTGAGACTACACATAATGTTGTATATGTATGATGTTCTGACCAGTGTCGGACTGGGATGTCTAGGGCCCACCAGTGGAATTGCTTCAAGGGGCCCACCATCAGGACCCCTGCAGATCAGCGCTACCAAGAAAGGGCGGCTAAACGTAATAATATGTCGGGAGCCATGCTGCTCACCCGCCATATGATGTGCATCACTGCATTACCTAAACCTACTGCTACACCCTGTATGGCAAGTGAACAGCATGGCTCCTAGAATTCTTACCATAACCTGTAGCCGTTCTGTCCTGGAAAAGCTGATCTGCAGAGGTCCTGGCTGTTCTGTCATCGCAGATGTAATATTGCTGGCCTATCCTAAGGACAGGCCATCAATATTAGAAAAAAGGATAAATCCTTTGAAGAGGTTGTTCAGGAATTGGTGCAACCCATGTCCCGTGCGGGAGTTGTAAAATAAAAAATAAATAAATAAAAAAAGCATACTCATCTGTCCCCGGTGCTCCTTTTTCTGATGCCAGTGTCCATTCAGTCTCGTGCCGGAGCCTCATTGCTGGGAGTCCTGCACCTCGTGTGACCACTAAGACCAAATAGGTATAGGCTTCCCAGAAATGAGGTGCCGCCATGAGACCGAACAGACACAGGCAGGGGACAACGGGGTGCTGGGGACAGGTGAGTATGCTTTTCTTGAATTTTTTTTTTTATTTTTACACCTCCCGGCAGCCGCCACAGTGGTCACTCCAGTTTATGGACAGCCTCTTTTTAGGGGTTGTCTAGGCCAAATTTTTTTATGGCCACTTCACTGGTCCCCCCCCCTATACAGTGGCCTCTTCACTGGTCCCCCATACTGTATGGGGAACAGTGATGGGGCCATTATACTGTGTAGATGAAGTGATGGGGGCTAACATCCTGTGGGGGGGCATTAAACTGTGTAATGCATATTAAAGGGATTGTCCAGAGTTAATCTTTTTTATGGCCTATGCTCAGGATAGGCCATAAATACCTGATCGGTCGGGGGCTGACACACAGCCCCATCAGCTGTTCGGAGCCACTTCCGGCGCCCGTTCTGTACACAACACAGGGTCGGAAGCAGAAAGCTCCATCCGCTCTTTAGTTGCCCGGCGCCTTCACTGCAGCTCAGCTCCTACTGACTTCAATAAGTGCTGAGATGCAGTGAAGGTACCCGGCTAATATACAGTGGACAGAGCTTTCTGCTTCTGGCCCTGTATTGTGTACAGGACGGGCATCAGAAGTGGCTCCGAACAGCTGATCGGTCCGGGGTCAGCCCCGTACAGATCAGATATCTATGGCCTATCCTGAGGATAAACCATAACAAATTATGCCTGGACAACCCCTTTAATATACCCCCCTAATGCGCCACACTTTAAAGAGGTTGTCCAGTATAATTTTTTTCTTTTTTATAATTAGTCCGGGGGAGGTGAATCCCCCCTACCCCCCCCCCCCAAAAAAATAAAAACATAATAGACAATAAACATACTCACCTGTCCCCAGTGCTCCGGTGTCCTCCCAGCACGGTCCAGTCCTGCAACTCCGATGTCTTCTTTTGCCAGAAGTCCTCACTGGCTGTGGCCCCTTCACTGGTCTCCCCTATAGCATTATTGGAGTTTCTGCGACTTAGGTATTGTTATGCTGGAGTCCTAGAGCAGGCACTAGCATAACAATACAGTGAAAAATTAGCTGGGAGGGGGGGATTACAACTCTCAACAGACCCAGAGCATCTGCAGCTGCTGGGGGTTGTAGTTCTCAGAGTGGTCAGTGAAGTTGAAAGATTTGGCGGCAAAATAGGGGGGAAAAGTTTTTTTTTTTGCGTGGGTAAGTTGTACTTACTTTTCACACTGCTGGTCTGGGCTCCTATGCAGAAACCTGCCGCTGCAACTGGATTGGTTCCAACGGCTGCCCATCAGGATCCAGGCTACAGGGGGAGGGCCCACAAGAAGGTAGGGACAGTCTCCCACCACTACGCTACGCTGGCCATCTTTAATCATTACAATGTTGCCTGCAGCCTGGGGCCCCGAGGTTGCCGATCCAGCCCCTGACCACTATTAGTCATAATTTTGCCAATGCAAATGCATTGGCAGAGGCGTAACTAAGGTCTTGTGGGCCCCGGTGCAAACTTTTGTCCAGGGCCCCCTACCACCACCCCCCTCCCCCAGAGCGAATTCTTGATAGTGACGGTTACGGGTGCTACAGCGATATCTTAGATACTTGAAAGAGATACAGGTTTAGTACCCACAACTGTAGTTATCAAGAATACGGTGAGTAAACAGTGCAGCACCCGGCATGTAAACAATACTGGGACGGCATTATATGCCCCGCAGTGGCCCCCACGTGGAATTATATGCCCCGCAGTGGCCCCCACGCGGCATTATATGTCCCGCAGTGGCCCCCGCAGTTCCCCGCAGTGGCCCCCATGCGGTATTATATGCCCCGCAGTGGCTCCCACGCGGCATTATATGCAGGGCGGGTTTTAGACAAAGTGGGGCCCTGGGCAAAGTTAAAAGCGGGGCCCCAAATGCTGATATGCAAACAACACCATCGACTTCCAGTGGCAACCCCTATAATAACGCCTCCTTTCTGCCAACAAAAAAGTAATAACAAGACCCATTTTACCACACACAATTCAAATGAGCACCTTTGTACCACCTAATAGATTTTTGCACCCAGTCATCAGTTATTATAGCGCCTCCTTATAAATAATAGTCCCTGCTTATAAATAATATTACACCTTTATCAGTAATAGCACCCTTATAAATAGTGCCCTGTATCAGTAATATCCCCCTTATCAGTAAAAGTCACCCTGTAAAAATAATACTGCTCCCTTATTAATAATAGCCCTCTCATAAATAAGTTACCCTAATAAATAATAGTCCCCGTTATCTCTTATAGCCCCCTTTATAAATAAGCCCACTTAACAATTATACCCCCCATATAAATAGTTCCCCTCTTATAAATAATAGCTCCCCCTTATAATGGATGCCTTATATATAATAGTTCCCCTCTTATAAATAATAGCCCGTCTTATAAATAATAGTTTCCCCTTATAATAGCCCCCTCATATTTAAGTTTTCCAATGACATATAGTAACCCACCCTTATATATAATAGTTCTCCGCTATACAGTGTCGGACTGAAGGGCCTTTGGCCCACCAGAGGAACTTGTTCTGGGGCCTTCCTGCAAATAGCCTACACCACGGCTCCTTCACTGAAGTCTTACATATGTGTTGACTATGCGGCATTACTGAGTATGTTCCCAGTATAGTCAGCCCCTATAGTACTGTGCAGGCCCCAATAACTCCATGACCAGTTCATGCACAGTATCGTATGGGAAATGACATGGCCATGGAGCACTACACATATGTGCAAGATTATAGTGAGGGAGCTGTGATGCAGACATAGCAGACAGTGCTGCCAGCAGGAATTTTAAGCCCCCCCCCCCCCCACAGTATAATGCTCCCCATGGTATATAATGCTCCACAGTACAAAATGCTCCCATGAGCCCTCCAGTTTCCCCACATGGTATATAATGCTCCACAGTGGCCCCACACAGTATAAAACGCTCCCCTGAGCCCCCCATAGTGGCCCCACATGGTAAATAAGGCTCCACACAGTATACTACCTCTTAGTGGCCCCAGACAGTACAATATGCTCCCCAGCAGCCCCACACGATATAATATGCTCCATACAGTATAATATGCACCCCCCAGTGCCCCCCAGTATAATGCTCCAGAATGGCCTAAAACAGTATAACATGCTCCACAATGGCCTCCACACAATATAATATACTCTCCAGAGGGGTTCCCCCAGTATAATGCTCCACAGTGGTCCCCCACAGTATAATATGCTCCCCACAGTCCCCCCCAGTATAATGCTCTACAATGGCCCCACAGAGTATAATATGCTCCCGAGAAGCCCCACACAATATAATACACGCCACAGTGGCCCCACACAGTATAACAGGCTCCCCATACTGCCCCTTCCCCCAGTATAAAGCTCCACAGAGACCCATAGTATAATATGCTCCCCAGAGGGCCCCCCTAGGGCCACTGTGGAGCATTATATTGGGGGAGGAGGCCTTCTGATGAGAATGTTATTTTTTGTGGGGCCTCTGTGGAGCATTATAATGTGGGGGCTCTGTGAGACCACTTTGGTGCATTATACTGGGGGGCCCTCTGAAGAGCATATTATATTGTGTGGGGCCACCGTGGAGCATTATACTGGGGGGCCCTCTGGAGAGCATATTATACTGTTTTGGGCAACTGTGGAGCATTATACTGGGGAAGGGGCCCTCTGGATAGCATATTATACTTTGTGGGGCCCCTCTGAATAGCATAATGCACCACAGTGGCCCCACACAGTATAATATGCTATTCAGAGGGCCCCTTCCCCAGTATAATGCTCCACAGTGGCCCCACACAGTATAATATGCTATCCAGAGGGCCCCCTCCCCAGTATAAAGCTCCACAGTGGCCCCACACAGTATAATATGGTATCCAGAGGGGCCCCCCAGTATAATGCTCCCCAGTGGCCCTACAGACTCCCTTTATTATTATATTATACTCTGGGGTCTCTTCAGACCCCAAAGTATAATAATCGAAGGCCCGAGGGAGGTAAGGGAAAATAACAAACAGTTATACTCACCTTGCCTTACCTCTAATGGGCCTCCGCTATCACCGCCAGCGCTGGCTTCCTCTTGTTTGCAGCTGACGTCACGCATTGTGGACGTCACCGCTGAAGCCCAATCACAGGACTCAGCGGTGACGTGAGGCACGCTGTTAGCACGCCCCACGTGATGGCCAGGCCTCAGCGGTGATGTCCGGAACGCCAGAAGGACGCCTAGGACAGGTGAGTAAAAATGTTTGTTATTTTTACTCATCTCGGAAAGGGGTCCTGCGGTCCCTTTCTGTTATTGATATGGCCGGTCCTGACTCTGGGATCCCGGGGGCCCCTTTGGGGACGGGGCCCTGGGCAATTTCTCCCCCCAGAGCTGGTGCTATTATTATACTCTGGGGTCTCCTCATACCCCAGAATATAATAAGTAAAAGCCCAGGAGAAGTGATTAAAATAACAAACACTTATACTCACCTTGTCTTACCTCTCCGGGGCATCCTCGCTCCGTCCTGCTGTCTTTCCCATCTTCCTTGGTCCCCTGGTCTCCACATCCCGTGCCCCCTTTCCATTAACAATAGGTATAGAAGTCGGGGAACCAGGCTTTCCCCGACCACTATCATGAAGTCCGGGGCCCCGGCCATTTCCAGCTGGCTGCGGGCCCCGTACCCTTCCGGTCGCGGTCGCAGCCCCTGCAACCACGATCCTTACGCCACTGTCCATTGGTCAGGGGCCGATCGGGATGGTAAGGGGCCGGATTTGCATTGGCAAAATGAGTACTAATAGTCGGGGCTCGGGGCCCATCGGGGGGATTCACCAGTTCCCTGGTGGGCCAATCCGACCCTGAATCAAGGGTCTGCCAAAACCTGGAGCCGGCCTTGACTTCTAGCAATACAATTACCTATGCTGCTAGGTGTCCCTGCCTCCCAGCGACTTAATGTTCCTTACTATAATCAGTACAGGACTGTGTGTCGCTGAGAGTCAGGGACTCCTAGCATCAGAATTACCTATCATGTTAGGAGCCTCTCCTGGCATACTGTTCAGACCAGTAAATATGGCAAACACACAGGTAAAACTCGTGTGATTGTGGGGTTAATGTTGTTTTCCATCACAATATAAAAGGGTTTTCGTCATTCCCATTCTTTAAACTGAATCATCTGCAATATGTAAAGGTACATATGCGTACAATACTTGTCCTGACAATTTATACTGTACTTTCAAGAATAAACAGGTAACACAACTTTCATATACTGTACATACTATAGATCTTATACGTTTGCTACTGGCTGTGACTTCAATGGCCCTTTATAAATCTGTGCTTACTCTAACTCAGCAGTTAGTAACAGTAAGACCACTATTATACAGAACCTTGATACGAGACTTTGAATTGTGTTTCTCCACAGATCCATGTGATGTGACTGAAGACACTACTAGGAAAAATAACTGTTGATAGTTATGAGCAAAAAAGCAATTCGCACAACTTTATAGTGTGGTTGGTAAAAGGCCTTTGTGGTCTGTAAATCTAAGCAGAGTATTGGGTGCCACCACATTTGGCCAAAGCTGACATTAACCGAGCAGAAATGTGTTAACTTGTGGGTGCAGCTGATACTATTTTACAGAGGAGGAATGGCTTTTTTGCTTGTTTACCGCTACAGTATACTGTGTAAACAAAATGTAGCGTGAATTAGTAAATTATACTGTACATATATTCATTCTTGATATGCTTCATGGTTCCTTAGGTTGAAAATGCTCAGTCTTTTAGATACCTCGTAAGAGACAACTAAACCTAACCCGAACCCCCCCGAACCCCCAACCTTTGATCATTTTGCTTTTACAATATAGTTTATATGTTGTAATACTATTTAACATAAGGTAACATCTCAGTTAACCATATCACTAAAAGTGATTACCGTATTTTCGGACTATAAGACGCACTTTTTTCCCCCCGAAATTTGGGAGGAAAATAGGGGGTGCGTCTTATAGTCTAAATGTGAGGGGGGTGGTGGAGCGGAGGAACGGGGTCGCAGCATTGCCCCACTCCTGCAACCGCCGCCTTCCTGTAGCGGGGCTTCCTACAGTGGAAGAAGTGGGGGCGATGCTGCGGGCCCTGGGTGTGGAGGAGAGGGTGTCCCGGATGCCGAATCTGTAAAGATGATGGCGGCTGCACTGCTGCAGAGCGGTCGCCATAGCTACCAGTTCTCCGCTGTAACGTACAATAGAGACCCGGAGCTAATGCCCACGATCAGAGTCCACTCTGATAGCAGGTATTACTACCTGTAAGCCCCCCAAAATTGCCCCCGGGCCCAGTGGTATCTTTTTAGTTGCTGGCCGGCTCCTGCGCGGTGGGATTCCAGGACTCGACCTGTTCCTTTGACAGCTGGGAGCCTTATGAAGGCTCCCAGGCTTGTCATAGTAATATTACTATGGCAACTGATCTAGACAAACCTCTATAGTAATGTACAGAATCTCCCATAGACTTGCAATCAAATGATTGCAGGTTCAAGCCCCCAAATAAAATAGTTAAAAAAAAAAAAAAAAAGTTTAAAAAAAATATAAAAAAAATAAAAATTAAAAGTTTAAATGTATTAAAAGAATACATATAAAAGTAGAAAATTACCGTGAAACACATACACATTAGGTATCCCTGTATCCAAAAATGCCCGGTCTACAAACTTATAAAAATATTTTTCCAGTAGGGAGAACGTCGTAGCAGGAAAAATAAAACAAAAGTGCCGAACTGCCATTTCTTTTTCACTGTTTCGCCTCTGATTTGAATAAAAAGGGATCAAAGCAATAGACATTCCCCAAAATGATATAACTAAAAAGTACACCTGCCCCGCAAAAAAAAGACCTATGCATCTCTGTACAGCTGCAGGGTCACCTGTTAATGTGGCCTTGCAGCTGTTGCAAAACTGCAGCTCCCATATGTTATTAAATATTTTACCACATTATTTGCTTCAAAATTTTTTTCCATATTTTCCTCCTCTAAAATATAGGTGCGTCTTATGGTCCGGTCTTATAGTCTGAAAAATACGGTATATAATATCTACATATGCTGTAAAAATTATAAATAATAACACATAATACACTATGGATTCAAAACTATGTGGATACAAATTCTAACCAGAGCATTCAGCCACACATGTAGTTAATGCATAAAAGATGTACTGAAGAGATCAATGACTTTCAACATAATACCACAATAAGAAGAAATAATCACAGAATTTTCGTAGATTGAATTTCTATAGCTAAACAGACCAGAGATCACCACATGGAATTCCACGTATTAGCCTGTATAGAGTAAAGCATACCACCGCTGAACTCAGGAAGAGGTTTACTGTAGAAATAGTATAGTTTTACTAACTAGTTTTTGATGGATGAATTTAGGTTTGATGAAAGACAGGATAAGCTACCTGTCATATTTGTGGTGCAACTGTGAAGACTGGTGTAATATCTGGGGCTGTTTCACAATATTCATTCTTCAACACTCTAACTAACAAATAAGGATTTTAGCAATAGTGTTTTTTGATTTTTTTTTTTTTACATGATAATGCCACACATGAATATAACAAGATTAGACCAGAAAGACTTGGCTGCTAATATGAATATATCAAATTTAATTTATCATTTTATTATACTATATTAAAAAGAATTCTCAGAGATTGCTAGCCAAACTTTATCTGTCCATATACTTCAGGAAGCTGTCAGCTGTTCCGATTGCCCCATACACATGCATGTGTTCTAAATGGGAAGAGGGGAGAAATTTACTTTTGGCTGCAGCTTATTTCTCCTGAGAACAAAACAAGTGGACATGTTGAAATCCAGCTGTCGATCCTCCTCTCTCTTGACATCTGGTGTTGGACAAGAGTTGGAAGTCTCCCATATACATTATGTGGTTGGCCTGTCCTGCCAAAATCAGCTGGTTCACCCATCATTACCCTAATGTGTGTGGCCAGCTTTAGTTTCCTCAAACCATTCTCTATGCAGGGATATTGTTTAGATAAAATAGATAACATTTTGGGCAGCTTTACAGTAAATTACTAGTTGTAAATTATAGTAACATAGAGAAAAAAAAATCATATGATGGTAGAAAAGCATACAAAAGCTATGTATTGATATATCAAAGCTCAGTATGGAATACAGTTTCTGTCTAAAGATCTAGTTATCCCCAGGCATTTAACTACATATAGCAAGGGGACATCCAAAACATCTACTAATTTAACCATCATCAAAGAAAGGTATCAGCAATCTAAATATCTGTGCTCCTAATTCTCCACCCAGCAGTTTTGGGGTAATTCTGATTGGCACCTGCTTTTGTCATGCGGTTGTTGCTTTAAGGTTGCTATGCCTATGAACCAAACTTTAGCTAGGTCTGTTTAGCCAGTCAGAGCTTTTAAATGCGGAGACAATCAGGGCTCTAGGTCAATGTCCAATCAAAAGCTGAGGCAGGATATTTTAGCTTGGCACTTTACTTACTCAGGTACCTGTGTTTGTGTCAGTTTTCTATGTTCTGTGTTCTCAGACTTGACTTCTAGTACCTTTCCCTGTTTTCTGCTGATTTCATGGTTTACTGATTTTGGTTTGCTTTCTTGGTTATTCCCTCTCTTATGATTTGTCTTTATCTTTGACTTCATGGACTTGTCCCTGACTTGGACTTCTGATATTCCTCTGCTTTTGTTTTAGTTATTTTCATACTCTCACTGTTATTCACCCTGGCTTATGTAGCACTCTCTTGCCTACAATCAGTTTTCTGGTCTGATCCTTAGCCTATAATTACGCTAGTTTTCTAGCACCTTGTTCTGAGGTTGCAACCTGGGTCCCGACCTGCGAAATCCATTCTGCCTTGCAGCAGGCTTTGATGTATACACTGTGTTCCAAATTATTATGCAAAAAGTGTTTAGGAGTGATAAGGTAAGAATTTTTTTTGTTTGTCAGTTAAACTCATTGATGGTGATGTGTGTCAGGGCTATTTATATCACTGAAAGCAATTGCAGACACCTGTGCTAATTAGTTTGGCAGGTGTGTCCAATTAAAGGCAAGACTACTTAAGAAGGCTGTCCCACATTATTAAGCAGCCTACATTTTCAGCCAAAATGGGAAAGAAAAAGGATGTGTCGGCTGCTGAGAAGCAACAAATTGTGGAGTGTTTAGGTCAAGGCATGACTACAATCAACATTGCCAAGACACTTCATCGTGATCATCGCACAATCAAGAAGTATGTAGCTGATTCACAGCACACACGTGTGCGTGCTGATAAGGGAAAATTGAGGACTCTTTCCAACAGGCAATTATGTCAGGTTAAAAGAGCAGCTTCAAAAATGCCTTGTCATAGCAGCAGACAAGTTTTTGAAGCTGCTGGTGCCTCCAAAGTCCCCCGAACAACAAGATGCAGGGTCCTTCAGAGGTTTGCAGCTGTGCGTAAGCCATCCTGCCGACCTCCTCTATCCACTGCACACAAACAGAAACGGCTCCAGTGGGCCAAACAATACATGAAGACTGACTTCAAAACTGTTTTGTTCACCGATGAGTGCCGTGCAACGCTCGATGGTCCAGATGGATGGAGTGGAGGATGGCTTGTTGATGGACACCCCATGCAAACACGGCTACAGCGCCAACAAGGAGGAGGTGGAGTAATGTTTTGGGCTGGAATCATGGGGAGAGAGATTGTCAGCCCCTTTAGGATCCCTGAAGGGGTAAAGATGAACTCCATAATGGATGTGGAGTTTCTCAAACAGCACTTCCTGCCATGGTTCAAGAAGAAGAACCATGCATTCCGCAGAAAGATCATTTTCATGCATGATAATGCACCGTCTCATGCTGCAAATAACACATCTGCATCTCTGGCTGCTATGGGCATAAAAGGGGACAAACTTATGGTGTGGCCCCCATGCTCCCCTGACCTCAACCCCATTGAGAACCTCTGTAGCATCATCAAAAGGAGTGTCTATGATGGCGGGAGGCAGTTCACATCTAAGCAACAGCTCTGGGAGGGTATTCTGTCCTCATGCAAAACAATTGAAACAGAAACCATCCAAAAACTGACAAATTCAATGGACGAGAGAGTTCAGAAGCTTCTTTCGAACAAGGGGTCCTATGTGCAAATGTAACATCACCTCGAATAAAGTTTTGGCTTGAAAACTGTTTGATTTCAGTTTGTAATAACCTGCTAATGCTTATAATTTCACAATGACCATTTGTTTGTTCTTAATAAAAATGAAAAGGTTGCAAATTCTGCTGTGCATAATAATTTAAAACATGCATTTTGAGTGTTTATTTTTTTTTTTAAATATACTGTTATCATAGGCAGTTTGTTCAAAAACCTTTCAATTATACTCGAATAGTTGATGACTGGAAAATTACAATGACTGCAATTCATATAGGTAATTTTGGAAAATATGAGAAAATATTATTTGCATAATAATATGGAACACAGTGTAAATTGGAATAGCCTTAAACTCTGTAAATCAGAGCAGTATAGGATTATAGGTAGCTTGTTTACTTGCTCTCTTCTGGTCCTATCAGATACCTGCTGTATATTAGGAAATTGCTTAAATAGCAATTCCATTAGCTTTTGAGAATTGTTTAAAGAGGACCTTTCACCACCTTCACCAACTCCAGCTCTTTGACAGGTGCTGCCCCGCTAATTCCGGCACAGATGGATTTTTTTTCTATAACCCACACCATTCCTGAGCAATCAGTACAGGAAGTTTAGCACACAATATGATTGTTAGGCTGTCTATTCTCGACTAGACTGTCTGCTCTAGCTCAGGGCTGCCCATCTGACAATAGAGAGTCTAATTAGAATAATTGATGCCGAAACTAACAGCACTCATTGCTCAGGAACAGTAGGGGCTAGAGAAAAAAGTCCAACTATGCCAGAATTATTAATTGTTGCCTATTAAAAAATGGAAAGAGTTGGAGTTGTTGGAGGTGATGAAAGGCCGTCTTTAAGAGGCAATTCCATGATGTTTTCTTTGCTAAAAAGGGTTCCTGATCCCAATTCCTGAGTTTCAAATATGTATTGCTTTCCTAGAAGCCACCTAGGGGCTTCAATGTATTGTACTTGCTGTTGTCCATGGTTACAGCTGCCACCACCACACCTCAGCAGAAGTGGCAGCATTTGCACAGTTGAATCCAGCCAGCAAACACTGAAGGTGGCCAGGATCTTGTCAGTGATGTATTGGTAGTAACTCACTTGCCAATCACCTCTCTACACCATACAATGACTGCCAGACATTTACTTTATTTTGCTTATTTATATAGCCCCATCATATTCCACAGCGCTTTACAGACGTTATCAATCACTGTCCCATATAGGGCTCAAAATCTACATTCCACATCAGTATGTCTTTGCAGTGTGGGAGGAAACTCACGGAGAACATAAAATCCTGGCAGATGTTGTCTTTGGTCGGATTTGAACTTAGTAATTCAGCGCTGCAAGGTTGCAGTGCTAACCACTGAACCACCGTGCTATCCAGACATGTGTAGTAGTCCTAGAACGATAGTGCTGCACTATCAATGCTGTTAAGGCAGGATCAGGTGTGTGTACATTGAAGCAGGTGGCGCTATGAAGTCATCACATTACTACTTGCCTGAGATGTCAGTCAGGTGAAAGTGCATTGCCCACAATTCTTTCTGGGTCAGGTAGAAGGAATAAGGCAACAGATCAGCAGGTGAGATAAAGCTATGAGTTTGTAATACCTCTTTAAAAGCAGTGAGCCTATAAGACTCTTTTAGAGGAATTGTTAATGTAAATTGCAATAGTACAAGAGAGACCTGGATTTTATATGTAGTAAATTACTGGTGATAGTTCATTGTCTTCTGCTGGATCAATGGTGCCCATTATGGCTGTAGGCCTGGGGTCCTCATTGGAAAAACGTGGCAAAAAAAACTCTGCATTTTACAGTACCTGCAAAGTGGGTGCGATTCTGGCTAATCCCATCCACACATTGCAGAAAAAAATCTGCAGCGGAAATGCTGTGATTTAAAAAACGCAAGCGTTTTTGCAAATCGCAGCATGTCAATTACACCTACAGAAACGCTGGAGTTTTTCCGTATAGGTATAATAGAAGCACAAAGTTTGCAGAGGAAAAGTCTGCAGACTTTCTGTAAAAATGCTGCAGAAAAAAAACGCAATGTGTTTCCATTGCTGTCTTTTCTGCAGCGTTTTTTGGCTGCGGCTCACTACATGCGGCCTTAGCCTTAGAGCCTGGTCTCACCTGGGGTTTCCCTGTTGGGCCAGTACAAGCATGACCAACATTTCAGGAGGTTAGGCTCAGCTTGATGGACATCTGTCTACTATTATTATTATTATTATTATTATTATTATTACTATTATTGTGTTAACAAGAAGCTGGGAAGCTATTGCCCAGTGATGAAATGTCAGGAAGTCCATGTGTTGGTGAACATGTACAATATATATTAGGTTTACAAGGAAGCTTTATAGAAAATCTCCATCGCTTTGGATACCGTTATACCATTGTCTTTGTTGATCTTTCATAAACTGATGTATATAAATGTTTTATTAGTTAAGTGACAGATACCTCATACAGAAATGTTCTAGCAACTATTGAAATAATTTTCAGTGAATTATTAGACTGTACATTGTATTCTGTGCATGAAGCCATTTTGTGCATAAATTAATACTTTGCTTCTTTATTCATAAGCTTAGGCAAGTTCACTATATTCTTATTTTGACAACGTATATTTCAGGGTCAAATGAGTTTTTTTTTCCAGGTATGGTAATCGGTCGAACATCAAACTGTGTAAAGGGAATTAAAGCACTGAGAAAAAAAAGGGCCTGCTGTCTATTTAATAAACTGCACAGGAACTATTTCATAAATCATGTTAACATAAAATATTCTTTGTTTGCTCAGAATGTCAAGAGTTGACTATTAGATTCTTAAAGCAAACCAAATGAACTCAACACAGTAATTTCTTCTAGTAAACTCATTTTGTTCAGGCAAAGAGCATTGTATACTTATTTTTAATAAGTACATGATGTTCCTAGCCGTATACAGATTACACAATATTTTTCTAATTTTCTTCATGTTTCATTCAAAGTAAAATTATTTCGTATAGGTTAAGTATATTACAGTTTTATGCCGAATCTACAAATATAACATATGGCATAAAACTGTAATATACTTAACCTATACGAAATTTGGTGGATGAAATTTAAACAAAGCAAAATGACCAGCGCTGTGCACTTTAACCAGTTCTGGACCGCCCTAGACTATATATGTCCGACTGGGACAGTTCTAACCCTGCAAGGACGTGCCCATACATCCTTGCAAGGTAAGCCTGCTGCATGAAAATGCAGCATGTGGGATCATTGTGCTGGCTGTTACTACAGCCAGACCTCTCATAGGTCCCTGCTCAATGAGTGCACAGGTATGGGAGCCGTCATAATGCGACTCCCCTCTGATCCAACAGTCACATGACTGCTAGGGAGATGGGAATTCTGAGGACCCAGATCAGCTCTGGGGTACAACAGGCCCGGCACTGGGGATGTATATATCAGCCCCAGTTAGAGGAGAAATCATAAATATATAAATAAATATAAAATAAAGTGAAAAACCTTCTGCCACTACCACCCTCCCATCACAGGTGCTAGCCTCACCCCCAGCGACACAACAATATGTGTCACCAAAGTAAGAATGACAGTATCGGAGTTTTAGTAGTACTTCGAGTTTTAAAAAAAATAAATAAAAAATGTGAAAAACGTGATTTTCTTGGATGTTAAAATAAAGAAAAAACATGTAAAAATAAAAACAACGTAAACATAAATCACTGAGAAAATGTTATAGCTCTCAAAACCACATGTATGAAAAGTAAAAAATGTGTCCGGTCCTGAACCCGGGAAAATAGCCTCGTACTGAAATGGTTAAACCAGCAGCTTGTCAATTATCGCAGTGGGTATCATCAAGAGAACCCTGCATATAAACTCCAGGAAAAAAAAAAAACACATGATTTTGGGATTTTACAAAGGTTTGCAGAGGACCATGTTGTAAAATTCCTCTGATGGAAATTCTGAGATGTGTTCATGTTTTTTAAATCATTGCATTCTAGTAGCTGTAAGTTATGCTTCTGTCAAATAGCCATATAAGGCCTTGTTTTTTTCTGCATTGAGTTGTATTCTTCAATGAAACAATTTTAGGGTACATGTAATTTATTGAATAACATTTATTATTTCTTTCTGGGTGAAAGGAATGAAAAAAAAAAAAAAAAAAAAAAAAAATATATATATATATATATATATATATATATATATATATATATAGTACAGACCAAAAGTTTGTACACACCTTCTCATTCCAAGAGTTTTCTGTATTTTCATGACTATAAAAATTGTAGATTCACACTGAAGGCATCAAAACTATGAATTAACACATGTGGAATTATATACTTAACAAAAAAGTGTGAAACAACTGAAAATATGTCTTATATTCTAGGTTCTTCAAAGTAGCTACCTTTTGCTTTGATTACTGCTTTGCACACTCTTGGCATTCTCTTGATAAGCTTCAAGAGGTGGTCACCTGAAATGGTCTTCCAACAGTCTTGAAGGAGTTCCCAGAGATACTTAGCACTTTTGCCTTCACTCTGCGGTCCAGCTCACCCCAAACCATCTGTATTGGGTTCAGGTCTGATGACTGTGGAGTCCAGGTCATCTGGCATAGCACCCCATCACTCTCCTTCTTGGTCAAATAGCCCTTACACAGTCTGGAGGTGTGTTTGGGGTCATTGTCCTGTTGAAAAATAAATGATGGTCCAACTAAATGCAAACCGGATGGAATAGCATGCCGCTGCAAGATGCTATGGTAACCATGCTGGTTCAGTATTCCTTCAATTTTGAATAAATCCCCAACAGTATCACCAGCAAAGCACCCCCACACCATCACACCTCCTCCTCCATGCTTCACGGTGGGAACCAGGCATGTAGAGTCCATTCGTTCACCTTTTCTGCGTCGCACAAAGACACGGTGGTTGGAACCAAAAATCTCAAATTTGGACTCGTCAGACCAAAGCACAGATTTCCACAGGTCTAATGTCCATTCCTTGTGTTCTTTAGCCCAAACAAGTCTCTTCTGCTTGTTGCCTGTCCTTACCAGTGGTTTCCTAGCAGCTATTTTACCATGAAGGCCTGCTGCACACAGTCTCCTCTTAACAGTTGTTGTAGAGATGTGTCTGCTGCTAGAACTCTGTGTGGCATTGACCTGGTCTCTAATCTGAGCTGCTGTTAACCTGCGATTTCTGAGGCTGGTGACTCGGATGAACTTATCCTCCGCAGCAGAGGTGACTCTTGGTCTTTCTTTCCTGGGGCGGTCCTCATGTGATCCAGTTTCTTTGTAGCGCTTGATGGTTTTGGCTACTGCACTTGGGGACACTTTCAAAGTTTTCCCTATTTTTCGGACTGACTGACCTTCATTTCTTAAAGTAATGATGGCCACTCGTTTTTCTTTACTTAGCTGCTTTTTTCTTGCCATAATACAAATTCTAACACTCCATTCAGTAGGACTATCAGCTGTGTATCCACCTGACTTCTGAACAACACAACTGATGGTCCCAACCCCATTTATAAGGCCAGAAATCCCACTTATTAAACCTGACAGGGCACACCTGTGAAGTGAAAACCATTTCAGGTGACTACCTCTTGAAGCTCATCAAGAGAATGCCAAGAGTGTGCAAAGCAGTAATCAAAGCAAAAGGTGGCTACTTTGAAGAACCTAGAATATAAGACATATTTTCAGTTGTTTCACACTTTTTTGTTACGTATATAATTCCACATGTGTTAATTCATAGTTTTGATGCCTTCAGTGTGAATCTACGATTTTTATAGTCATGAAAATACAGAAAACTCTTGGAATGAGAAGATGTGTCCAAACTTTTGGTCTTTACTGTATATATATATGTGTGTGTGTATATATATATATATATATATATATATATATATATATATTCTACCATTAATTTTTGTCGTGTAACTAATGAGTTACATTTATTCTGTGGGTAAATACTATTAGAGGAAAGTATTTGTAGTGTATTTACCATACTATAGCTAAAATACACTACCACTGAAGTCATTTGGAGGCCAAGGCTCAGCGAGAAATAAGTGTTTGTAGTGTAGGATCCTATTCAAAGAGGTAGCCTTGTTGTTGGTATCGTCGATTACAACATTTGGTCAAAATATTAACCAAGAAACTAATTTTCATGTATTTGTATGTACAGTATAGCAGTACTGTTGCATTTTTTGTGTTCGCAGGTGATCACTACTGTGATACCAAATATGCTTAGCTATTTTGACGTAAATATGACTATAAAACCCTTCCTGAAATCCACCACAATAACACTGTGGACGTCAGGACTTTAACCACAGTGCCTCACTTTTTATTTAGTTTTTTGGGAAGCGAGATGGAACAAAAATAGTAATTTTAACTTTGCACTTGTGGCATTCACTGTGTGGATAGAACGTTGTAATAATTTTGTTGCTATGAGATGCTCAACATGAGCTTCTCAGGAGAGTCAGAGTTACATGGTACAACAGAGGACTGGAGTGGAGTTGATAGATCACAAGTAATGCCAGTACTCTTTTTACTTTACTGTGTATGCATTACAAATGGAGGAAATCAAGTGCTTCATTTTATGATCCTTACAATGAAAAGG
Source organism: Leptodactylus fallax (assembly GCA_947044405.1). Classification (NCBI taxonomy): domain Eukaryota; kingdom Metazoa; phylum Chordata; class Amphibia; order Anura; family Leptodactylidae; genus Leptodactylus; species Leptodactylus fallax. Next base: position 187,858 of record CAMRHE010000420.1, read on the forward strand.
ATACTTAAAGGTGGGATGACCCCTTTAAAGCCTGTGGGAGGCTCAGTCCCCTTGTAGCGAAACACAGCAAAAAACAGTTTTTCCCATAGCATTTTTTATTGTGTTTTCGCTGAGTTTTTCTGCCCTTATTATACCTATATGGAAAACGCCAGCATTTCCGCCGGTATAATTGACATGCTGTGATTTACAAATGCATTTTTGAAAATGCAACTTTTTCACTGATGATTTTTTTTTCTGCAATGTGTGGATGGGATTAGCCAGAATCCCATTCACTTTGCAGGTACTTCCACCATGGCAAAACAATGCGTTTTTGGAATGTGGGGCTTCAGCATTATGTTGTTTCCAGTTGTGATAAAAAGAAATTTATAGAATACCATCTTTAAAACAGCTAAAATCAAGTGCTGGGTTTATGGTCCTTATTACACTCAGAATTTCGCCCTGACTGTGTGTCTAATGATCCAGGAAGACACAGGATTTGCAGCTGTAATATGGTCGCTATAATACAGACATATTATGGACTTGTGAATCCAGCCCACATGCATCAGTCACAGCAGGACATTGTATCAGCACCAATGACTTAGGCTAAGGCCCCACATAGCGGGTTGCAGAAAAAAAAGACTTACTGCTTTTCACACTAACCTCTGCGGACTTTCTCCTTCCATTATACCTATAGGGAAACCGTCAGCATTGACATGCTGGAAATCACAGCGTGTCCACTGCACGTATTTTTCAACAATGTGTGGATGGGGTTCACTAGAATCTACTTTGCAGGGACTGTAAAACGCAGCGGTCTTTGGCATTTACGTCACGTGGGGCCCCGGCCTTAAACATGTCATGTGTTCAGAAGAGAAAACTGATTGACATTAAGGGCAAGTTCACACAGCATTTTTTACACCCAAAAGAGAAATCAGTCTCTAAATCCTGGCACTTTTTGTGTGTATTCCTCTTATTTCAGCAACAGTTTTTGCTGTGCAAACACCAGCAAATATACAGCGAATATACAACAAACAGCAAAAATCAGTCCCTTAAAGGGGTTGTCCAGGAAAAAAATACTCACCTGTCCCTGATGCTCCAGTGTCCTCCCAGCACGTTCTTCTGTTCAATGGGTCTCTTCTGGAGTTCTGCTGAAGCCGCTGATTGGCCTCAGAGCTCACGTGACAGGTGAGTATGAATTTTTTACATTTTTTTTTCACTGCCCCCTGGTGATTTAAAAGTTAAAGGGGTTGTCCATTTTTGCCTGGACAACACCTTTAACTAAATCAAAAAGTGACACGTCACTTCTCTTTTTTTTTCATGCGCAGCGTTTTCTAATCAGTGGCAATTTACCTGCCAAAATAAAGGCAGAGGCGTAGGCTGAAATTCCTGGGCCCAAATGCAAAATCTGTAATGGAGTCTCTACTTTCCTAGTACCATTTAGAATAGTGGTATATTTTATTAAGGGGACCATAGTGACTGCAGCCCCTGTAGCTAGGTCCCTGAATGCTGGTAGTAAAATGTCATAAGACATAGACAAAGTCCTATTCCAGTGGCAAAATTACTCCAGTGGCAAGTATGTTAAATGCCATTTTTTTGCATTACTGGTGTGTCGGGAAGAGTTCAGCTTCACTGTGTATGAACTGGGGTTTTACTTTATTTTGCCTAACCCGATATACATGGACTTCCACATCTATCCCAGCACATTGTGTAAAACGTAACTGCATAGCAGTTTAATGTTGTACAGTGTTAGCCATTGAAAGTAGTGGAAGAGTGAAGAAATCAGGCGATACCTTTTAGAGGCTAACTGAGTATATTTGATAAGTAAGCTTTCAGAAGACTAGCTTCCTTCATCAGACATGGTGTTATACAAGAACTGAAAATTCACAGATTTTTTATAATTTTCAGTTCTTGTATAACACCATGTCTGATGAAGGAAGCTAGTCTTCTGAAAGCTTACTTATCAAATATACTCAGCCTCTAAAAGGTATCGCCTGATTTCTTCACTTAACTGCATAGACGCACAATGTTCCAGTAGGATGCTACAGACAGCAGATGTCACATGACCAGTGTTCCAAAAAGATGGGGACTTGTATAGGCCATGTAATAGTTGCACTGCTTACATGTGTCTGCAGCCAGGCTTGGGGTTGGGTTCCCTCTAGGACTTAGAAATATTGAAGTAGGTCATATTTTATTAATTAAAAAAAAAAAAAATCAAAGAATAAAAATAATTCTTGGATAACCAAGAATGGATAAAATGTAAACCGTACAATAATTTGAGTATAATGTAATACAGTTAAATATTCTGTTTTAGTCTGGGGTTTTTCTTGTAGCGTGACACCATTTATAATTGTCAAGTGACAGCTGTAGCCCAAACTTAAGATGTCCATACCCTAGATATTTTGCTGACATCTGTCTCTTCTGAATCCCCTATAAACATGCATGCTCAGTCTGTCTTAGGCTGGGGCCCCACAGGTGTAAACGCAGCGGTTTGGCCATGGTGGAAATGACACGGAAAAAACGCGGCGTTTTACAGTCCCTGCAAAGTGGATGGAATTCTAGTGAATTCTATCCACACACTGCGGAAAAATATGTGCAGCGGACACACTGCGATTTCCAAAACCGTCACGTCATGGAAATCGCAGCATGTAAATTATACCTACAGAAACACTGGCGGCTTCCCTATAGGTATAATTGAAGCAGAAAGAGCTGCAGGGGAAACCATGATGCGTTACTGCCGTGGTTTTTCCCGCAGCACGTTTTTGCTGCAGCCTGCTATGTGGGGCCTTAGCCTTAGCGTGCATATATTCTGAATGAATAAAGAGAAAGAAGTGTTGCCAGACACCTCTGGCAGCAGATTAAGCCCCAGGGGCATGAAGTATTAAGCATCACAAGATTCATCATTCCTGATACTTCTGGCAAGCCCAGTGGGTTTCACCAACTTTTCTGTGTATAGGGTCTTTTACAGTAATGCAACTCATTGAAAACCTCTTTACTGCAGAAGCAGCTTGACATTAAGGCTGAAGCCCCACACCCGCATTTTTGAAAATCGCCAAATGTCAATTGTAAGTGCAGAAATGCTGGCATTTTCCCAATAGGTATAATAAGGGCAGAAAGTCCGCAGAGGAAAACTTTTAGAAAACAAAAGTGACGTTTTTATTTTGTTTCATTTTTACAGGCGTTTTGAAAAAATAAAAATAAATTAAAAAAGTTTATGGAGATAAACGGTAAAAAAATCATTGTACTTAATCCCTGTCCACAGTTTCTACATCAAGGTGCCGAGATAGTTTGACATGCACTTACATCATGGTGATTTCATGGACTCAGAAGCTGTGCTTGCTTGATCAATATGGGAGCCTCACGGTGACTGACAGCCTGTCTCCCGTTGTAACAGCTAGGATCAGCGATAACACTAATCTCAGCCATTAGCCTCCAATATCCATCCCCAAGTCTTGTTCAGTGGCAGTTCTATCCCATTGTTTACCATTGTATTTAAAAGATACTTCATTTGTCATTTCTATGATTATGCCTACACCTTACCACATCCCTCTGAAATATATTCTCCTCCTTTATATGGATTACTTTACAGAGTTCAGCATCATCTGCAAAAAATTGAAATTATACTCTACGAAGTCATTAGTAAATGTATCATGTTAAAGGGTAAGGGTAGTCACATGAAACCAACCCCTGCCCATATCCTCAATTAGGCTAGACATGGCTTACGTGTACAAAATGAGCTAGGTGCTGTGGATGCTAGGAGTGAGACCTGGGGAAATCATCTGATCGCAACATGGGCAGCATTTTGAAAGATGTTGTGTTTAATGAAACAACCCCTTAAAGGGAAGAGGGCCCGATACTTACTTTAGTACCCCAATGGTAAATGTGACCCAGTTTGAGTATATTCCATTATTAGCCAAGCCAGTTATTATTTTAATAATATATATGTTCCCCTAGTACCAGCATTCTAGTTTTCCGTACAAACCTTCTATGTATCAAATGTGTTTAACAGGACTGATCCATCATTTAATTCAAAACTATAATTTATTAGATTAATATACTATATGCCAGGACAGCACATTTTAAGAAACCTGGGCCTGGGCCCTATGTGGCGTAAACGTTGTGGTTTTCCCGTGGCGTTTTACAGTCACTGTGTAGCACATGGGATTCTAGCGAATCTCATCCCCACATTGTGATAAAATATGCGCTGCGGACACACTGTGATTTCCAAAACAAAATATGCGCTGCGGACACGCTGCGATTTCCAAAACCGTTGTGGTTTTGGAAATTGCAGCATGTCAATTATACCTATGGAAACTCCGGCAGTTTCCCTATAGGTATAATGGAAGCAGAATGTATGCAGAGGAAACCTCTGCGGACTTTCTGTGAACAGCGCTGTGGGAAAAACTACAATGCGTTGCTGCCGTGTTTTTTCCCACTTTGCTTTTTTGCTGCCCGCTACGTGGGGCCTTAGCCTTAAGAAATATTTTACCTACAATGTATAGTTAAGCTTCAGGCTTATAATATACGTTATCATTATAAAATCACTTAATATTAGTTTGTATTTAGCACAATTTTAATTCCTTCAGAACCTGGGAGTGTATACCATTTGCCCTGAGCTTTGTCTACTTTATAAAAAGCAGTGAAATCAATAACAAAATAACAATAATCATGTCGACTGCATTATTTGTAATTATGAGAGGTTAATAAGGCACAGAAAGAAAGCGTAAAAAATGTCTTCATACAGTATTTTTGTGTGGAAACATTAAATACACTATCCATCTACACTTTATCGTATAAAAGTATGTAATACATTAGGAAAGAGGAAAAAACCAAATTGCTCCGTATTATAAGAGGGGAATGTATTGCTTGCATTTATGACTTGTATTTTGACTATTTAATCAGTGTTGCAAGCTGAGTCACACTATTAGCTATTGGGGGTAATATGTGTTCCAAACTGATGTGTCTATTTGATTATTTTTGTAATAGAAACTTGCAAATTCCAATAGCTGCATGTTTCCATTTCATTTTCCTGAAGAAACCCACTTCCTCCCTTGTCAGTATCCATTTATTCATCCACGCATACATAATTTGTTTAGACAGCTTGCAAAAGTAATGCCTTCTTGCTAATGTTTCTATATTTTAGCAAAATGATACTCTTATTTATACTATATCAGTAACAGAGACAATAATCTAGTTGAAGAGTAACTGAAACATTGGCCTTTAATGAGAAAATATTTCCTGGTTTTGGTCACAATTACAAATATAAGACTTGATAACCACAGGTTAAGGGTGATATGGTTCAGACTATGACTATATGGGTACTTTTTGTAGTTTGACATTCCAAATTAAGGCTAAGTCCCCATGGAGCAAAATGCAGCAAAAAAACTCATTGGAAAAAATGCAGCGAAAACGTTTTTTTCACAGCGTTTTTCATTTTCCTCTGCAGACTTTCTGCCCTTATTATACCTACAATGCCTTGTGAAAGTATTCGGCCCCCTTGAACTTTTCAACCTTTTGCCACATTTCAGGCTTCAAACATAAGGATATAAAATTTAAATTTTTTGGTGAAGAATCAACAAGTGGGACACAATCTTGAAGTGGAACCAAATTTATTGGATATTTTAAACTTTTGTAAAAAATAAAAAACTGAAAAGTGGGGCGTGCCAATTTATTCGGCCCCCTTAAGTTAATACTTTGTAGCGCCACCTTTTGCTGCGATTACAGCTACATGTCGCTTGGGGTATGTCTCTATCAGTTTTGCACATCGAGAGACTGAAATTCTTGCCCATTCTTCCTTGGAAAAGAGGTCGAGTTTAGTGCGGTTGGATGGAGAGTGTTTGTGAACAGCAGTTTTCAGCTCTTTCCACAGATTCTCGATTGGATTCAGGTCTGGACTTTGACTTGGCCATTCTAACACCTGGATACGTTTATTTGTGAACCATTCCATTGTAGATTTTGCTTTATGTTTGGGATCATTGTCTTGTTGGAAGATAAATCTCCATCCCAGTCTCAGGTCTTTTGCAGATTCCAACAGGTTTTCTTCCAGAATGGTCCTGTATTTGGCTCCATCCATCTTCCCATCAATTTTAACCATCTCCCTGTCCCTGCTGAAGAAAAGCAGGCCCAAACCATGATGCTGCCACCACCATGTTTGACAGTGGGGATCGTGTGTTCAGGGTGATGAGCTGTGTTGCTTTTACGCCAAACATATCGTTTTGCATTATGGCCAAAAAGTTCGATTTTGTTTTCATCTGACCAGAGCACCTTCTTCCACATGTTTGGTGTGTCTCCCAGGTGGCTTATGGCAAACTTTAAACGAGACTTTTTATGGATATCTTTGAGAAATTCTTCTTGCCACTCTTCCATAAAGGCCAGATATGTGCAGTGTACGACTGATTGTTGTCCTATGGACAGACTCTCCCACCTCAGCTGTAGATCTCTGCAGTTCATCCAGAGTGTCAATGGGCCTCTTGACTGCATCTCTGATCAGTCTTCTCCTTGTCTGAGATGAAAATTTAGAGGGACGGCCGGGTCTTGGTAGATTTGCAGTGGTCTGATACTCCTTCCATTTCAATGTGATCTCTTGCACAGCGCTCCTTGGGATGTTTAAAGTTTGGGAAATCTTTTTGTATCCAAATCCGGCTTTAAACTTCTCCACAACAGTATCATGGACCTGCCTGGGGTGTTCCTTGGTCTTCATGATGCTCTCTGCGCTTTAAACAGAACCCTGAGACTATCACAGAGCAGGTGCATTTATACGGAGACTTGATTACACACAGGTGGATTATATTTATCATCATCAGTCATTTAGGACAACATTGGATCATTCAGAGATCCTCACTGAACTTCTGGAGTGAGTTTGCTGCACTGAAAGTAAAAGGGCAGAATAATATTGCACGCCCCACTTTTCAGTTTTTTATTTTTTACAAAAGTTTAAAATAACCAATAAATTTTGTTCCACTTCACAATTGTTTCCCACTTGTTGTTGATTCTGCACGAAAAAATTTAAATTTTATATCCTTATGTTTGAAGCCTGAAATGTGGCAAAAGGTTGAAAAGTTCAAGGGGGCCGAATACTTTCGCAAGGCGCTATATATGGAAAATGCCAGGGTTTCCATAGATATAATTGACATGCTGCAGATTTTTTTTGCAATCTGTGGATGGGATTAGCCAGAATCCCATTCACTTTGCAGGTACTGTAAAATGAAGCGGTTTTTTTGGCACGCCATATCCAAAACTCTGCAGACACATGTAAGCAGTGCAGCTATAACATGATCTATGCATGTCCCAAACGTTTTGGAACACTGGTCATGTGACATCTACTGTCTGTAACATCCTACTGGAACACTGTGCATCTATGCAAATAAGTGTTACACAATGTGCTCTGAAACATGTGAGAGTCATTGTATATGGGCTTAGGCAAAATAATGTAAAACCTCAATTCATGTACAGTGAAACTGAACTCTTCCTGATAATGCCCACTTTTTTTCCGCAGTTATGTAGTTTATATTGCTGTTGATACTTTATTCTTGTCATAAAAATCTTTTTGAGTTGAGTGTCGAGGTCTACTAGGTCCATGATTACATCTCAGTTTACAGTCAGAAGCAGATGTTATCAACAGCTTCATACAACAGACAGAAGAGCACTTTGAGGAATTGTAGCCAATAAACACAAAACTATAGTCCATCAAATTATTGCAGAGCTGAATGCAAGTTTAAGGGCATCAATACCAGTGAAAACCATCAAGCCTGCACTGCACAAAGGTGATATTCTTAGTGGTGCTGCAATAGCTCAACCAAAGTTAAGCTTTGACTTTACACCACAGCTGCTTGTGTCTGCAGGTATTTTGCTGGTCTATATATTCTTAGATGTTATCACAGGACCAGTAGAACTTTTTCCGCAATGTTTTTCACAGAAAGTCTGCAGTTTTTCGCTGCGGACTTTCTAACCCTATTATACCTATACGGAAAATACCACCTTTCCGTATATATAATTGACATGCTGCTATTTACAAAAACACAACATTTTTTGAAATTGCAGCATTTCCACTGTAGATTTTTTTCTGCAATGTGTGGATGGGATTAGCCAGGATTCCGTCTACTTTGCAGGTGCTGTAATATGCAGCGTTTTGTGTCGCGGCATTTTAGCTGCAGCCAAAACGCTGCGTGTTCACAACGTAAGGACTTGACCTGAGTCACAGATGCCCCTACTTGTCATGCAACAACAATCAGTCCCCTTTGGAAGTCTTTCAGGTCAAATAAACAAATAAACTAATTTTTAGAAAAGCACAAGTAACAAAGTTTATCAACAGTGCTATAAGCTACTTGACTGACACTAGGTTCACATCTGCGATGTTGTTTCCATTCTTCTGGTCCATCATAAAACCAGAAGAATGAAAAAACTGACAAAAACAAATCCATTAAATGACGGACACAAACAGAATTCAGCAGACTCCATTGACTATAATGAGGTCCGTTGGGTGTCTGTTTTTTTTAAACTGGTCTTGCTGGACTTTTTTTTTTTGTCTTGTGATTTCCAACTGACTCAGATGGGAACTCTGACACAAATGTTAACCCAGGAAGAGTTCAACATGTAAGAAATAAGGGTGTTCACATTACTTTGTCCAACCACTGTCTGTGCCATTTATATACAAGATTAGATAGGAGGGACCTCAGAAATGATGAAGCTAATTAATTTTAATAATAAACAATTAGGAAGTGGCCTATCATGGCCAAGAGAGAAGATACTTTTTCAAACTAAATAACCTGATCTGGATATGCAATGCACAGGTACCTCCATACCAAAAAGAAAAAAAAAACATACACTAAGGCTAAGGCTCCACATTGTGGAAACACATTGTTTTTTTTGTTGCAAATTTTGCTGAGGTTTGTTGAGCCAAAGTCAGGAGAGGCTTGAAAAGGAATTTAAAATATAAAGAAAGCTCTTATACTTCCCCTCCTGTTAAATCCACTCTTGACTTTGGCTCAAAAAAAGGCGGCAAAATCTGCAAAAAAAAATACTGCTTTTCCACAATGTTTCCTTAGCCCTGAAATGTTTAACTTTTAAACAAAAATCTGACTGAAAAGATTATTTTTATTTTAGCGGGAAATATCTGCAAATAGAAAGCATACCTGATGTAGCCGATCTAACTAAATTGTTACATGGTCAGTTCAGTTCAGAAAAGACATGTCAATCATGTTCGTGCAAGGGATGAGAGAATTTTAGAAAATTATTTTCCACTTCTGATCCAAAACAAATTAGGAATCCAATAAAACATAATCTAATCTGCCCTTAAATTGAAAATTATTCTTCCTCAATCCTAGTTACATAGGAGTTAATGTTATTTTGTCGTAGCGAATCTCTGCTATATATCGTCATCATCTTTTAATCGTCTTGTAATTTATTTTGGATGTTAGAAGGTTTACAAGTGTAACAGCGATTTTGCAGATTTGCAAGAAAATTTCCCAAACTAATTTTTTAGGGACCACTTCAGTTCTGAAGAGGATTATAAAGGCCTATATATTAGAAACCCCCATAAATCACCCCATTTTCAAAACTGCACCCCTCAAATAATTCAAAACAGCATTTGGGAAGTTTGTTAACCCTTTAAGCATTTCACTGGAATTAAAACAATATGGAGGTGAAATTTAGACATTTAATTTTTTTCCACTAATTCCTTAATTTAGCCCTAAAATTAACACATTCACAAAGGGTTAAAGGAGAAAATGCATCTCACAGTTTGTTATGCAATTTCTCCCGAGCACGGAAATACCCAACATGTGGGTGTAAACTGATGTTTGGGTGAATGGCAGCGCACGGAAGGGAAGGAGCGACACTGGGCGTCTGAAAAGCAGATTTTGCTGGAATAGTTTTCAGGTGCCATGTCTCATTTGCAAAGCCCCTAGAGTACCAATACATAGGAAACCCCCTAAAAGTTACCCCATTTTGGACACTACACCCCTCACAGAATTCATCAAGGGGTATAGTGAGCATTTTGACCTTACAGCCGTTTCACAGATTTTACTAACACTGGGATGTATAAATGAAAAATTACTAAAATGTCACTTTATCCCCAAAGTTTTCATTTTCACAAGGGGTTAAAGGAGAAAAAGCACCCCACAGTTTGCAAAACAATTACTCCTGAACACGGCAATACCCAATATGTGGTCATAATCTGCTGTATGGGTACATGGTGGGGCTCAGAATGGAAAGAGCGCTATTTGGCTTTTGGAGAGCAGATTTTGCAGGAATAGTTTTCTGGTACCATGTTGCATTTGCAGAGCCCCCAAAGTACCAATACAGTGGAAACCCCTTAAAAGTGACCACATTTTGGAAACTACACCCCTCACAGAACATATCAAGGGGTATAGTGAGCATTTTGGCGCTACAGCTGATTCACAGATTTTATTAACATTGGGACATTAAAATGAAAAATTACTTTTTTTCCAATAAACTGTCAATTTAGCCCCAAATTTTTCATTTTTACAAGAGGACAAAAGAGAAAAAGCACCCCAAAGTTCGTTACACAATTTCTCCTGAACACAGAAATGCCCCATATGTGGTTGTAATCTGCTGCATGGGTACATGGTGGGGCTCAAAATGGAAAGAGCGCTATTTAGCTTTTGGAGGGCAGATTTTGCTGGAATAGTTTTCAGGTGACATGTCGCATTTGCAGAGCCCCTAAAGTACCAATATAATACAAACCCCCAAAAAGTTACCCCATTTTGGAAACTATACCCCTCATAGAATTTATCTAGGTGTATAGTGAGCATTTTGACCTCACAGCTGTTTCACAAATTTTATTGACTTTGGGACGTAAAAATGAAAAATTACTTTTTTCCAATAAACCGTCCATTTAGTGACATATTTTTAATTTTTGCAAGTGGTTAAAGAAGAAAAAACACCCCACAGTTTGTTACACAATTTCTTCTGAACACAGAAATGGGTATTATCATTTTGAGCTTAAAAATGCTTCCCAAAAATTAATGTACAAAGTGAAAATTAAAGTTTTTAAAGAAATATCCAATTTCAGTGCCTAATACGTTGCGGCCACTTTGTGACATCAGAGACATGAACTCCTAAAACTATTAAGTGGGCTATCCTGGGGACAAAATAAAATTAAATATGTGGGTGTAAACTGCTGCTTGGGCACACATCAGGGCTCAGAAGGGAAGGAGCACTGTGTTTTTTTAGCTTTTGGAGTATAGATTTAGAGGGACTTTCTGGTCACCATGTTATTTTTGCAGAGCCCTGGAGGTGCCAGTAAAATGGAATTCCCCAATACGTGACCCCCCATTTTGTAGGGGCAATTTTAGGGTCTCTGCAAATGTTACATGGCGTCCAAAAAACAACAGTCTAAATATGCGCGCCAAAAGCACATAGTGCTCCTTCACATCTGCACCCTCCCATGTTCCCAAATGGCAGTTTATGCCCACATGTATGACACTGGTGTACCCAGGAAAACATACTTAACAACGCCATATGTGGGTATTAACTACTGTTTGGGCACAGCCGGGCACAGAAGGGAAGGAGCGCTATTTTGGTTTTTGGAGCACAGTTTCCTTTTTGGACACCATGCCACTTTTGCAGAGCCCATGAATTGCCAGTAAAGTGGAATCCACAGACATGTCACCCCATTTTGAAAACTATACCCTTCAAGGGATTTATCAAGTGGGGTAGCGAGCATTATTAACCCTTAAGTGTTGCATTCTTTTAATTTCCAGAAATGAATGCGCACCTGATAATGAAAAGTTAAAAATGAAATTTTTCCATAGATACGACATTTCAGTGCCCGATATGTTGTGCCCAGCTTATGTCTGCACAGACACACACTCCAAAAACTGTTGAGCGGGGATCCCAGGCACAACAGCTTTTGGAGCGTTCATCTCTGATACAAGCCAGGCACAACATATTACGCACTGAAATGATGTATTCCTGGAAAAATTGTCATTTTCACCTTTCACCATCAGCTGCGTATTCATTTATGGATAATAAATTATAGCAACACTTGGGGGTTAAAAATGCTCACTATACCCCTGGATAAATTCCTTCAGGGATGTAGTTTCCTAAATGGGGTGACATGTCAGGGGATTCCACTGTACTGGCATTTCAGCTCTGCAAAAGTGTCATGGTGTCCAAAAACCAAACCGTCCAAGTCTGTGCTCCAAAAACCAAATAGCACTCCTTCCCTTCTGTGCCCGGCTGTGCCCAAACAGCAGTTTATACCCACATATGACATTAAGTACATTATCCTGGGTACACCAGTATCATACATGTGGGTATAAACTGCAGTTTGGGCACACAGCAGGGCGCAGAAGGGAAGGAGCGCTATGTGGCGTTTGGAGCGCAGATTCAGATGTTTGGGATCTGGACGCCATGTCATGTTTGCAGAGCCTCTAAGGTACCAGTAAAGTGGAAACCCCTAGGGAATGACTCCATTTTGAAAAGTGCACCTCTCAAAGAATTTATCAAGGGGTGTAGTGAGCATTAATATCCCAGACGTGACTGCACAGCGGATGGGGAAAAGTGAATATGTAATCTGTGCGTAGTACATTCGGTACACTAAATTCCCTACTATTTCCCCAGTAGCTCCTATTATTGGAGGGGTCACTCTGGGGGTCACTTCTAGTTTATTATCCCTCGTAAGCTCTAAATCTGGTTTGTACCCTAATATACGCTCGCACAGGTTATACATTCCCTTCCTGACTCAGCCAGTTTTGTTCTACTGATTTGGCGATTTTTGGGGTTTTTGTCTTCACATTGTACGAGCTATATTTTCTTTATTTTTCTGGTGATGTAGCCATATGAGGGCTTGTTGTTTGCGGTATGAGATGTATTTTGTAATGACATCATTCTTAGGTGCCTACAACTTATTAAATAAATTTTATTAACTCTTTCTTGGTGGATTAAAAAAAAAAAACCATCAATTCTGGCACTGCGTTTTACCTTTTAAATTTTTCGCCATGCAGCATAGAGTGTAAGTAACATGTTACCTTTATTCTGCGGGTCGGTACGATTACGGTGATACCTCATTTATACTGTTTTTTTATGCAATACTAATTTTGCAGAACAAAAACTCATTTGGGGACATAAATCCATTTTTTTTGCATCGCCATCTTCTGAGATGCGTAGCATTTTTATTTTTCAGTTTATAGAGTTGGTTTAGGCCTTTTTAATTTGCGGGACAATCTGTGCTTTTTATTGGTACAGTTTTGGGGCACATATGACTTTTTGATCACTTTTTATGGCATATTTTGTAAGGTGAGATGGCGAAAAATCATTACTTCTGGCGTTGTTTTTCCATTTTTTTTTCCCGACGTTCACCGTGTACGTTAAATATGGTTTCAGTTTTATTGTACAGGTTGTTACGGACGCGGAGATACCAAATATGTATTGTTTTTATTAATTTTTAGGTTTATTTTTTATATAGTTCATTTTATATAGGAAAAGGGAATTTTTGGGGCTTTATTCTTTTATTAATTTTTTTCACATACTTTTTTTTTTTTTTTTTCTCTTTTTGTTTACTTTTTCATATGTCCCATTAGGACACCTGAGCCAGAGATGCTGTGATCTCTGGCTCAGTACTATAGACTGCAAGACACGAGCATACAAGTGTCTTGCAGTCTATACAGGAAGTCATCGCTATGGAAACGCATAGCGCTGACTTCCGCAGGTCTCGGCAGGATCAACCAGGTAGTGGGGTCTCCAGGCAGCCTGGGGTCACTGGGCAGACCACGGGCTGCAGATTATAGATATCGGCACCCCCCGATCTCGCAACGGGGGGGGGTGCCGGGGGGGGACAAGATGGCGGAACTCCTTGGATGCCGCGGTCATGTTTGACTGCGGCATCCAAGGGATTAAAACCTCCAATCGGAACTCAGTTCCAACATGAGGTTATGGAGCAGGGTGTTAGCTGTCAGTTACAGCTAACACCCAGTTCCGATGCCGCCCGCTCAGATAGTGAGCGGGTGGCCGGCCTCGGGCATAGTATTACGTCCTGGTGCGCGAAGTACCTAGCGCCCAGGACGTAATAGTATGTCCAAGGTCGTTAAGGGGTTATTAACTAGAAGTGTTTAATAGTTTATTTTTTTCCATTAACAAAATAAAGTGAATCAAGGAAAGAGAAATCTAAATCCCATAAATATTTGGTGTGACCACTATTTTCCTTCAAAAAAGCATTAATTCTTCTAGGTACACTTGTAGACAGTTTTTAATGGAACTCGGCAAGGAAAAATCCGCAGCGGAAAAGCTTCGTTTTCAAAAATGCCTGTGTTTTTGAAAATGCAGCATGTCAAATATACCTGCAGAAACGCTGGCAATTTCCCTATAGGTATAATATGAGCAGAAAGTCTTCAGAGAAATACTGAACAAAAACGGGAAAAAAAAGACTGTAGAAAAAAATGTGATATGATTCTGCCGCATTTTTTTCCTGCAACGTTTTTTTGCTGCGTTTTGCTACATGGGGCCTTAGGCATTTCCAGTAGAAGAGACTAGAGTAGGTTAGCCTTTCAAGTTTTTTGCTACTCTCTGTCCACATAGATATCTTTCACCAGAGCCAAACCTCTCTTGGATATACAATTTAGAATATTACAGTCCAATGTCAAGTCACGATAATCATATTAAGTGACAATAATTTTGACTTCTATACTACTTTGAAATTCTTACCATGTTAGAGAATTACTACCTTTGTTTGCTGTCTGATTGAGATAACACAAATACAGTAACATTATTGGTATTAATACAGAAAATGCTCAACAGCTCTTTCTAGTAAACTATACGGTTTTAATATTACGCAAGCTTTCATATGTATTAATTTCCAGTAGTCCGTTTACTTGCTCTTTTAACCCAGGCTAGTAAAGTGATTAGAATGAAGAATCAGCTAGTTTAGGAATTAGCCGAGTGTGTAAATCTGTACAGCACAGCAACAAATAATGCAGAATATATACTGCACATTGCTGTCCTAAGAGGCTAATTAGGTGCTCACACAGAATGCTGCAATGCAGAGAACTAATATAGAGTGCATCTCAGAAAATTTGCAATGGTAGCCATATGTAATTAAACCCATAAAATATACTTCTATATCAATACTACTTTAAATAATGAAAGATTGTTCACAATTGCAATTTATAAGGTTTGAGAATTGGTGAGATAAATTATGCGGTGCTTAAACTGTGGCAAGACAATGTCTAAACTTCTATTAAACTTTTTGGGTGGGGTTTATTACTATTTTCCTGCAACTCTTATATTGCATCACTTGCCGAGCTTTCAAGAGATAAACTCATCATTGCTTTTCTACATGTTGGCTCATGCTACAAATTTTGCATGTTCTATTCATTTTGGAACATTTCATAGTTTTTATTAAAAAGGAAAATTTTGTAGCATATTGGAGTTAATATAAATTTATTCCAAATAGTCAGCTTGATATGTCCGTAAATAATATTTGCATTTCATTACATTCATTTTTACATAGTTGAGAAAATTTACTGAACTGAATGTGAATGCAGGGAACACCAGGGTACATTAAGGATACCAAAGAACTTCTAAAGACCATGTATTCTATGAAGTGGGAGGAGAAAGATGGAAAAATGTATGGGTGATACGTGATGTGGTCTCTCTATACACATCTATACCCCATTATAAGTCAATAATAGCCCTTTCTTACGAAGTGTTCAGGTGTAGTAACTATTCTCTGGAGTAGTACATTATTTCTGTCACTTATTTTTTTATTGGCCAACTTTTTTTTGTATTTAACTAGGTTTTCTATTTACTGGTTCAGGGCTGTCCAATGGGTGTGAAATTTTTGCCTTCATTGGCAAACCTGTACATGGCTTGGTTGGAGGAGGTTCATCTCTATGGAACCATAAACACTTACCATGGTAAGTGCTATGGTTGTTATATACAGTGCCTTGCGAAAGTATTCAGCCCCCTTGAACTTTTCAACCTTTTGCCACATTTCAGGCTTCAAACATAAGGATATAAAATTTTAATTTTTTTGGTGAAGAATCAACAACAAGTGGGACACAATCTTGAAGTGGAACCAAATTTATTGGATATTTTAAACTTTTGTAAAAAATAAAAAAAACTGAAAAGTGGGGCGTGCCAATTTATTCGGCCCCCTTAAGTTAATACTTTGTAGCGCCACCTTTTGCTGCGATTACAGCTACATGTCGCTTGGGGTATGTCTCTATCAGTTTTGCACATCGAGAGACTGAAATTCTTGCCCATTCTAACTTGGAAAAGAGGTCGAGTTTAGTGCGGTTGGATGGAGAGTGTTTGTGAACAGCAGTTTTCAGCTCTTTCCACAGATTCTCGATTGGATTCAGGTCTGGACTTTGACTTGGCCATTCTAACACCTGGATACGTTTATTTGTGAACCATTCCATTGTAGATTTTGCTTTATGTTTGGCATCATTGTCTTGTTGGAAGATAAATCTCCGTCCCAGTCTCAGGTCTTTTGCAGATTCCAATAGGTTTTCTTCCAGAATGGTCCTGTATTTGGCTCCATCCATCTTCCCATCAATTTTAACCATCTTCCCTGTCCCTGCTGAAGAAAAGCAGGCCCAAACCATGATGCTGCCACCACCATGTTTGACAGTGAGGATGGTGTGTTCAGGGTGATGAGCTGTGTTGCTTTTACACCAAACATATTGTTTTGCATTATGGCCAAAAAGTTCGATTTTGTTTTCATCTGACCAGAGCACCTTCTTCCACATGTTTGGTGTGTCTCCCAGGTGGCTTATGGCAAACTTTAAACGAGACTTTTTATGGATATCTTTGAGAAATGGCTTTCTTCTTGCCACTCTTCCATAAAGGCCAGATTTGTGCAGTGTACGACTGTTGTCCTATGGACAGACTCTCCCACCTCAGCTGTAGATCTCTGTAGTTCATCCAGAGTGTCAATGGGCCTCTTGACTGCATCTCTGATCAGTCTTCTCCTTGTCTGAGATGAAAGTTTAGAGGGACGGCCGGGTCTTGGTAGATTTGCAGTGGTCTGATACTCCTTCCATTTCAATGTGATCTCTTGCACAGCGCTCCTTGGATGTTTAAAGTTTGGGAAATCTTGTTGTATCCAAATCCGGCTTTAAACGTCTCCACAACAGTATCATGGACCTGCCTGGGGTGTTCTTTGGTCTTCATGATGCTCTCTGCGCTTTAAACAGAACCCTGAGACTATCACAGAGCAGGTGCATTTATACGGAGACTTGATTACACACAGGTGGATTATTTTTATCATCATCAGTCATTTAGGACAACATTGGATCATTCAGAGATCCTCACTGAACTTCTGGAGTGAGTTTGCTGCACTGAAAGTAAAGGGGCTGAATAATATTGCACGCCCCACTTTTCAGCTTTTTATTTTTTACAAAAGTTTAAAATAACCAATAAATTTCGTTCCACTTCACAATTGTGTCCCACTTGTTGTTGATTCTTCACCAAAAAATTAAAATTTTATATCCCTATATTTGAAGCCTGAAATGTGGCAAAAGGTTGAAAATTTCAAGGGGGCCGAATACTTTCGCAAGGCACTGTAGATAACCTCCTCCTAATATGGCTTCAGGATACCATATTTATACCAAATTTTGTGGAGTACATTAATTCCAAAGATTTAAAGCATAACTAAACTTTTTTTTTTTTTCATAGTTCATATCCATCGTTCACCTGACAAAAATGACTAATTTAATGCTGTAGACAGCCTCATATCTCTGTCTCTATCCTTCTCCTCTCCCTCCTCCACCATAGAACCCATTGTAAACGAAGGGGACGTTCACACTACCATTGGATGTCCATTCTGATAGGGTCTGTTAAAAATAATAATTAAAAATGGACATTTAATTAATTGGTCCATTTAATGGATCAATTAAAAAAGCCGACACATTAACATCAGTGTCCGTTAATGTCCGTTTTTATACCATCCATTGCTTATTTTTTTTGTTCTACTTTCTGAGCATGTCCAAAAAAAAAATGGACAGTAATAACGGACAGTATAATGGACAACCACCTACCACCATGCGTTTGCTATATTAATGTTAAATAATAACAGACACTTGATATCCGTCATAAGTCTGTTGACTACATAAGAATCTACATAACTAATCATTTGCTACATAGTTGCAAGTCCAATTTATGTATGAGATAGCCAAGATGATTGTCTATAAAATGATGGTAGTATCATGCTTGAAGCTGTGGTGCATGGTGAGATATGGAGCCCGAAAGTCAAAAGTTCAAAATACTATTACCCTTTTGCTTGTGAGTGTATGATAATGAGAATTATTCAGAAACATAATCCGATTTTATACCAGGACGCTGTTTGTCAGCCATTTTGTGGCTGGTATGAGGTTTTTGGCCCAGAAGGCTATCTCCATGGATAATCTTTTGTCAGCTAATATATCAATAGGCGTGAATAGGATACCTTGTTAAAACAAACAGGGTTTTATAAATGTGGTTTACTCAGGTGTAATTTCCTTTACTCCACATATCCAATCACTCGCATGCTCTTGTCATTTCACCTCAAAAACATCTCCAGAACCCGCCCTTTACTTACCATGAAAACATAAAAGGCACTTATTGTCGCCTTGATTCAGTCCAGACTTGATTACTGTAACTCCCTACTAATTGGTCTACCCTGTAGTAAACTCTCCCCTCTATAACCTATTCTGAATGCAGCGGCCAGGCTCATTTCTCAGTCTACATGCTACACTGATGCCTCAGGTCTGTGCCAGTCACTGCACTGGCTGCCTATTAACTATAGAATACAATATAAACTTATCACCCTCATCCACAAAGCTCTCTATGGTGCTGCACCTCCCTACATTTCCAATCCCTACTCACAGCTCAGCCAATGACCTAAGACTAACATGCTTTGTTATCAGAACCTCCCACTTCCAAATCCAAGACTTATTCCAAGTTGCATCACTTCTCTGGAATGGTCTTCAACTAACAATCAGATTAACTCACAATTTATACAACTTCAAGCGCACCCTAAAGACACATCTCATAGGCAGGCCTATCACAAATCTTTATCTAAATCCTTTTGCAGTTAGGCTCCATAAAACTAAACCACTTCTGTTCACGCTCCCGCATTAACCCACAGGATATGATGCCTTATAGGACTGTAACCTTGTATGTCCAGGCACCATCTGCACATAAAAGAACACTGACTGGTGATGGGTCATAAAGCTTTATTTATTTGTGTAATTAAAATAACATTCATCACAAAACGGCTGGACCATTGTATAAGCAATGCTACCTCCTCTGCCGCCACTGCTACCTCTTGTGTCACCCCTTCTACCTCATAGATTGTAAGCTCTTGTGAGGAGGGCCCTCAGTCCTATTTTGTAAATTGATTTATTACTTGTAATGTCTCATTTTGTCTGTTCTTTAACCCTACGATTTGTAAAGTGCTGCAGAATATGTTGGCTCTACATAAATAAAATGTATTATTTATTATTATTATTATTTGCAGACAAGATAAATTCACTTCTGTTCACAACAATGTGGTTTATCCCATTAGATCTTTCATTAACTGTTACAGTACACATGTTGTTTATGTGGTCACCTGCATCTCTTGTAACCTCTGTTATGTAGGCTGCACTACCCACAAACTGAAGGTTAGAAAAGGAGGACATTTATCTGGCACACAGCTGATGGAAATGCAGGTAAAACATTCTTTACCTGGAGTTTTGCAACCCTTCCATGAGACTCATCAAAGTGATGTCAGTAGTTTGACTATTTGGAATTGAGAGGGTTAATAGGCCTCTGAGAATTGGATATTGGTCCACAGCAATTTTTATGAGGGAAGCATTCTAGATCTTGAACTTGAACACGATAGCCCCTAAGGGTCTGAGTTTTAGGACAGATCTGATATATCCGACAGTTTAATGTATATAATTTATGATGTGGTTTATTATTAACTAATAGCTGTATCCAGTTCTGTCTGTCTGGTGTATAATATACCCCTTAGGGAGTGGGTGAATATAATTTCTCCCTGCGCAGGTATAACTTTGTCCATGTGTATACACTAGCTATGAATTAGAACCCTTAAATGGATTCTAAACATGTCATTTTTTTCTGGATTTTATGGGTGCCCAACCCACTTTTGTTCTTTAGTAAAGCTTAGATATTCTTACGAGATTTCAGTGCTGGAGAGCTGTACTCAGGGGCGTAGCTATAGAAGATGCAGAGGTAGCAATTGCTACTGGACCCTGGAGCCTCTACAGCACACCAATATCAGAAACCGTACATGGTAAATGGGGGCCCCATTACATATTTTGCAATTGGGCCCATCAGTTTTAAGTTGTGCATTTGGTTATACCTATTGCTACTGAGTTAAATGTGCCAGAATTTTGGTGCAATTTGTGTGGAAAAAAAAAACATGACGTATATGCCTTGACCCATATTTATTATCTACTTTAGATAATTTTTGTTCCTCACTTGACAAAAATATAACTATATCTCTTTTACGTTTGTAGTGAACATATGTTATATATCGTATCTTACAGAATTGATCACAATGCAAGCTGCTAGATTTTAAGAAAATATAATCAATATTGCTAATCTAAAGTGAGAACTTAAAGGACCTTTCACCACCTCTGCCAAGTCCATCTCTTTTCATCATTTAATAGGCACCACTCCACAGATTCTGGCGCAGTTAGAATTGTTTCTTTAGCCCCCACCATCCCTGAACAATAAATGCCTGATATGCTATTTAGTCTTCCTACTGTCAGGAGGGCGGTGTCAGGCAGGAGCAGGGAAGGGGTGTGATTCTATGCTCTGACACTATCTACCTCTGATTGGAGCTCTGAATTACACTCCCTTGCCTGCTCCTGCCTGACACTACCCACCTGAGAGGCACAAAAATGAACAGAGTTTATTGCTTGGAAATGGTGGGGACTAGAAAAATAATTCCAACTGTGCTGGAATCAATGGAGAAGTGCTTATTAACAGGTTTTAAGAACTAGAATTGTTTTTAAGAACAAAATTTAGAAAGATCTCCAATAAATGTAAGAATTCTCAATTTTTGCACTATGGCCTAAACTCCCTCATATATTGTTCCGATCTAAAAATTTGGGAATTTATACTGCAAAGCAGAATAAAGAAGGGTTAGCGTCATGATTTGATAACAGAAGTATTGGTAGACAAGAGCTTTTATTATGGAAAGGAACATGGGCTCCAAAAATTATATCATATATCTCCAACAACCTCACATTTTTGTACAGTTAAGGAAAGAGCTACATTTCGATTTGTGTTCAAGCAACATAAAATAACAATATCCAGCTGCTAAAATCACAGCTAATGATAGTAAACGTGGTCGCACTGAAATCCAGCAGGTTTGGCTTTCGATCATTGTATCACGGTTGTCATAATGTGCAACACAACCACATTTGCTATCTTTAGTTGCAACCTTATGTCACATGGTCATGTCACAAGTTACTATAGCTTAAATCTGAATGTAAAATAAAAACACTAGAAATCTTTGCAGTGCTCAGGGCAGATGTTCTTCATAGGAAAGTACCAGAGCTAACAATTACATACAGAAAATAAATTTAAGGAATCAGAAAAATGCATTGGAAATGAACACAAGCATAATGACACTGTACAAATAACATAAGTATTCAATAACCAGTAGCAACCAATCTTCCATTTACAATCATTAGCCCAAGTTACACTAGACTCATCAAAGCTAACATCTGACATCTGTGCTATTTACACTATGCTATTAAGTCTAATAGCATGCTAATCATACAATACGTAATATTTTATCTATATCGTAAAATCTACAAAGCAGAACATATTCAGAACAGTGCATCAGCGCAGTGAGCAAGCCCATTATAGTTATAGGAAATAGATACATATAAATACTGTACAAACAGCAGAGCATTTGTTTCCTTTGCATCTTCAGGACTTCAGTTCCTATAAAGTCTGACTGTTTTACTTGTTCTGCAGGCAAGACTTATCACAATAAATGAGGTATTGATGAGTAGCTTTATTTCGGTACTCAAATTTCTACTTTGGATACACACATTTTTACTTAGAATTTACTAATCCTAATTTGACAGAGTGGGGGATTTCAGGAGTAGATGGAAGATATTGAGGCGAACGTTGGGCGCAAGGCCCTTTCTTGTGTCTGTGTTCCCCAATCCATGCCTCAGGCACGGCATTGTGCGAATGAGGTGAGGATTGGATGGCATTGACGCCTTGTATCGACTGATTTCTTATAGCTCATGCCAGTTTTCTGGTGGGAGTTAGAATGGAAATCTACGCCAGTCAAGCCATCTCTTAAGGCTGGCATACAATATGCCAGTCTTAATAACTGTGCTCCAGTACAAAAAAAAAATCTGCACCTTAATGTATACTATACACTGAATGTGATACTTGTAGAGAGAATCTCTGAAACTCTTACAAGGGAAAAAAAATGTTAGTTGAATTTCTTCTAGAATACTGATATCAAGACTAGTACCATTGAATTATGTAATTTTTTAAAGGTTTTTTCAGAGGTTTCCATCATACTACATTTCTAATTTTTTTTTTTTTTTAAAAAGCCACAAAAGTCTGAACAATTGAAAAAGGTCAAAGGCACTATGTATGTAGTATTATTAATTATTTCTTATTTAATAACCAGTAATATCTGCTCACTTTTTTTTTTTTACTGATTTTTCACTTCAAAAAATAGGGTGTGATCTTGTGAGTGTGACGTCACTACAGGTAATTTGGCATGAAAATGTAAGTTCTGGTCAGTAAAAATTCAGTTTGATCATAGAGTGATGACCATAATGTAAATGCTGTATTATTACTATTATTGTTGTTATTATTAATATTATTGTTAGGATTCTCAGTATGTACTCCTCATTATTGCTATATTGCTTAAGGTTGCCATGCCGACCTATGAAGCTTTCTCTGACTCTGTATGATGCTGAACCAATCAGCAGCTGAGGAGGGATATAGGTGCCTGTTATTAGTTTAATTACTTGTTACTGTTCATACCTGTTTGTTTGCTGTTATACTGACCTTGGCTTGTTTACCAGATATTCCCTTCTGATTTTGGTTTGACTGTGAACTGGCAGATTGACACCGGCCTAGATACATTTACTCTTTTGATTCCGCTCTTCTGGTTTGACCTCCCTTGTGAGTTGTAGTTGGATTCTGGCATGATTTCACTTTTGTTGTGCATCTGTTTCTTCCACTAAAATTCTGAGGTGATAACCTGGGTCTCAGATCCTGCAAAGACCAACCGGCTTTGCGGCGGGCTCTGGTGAAGTCGTCTGAGCAATCGTAGACTCTCCCAGTGCTGAGATTTAGCTTGTTCTCCTGCTCTCTGTCAGTTTTCATCAGTTTTTGGAATTGCTCCATTGGCAATTCCATATCAATTATATATTTTATTAATTTGAAAATATTGGGGCAATACATCGCATGTCTACAATCGGGGTTGCTCATTTCTGTTGACACCATAAGGAGAGGGATTTTATCAAACATTGCAGTAAACTGGGGAGCCCGTTTATTCTTTAAGAATAAGAAGTTAAAATAATATACATATCCTATAAAACTTATTTCTTACCTCCAAGCCCCATACATACACCTCCACTTCAGCAAAACTCACCAGAGACCAGATCTTAAGGTGGAAATATCTAAAAGCAGCTGCGTGAGGGATGGAGGTACGTTGTCCCACTCACAAGTCAGGGAGGACAGCTATCTCTGCAGTAGGTCAGTGGGGTTCACTGGACATAGAGTGTAAAGTGTTTTATACTTGATGCTTATGCCTTCTATGTGGAGAGGGGTCAGAATTACAGATCACTAACACTTCAGTGAACTGACTCCTTTTTAGCTCTGCATTCATGATCACTGACCTCTACAGTTAAGAGCCTGAATCATGTCTGAACTCTTCACAGAACACACTGTGGGGAAAGTATATATCATAAGCATGATTTACACATTTAGGATTAGAAGGCAGGCCAGGCAGCCCAGTGTGTGATCAAAGGGGTATCCCACAGGGAATCTTCCCGATAAAGTATATGGCCAGTCCGCCTCTGGTTCCAATTCAGGAATTTATAGCCAGTAATTCCATATGTGGGTAATATTTTCTTCTATAAGCAATGCTTCTGCATAAGAAATAATACCTCCAAACATACAAATGTATTATTTGCTAACACGACTGCCAGTGTGTTATGTATACATAGTGAAAACATTATTGTAAATGTACCTGACACAGCGCTATGCATTTATTTATTGAAGTAGTAAATTGACTATAAAGTTCTGACATGATTTCACCGTAATAAATATTCAGGCAACATTTTAATTGGATTTATTGAGATGTATTTTATTTTCCCAGCCAGTTAGGCAATTTATTGTACTAAACCATGCAAAAAGCTCCCTGACACTTCTACCCTCACACATATTACTGGCATTGATTGTAAGAAGCAGTTCTATTGTTTAATCTTTGGAACAATAGCATGATCAAACATCCACACACTCACCCACAGCTCACATTGTTATACAGGGAAATTCAGCTCTCCATTACACGTTTCTTTCTTTCCTTTTAATGTATGGTTGTATACCACAGTATTAACACCTTCTGATTACTAACAGGTTTTCATATGCAAGATTTTTCTTTCTTCTAGAATTCACCTTGTGTAGCAGAAAGGAACAGAAGGGAACTATAAAATATAATACCAATTTTTATCATGATTATAGAGGAAGTGCAATCTCAACTGCCTTATAAGCAATATTGGATATCACTGTTCTATCTAATTGAATGAAAAGTAACACACGATTAGAATCAAATAGAAATCAAATGGCGTAAGAGTGCCTGTACACATAGGGGAAAATTTGTTAGGGCTGGCATTTCCTACACCGATCCTAATGAATTCCTCCTCTGGCCATAACCTGTTAATAATCCTGGTGCATCTCGGTAAGTCCCGTGCACCAGAATTGAAATCTGTGCCAGCCAAAGTTTTCTGGCATGAGTTACAGTAAGGCATCATGCACATTAAAAAAAAAAAAAAAAAATGGATGTGTAACGGATGGTTTTTTAACATCCATTTCATGTTCGTTTTTAGTAGAACATGAGTCAGTGGTTACCTACACATATCAGTATTCACTGCTAGTTACAAACAGGACATTCACTGACATTAAGACTAAGGCCCCATGTAGCGAGGCGCAGCCAAAAGCACTGCGGGAAAAACCGATGCAGAAACGCATTTCGTTTTTTCCCACAGCCCTTTTCACAGAAAGTCCGCAGAGTTTTCCTATGCTGACTTTCTGCTTCTATTATACCCATATGGAAAACACCAGCGTTGACATGCTAAGATTTACAAAAATGCAAATTGAAATGCTGCAAATTTTAAATTGCAGTATTTCTACTGCAGATCTTTATCTGCAATGTGTGGATGGGATAGCCAGAATCCCATCCACTTTGCAGGTACTGTAAAAAGCCATGGTTTTTGCCACAGTGTTTCCGCCATGGCCAAATCTGTGTGTTTATGCTACATGAGGCCCGTCCTACAAATGGATAAGTGGGTTAGATAAAAAAAAAACAAAAAAACATTGAAGTTCACCTGATTTTTTTCAGTTTAAAAAAATGGATTGAGAGACTGGACCACCCCTTTCAACACTGACACATGACCTGAAAACTGATGAAAAAGAGACATTAAAAACTGATAGTTTCATCCACTTTTAATCACCATTTTTTTCATTTTGTGTAGGTAGCCTAAGGTTCTGTTGGAGATTCATTCGCAGAGAACAATGAAAATTGGCAGAGAAAGAAGTCCTGCATGGAGGACTTTTTTCTCCGATATTTTCAATTTGAAATTGGTGGACACCAATTATAGTCAATGGGGTCCGCAGGGCTCCCTGTGTAACCATCTCTCCGTCATTCAGGTTCCCCAGTGGACCCGAACAACAGAAAGCCTGGTGACAGTGTGAACCTAGCATAAATCTAACTGGCTGAGGCATCTGTAGCCCAGCTTGCCTTGATCGCCGTGACACCCCTTAAAAAGTGGTGAGTTGGGAGAAAAAAACAACACAGTGGTGCATCTTTGGAGAATATTGTGACCATGCACCAAAGATGCCATCTTCTCTGTCAGTTTTCTGGAATAGATAGTATAATAAATTCCCATTGTAGTGTTTTTTGCAGCATGGTAAAGTGCCACAGTGTTCCAATGCAGTTTTTTGGTTGACTGCCAAGTACAGATAAACCACATACATATGGGGGAATTTGTTAATCTTTTATGCCATTTTTTTGGTGTAAAATAGTCACAAATTGGTGATTTGAAATCAATTAACACTGAGGTCTGGTTCACATCTGCATTTTGGTTTCCGTTCGGGGACCCCCCGAATGGAAACCTATACGCATAAATAGTGGTTTACCTGGGAAACCCACAGACCCCATAGACTATAATGGGGTCCGTGTGGTTTCCGCTCGGTTTCCGCACAAAGCAAGTGGAGAGGAAAGTGCTGCAAGCCTAAACCACACTGACCCGCACCACTTTATAGAAAGTTGGTGGATTCATGTCGGGGCATGAGTATCACCCACACCATATTCATCATCATTTATGCCACTTTAGTGGCATGAAAGGCAGCAAAAATCTTCACAATCAAGAAGAATGCCATTAATGCATGACAATGTGCAGCCTCATCATAAATTAAGCACCTTCTACACTGGTGCAGGGGACATTAAAGACAGTGTACAAGGAGCTGATCTTTATGTATTCCCCCATGTGCTTTGCCTGAACTTGCTGTATTGGTGAAAACTGTATTGCAAAACCACAGTAATTCACACTAAACTGCTATGTCAACAAGTACCCTAAATCAAGTCATTGTTCAAGCGTATTCCTCATCTAGTGTGAATAAGGGTCCATTCCCATTACATTTTTGTGTGTCTGTTTAACAGATGCAAATGGGAGCAAATTGATGGCCATATACAGCAATGAAAAAGTTTGGGCACCCCTATTAACTTAACATTTAGTCTAAATATCTGGGTGTTTGCAACAGCCATTCAATTTGATATATCTAATAACTGATGGACACAGTAATATTTCAGGATTGAAATGAGGTTTATTTACTAACAGAAAATGTGCAAATGCATTAAACCAAAATTTGACCGGTGCAAAAGATGGGCACCCAACAGAAAAGTGACATTAATATTTAGTAGATCCTCCTTTTGCAAAAATAACAGCCCTAGTCGCTCCTGTAGCTTTTAATCAGTTCCTGGATCCTGGATAAAGGTATTTTTGACCATTCCTCTTACAAAACAATTCCAGCAGTTAAGTGATGGCGCCGAGCATGGACAGCCCGCCAAATTATCCCACAGATGTCAATGATATCAGGTCTGGGGACTGGGATGGCCATCCAGAACATTGTAATTGTCCTCTGCATGAATGCCTGAGTAGATTTGGAGCTGTGTTTTGGATCATTGTCTTGCTGAAATATCCACCCCGGCGAACCAAATCGCACTGATTCTTGACATTATCTCAAGAATCTGCTGATACTGAGTTGAATCCATGCGACCCCAACAACAAGACCCGGTGCCGGCATGGCCACCCAGCCCCAAAGCATGATGGAACCTCCACTAAATTTACAGTGGGTAGCAAGTGTTTCTGGAATGCTGTGTTGACGCCATGCATAACGCCGTATGACCAAACAACCAACTGTCATCAGCCACAGGACCTCTCCAAAATGAAGCTGGCTTGTCCAAATGTGCGCATACCCAGGCGACCTGTTGTGGCGTGCCAGAAACGGCGCACACTCTCCCAACAGCCCCTGTGCAAAGTGTGCTGTAGTGACCGATGCACAGTGACACCACGCAGCAAGATGATGCTGCAGCCGAGGTGGCTGTGGATTGTCCACTGTCTCACCACCCCGCATCTGATATCTGGCCTGCCACCTGGGCAACAAGAACTGTCCCGATCTCCACCACATGCCCACAGTGGAAACGACAGGTTAAACCTGAGACAACGACCCCCCGAACAACTATTTGAACAATCTTGTTCAGATCATTGAGAGTGTTGAGGGCCCAGATGCCACTCTCAGAGGGATCAAAGGAGACAACTCAATGGCCACCTAAATACCTCCAGATTGGTACCCTGGCATGAGTCAAAGCCAGTGGGTTCAAACCAATTTGTGCTCAGTAAGTCAGTAAAAGTAGTAGGAGTATCAAATCAATAAAAGTAGGGTCCCAATTGCACCGGTCAAATTTGGTTAAGCATATGCACTTTCTGTTAGTACAAAACCTCTCACCGAATTTACTGTGTCCATCAGTTATTAGTATATCAATTGAAATGGCTGTTGCACACCCAAATTTTAGACTAAAATGTTAAGTTATAGGGGTGCCCAAACTTTTCATATGACTGTATTTATGTAGAGATCAGTATATAGAAAAATATGAATTTTTCTGTCCATTATTTTTGAAAGGCACAAAATGTAGTATACCATGCTTTTGTGTCCATCAGAAAAAATGGACAGATCCATTTTTTACATTGATCTCTATGTAAATGGATGGTTATCCATTTAAATCTGATTACATGCTGTTTTTGCATAAGTTTTTTGCGTTGATTAAATGGATGTAAAAAACGTGATGTGAATGTACCCTAATATAGTATATTTAATGAGCTTCTTATGTGAACTAAAAAAAATAAAAAGAAACAAACCCAGTTAGTATATTGATGCAGTTATCTTTAAGGTTAAAGCGGTTATTCAGGGGCTGTGAAAAAAAAAAAAAAAGTGATGTGAATGTTTGTTTTTTGTTTGTTTTATGTGAATGAATAAAAAGAATAAGTCAGTATATTGTTGCTATCATTATGGTTGAAGGGGTTATTCAGAGGCAGTTTTTTTTCAGAATCTACGGTGTCCAGGCTGGTTCTGACTCTGGATCATATGACTGGAACCAGCACCTGGCATCTGAGTTGTTCTGCCTCCTCCCTTCTGTCCCATGTTCACAGGTAGTTGTCTCTACTATGGGGACTGGCTTTACTCTCAGTGACCTATTCTGCTAGCCCCCATAGTACAGATAACTATTTACCTGTGAAAATGGGAATGGAGGTGGATAAACTCGGATGCTGGTTCTGATGATGTGACCTAGAGTCAGAACCAGCCTGGAAACCTGTGGCATTGCTGAAATAGGACCCTGGAGGAAATGCATTATTAAGCATTCCCTGGATAACCCATTTGAGGCTGTGGTGGAAAAAACAAAGCATTTTACAGTCCCTGCAAAGTAAATAGGATTCTAGCGAATTCCAATTATACCTATGAAAACGTCAGCAGTTTCCCTATAGGTATAGTGGAAGAAGTCTTTCTGTGAAAAGCACTGCAGGAAAAAACAGGATGCATTGCCGCCATGGTTTTTCCTGCAGCGCTTTTTTGATGCGGCCCACTACGTGGGTCATTAGCCTTACCTAGCATTAAAGGGGTTAACCACCTATTTAGAAATTGATCCTTAAGATAGATCATCAATGTTAGATTAGTGGGGGTCTGAATGTCTGGACCTCAGTCAGTTTTTTTTTTCACAAGATTGCTGTGTCCCATTCATCACTGCAGTGCTTATAAAGCCAGTATAAAAAAAGGAGGTGTATGAACTCTGCATCTACTAGCATGTAAACAATGCCAGAAGCCATCGTCCTGTGAAAAGAGCTGATCCAACTGTTGAGGCTAGGGCTACACAATGACACATGCCGCTCTCAAGTACCATCTAATGATTGTCTATGGGGTCTCCTTGCTGCTTGCAATTTCAACCAATTGTGACTTGACAGTCACAAAAAACCAGCGCTGTTGGAGACTTGCTGCTATGGAACCAGAGATGCTGTGTAGATCTAGCGCTCACTTAAGCTCACATTCATATGTTTTTGTCAGATTTTTGGTGATGATTATACTTTGAAGTGGATTATAGTAGTATGATACATATGAATGGGACTTAGAAAAGCCCATTTACATACATAACAAGATTTTGGTAAATGTAAGAGCTTGCTGTAGATTTTGGAAGGGGCAAAATATTTTGCAATATGGATTTACAGTCAAATTTATCAGACATTTTTGCTGAATTTCGGCTATGGACTTTCTGTGAACCCAGCCTTACTTGTTCGAATACATTTATAGAAATACAGTGAATTTTGCCAAAATATTTCTATTATTCAAGGTCCCTTTGAATTTCTAAACAAAAGAATTCCATAGTCTCATATTGCAAATGACTGCAATCAGGGAATTTTATAGAGAACAAATAGAAAGCATTATTCTTTATGAGAGATGAGCATAGTACTCTCTCCCTCCCCCAGCCGGGCCTTATCATATGCTTCACTAAAACAGCTGTGTGCGCTAACATAGGTATTTCTCTAGTGAGATCAAAATTTTCTTGTGAGTATTGCTCATTCCATTGTTCATCTGTCACTGTAACAAATAAGAGATGGATATGAAGACCAAGTATATATAACTTAACTCTTACAATGCACTCCCAACAGACTGCTTCTAAGCAAGATAGAAACAGAGTGGTGAAGAACACAGGCGTAGGGGGAGACGTATGAAAACTAGTGCAAACAAAAAGTAGAGCAGTTGGGTGTATAGCAACCAGTCTACAAATAGTGGAGCAGTTGGGTGTATAGCAACCAGTCTACAAATAGTGGAGCAGTTGGGTGTATAGCAACCAGTCTACAAATAGTGGAGCAGTTGGGTGTATAGCAACCAGTCTACAAATAGTGGAGCAGTTGGGTGTATAGCAACCAGTCTACAAATAGTGGAGCAGTTGGGTGTATAGCAACCAGTCTACAAATAGTGGAGCAGTTGGGTGTATAGCAACCAGTCTACAAATAGTGGAGCAGTTGGGTGTATAGCAACCAGTCTACAAATAGTGGAGCAGTTGGGTGTATAGCAACCAATATGTTTCTTTACAAGTCCTTTAGAAAATGAGAGCCATGATGGGGCATCCAACTCGTTTTCTTTAACACCAGTTTTGATAAAACCTGCCAACTAGACTTTACAAAATAGGACAGAATTCCTGCTTGAGAAATTACAAGGACTCAAAAGAAAAAATACAGGACTATAAAAAAAACAAGTAAATCTTGTAATTGTGTCCACCTTTAGAATTTAGTAACATGGTCAATTTAAGATTTTGTAATATCTCCTGCTCCTCTGGTGATACTTAAAGGGGTATTCCCAATTTTTAAATATGTAGATAATTAAAAGTTAAACATTTTTGCAAATATAAGTAATTAAACATATTTGCAGAGTTTTAAAGAATTTCTCTAAATATCTTGTGGCCACAAGTTGTTGTCTTGATTGGTTGCCAGTGGATACGACCATGAATGCAGGAACTTTCTAAGGTCAGAAAATCAGCCATGATTCCCTTATTGTGGCCTGGATATCTTCTGATACATGTAGTGTCCCTGCCTGATAACCTGTCCACAATAAGAAAATCATGGCTAGGTACCTGACAAGTCCCACACCATAGAAATTTTCTGCATTTGTGGTCGTATCCATTGGCAACCGATCAAGACAACAAACTGTTACCACTAAGATGGTTAGAGAAAATCTTTAAAACTCTGCTGAATTATTAGCTATTTATATTTGCAAAAATGTTTAACTTTTAACTATCTACAAATATAGATATGATTATGCTGATCGGAATACCCCTTTAAGTGAGTTTTTTATATTGATTAATCTACAGGATAGGTCATGAGTACCTGATCTGCCGATCTGCTGGGGTTTGACACTCTAACACACACTCCCGCACAGATCAGCTGTTTCAGCAGCTTCCAGGTGCCAGAAGCCAGTGCATGTGCAGGCTGCTCCTATTTGAGTAAAAGGAGGGAAAACTCAATTCCACAGAAGTGCCACTATACAGTGGATAGAGCTACAGTTTCACTCCTATTCCTTGAATCAGAGCAGCCTGTATTCTCCCCAAAGGATAAATAATGAATGAATTGAAGTTGGCTGCTTCTTATAGCTGTATCTAATGGCAATCATGAGCTCCCATGATATATTGAACTAGTCATATAGCATTGTCTCTCTTTTTATATTTGTATGTGTGTAAAAACATCAATGTTATAAATATCCTCACTTGGGCATTATTTGTCTATTTTTATGAAAGTTTTACTATTTGTCCAATGTAATAATGTGGAAGCCTTTCTGCTGTGTAGGCTCTTTTAATTTCCTTTCCCTTGTAAAATCTCCACCCTTTTTATATAGCAGGTACAGTCTTTCAGTGTGCATACACCTTGAGAAAGTCCGATAGAATGAAATGTGTCAGTTTGATGTCAAACCCTCAGGTGGTGTGCAGTCACGAGCGTGACCGTGGAAGCTTTGGCAACTTGAAACCTTATAATGAGCAAATGAATAACTGACACCATAAGGGAGAACGAGCTGGCTCGGCATTCCATCTATTCGGTGCTGGACTAGTAAACATAAAGGACCATGAGTAATGTAATGTATAGAGTGTACTAACTCTGTAAATACTACTAACTACTAATGGCCTGTACTAACTCTCTGCTATTTGGTGTGGCAGATGCCAACTCTACAGAAGTGCTTATGTGATCGACGTCCTATGCTTAACCCATACACCTATGTTCCACACTAACCATTATTGCCTTATATGGCTGAGTCATAATATTTGAATTTAACCGATAACATGTATGAGTTCATGGGCAATGTGAGGATTAGGATTTGCTGTTACCATTAAGTGATTTTGCCTGATAAAAAAGTGTCTCTATTTTCTTGACTTAAGCGGTTGTTTTTTTTGGAGTTACCAGATTTAACAACAGTATGACTAATAACGTTATGTTGAAGCTCTTGTGATGGACACCAGCTTTGTAGTAAGAGCTATAGTGGTATTATATACCTCTAGCTACTGTACATGATGAATTTTTCTAATTTTGGAATGTGATGTTTACATCAATGTATCTGGTGCTGGCCTGTACCTCCTGCATGACCATGGTATATGTGGATGGCAGTTATGTATATGTTTTTTTTTTCTTGTGGGGATCGTTTTCACATTTTGTTTATGTTAATGAAATAAATAAAAAAGTGAATTTTAGGCTAAAGCCCCACATAGCGAGCCACAGCCAAAAAGCACCACGGCTTTCCCCGTAGTGCTTTTTACAGAAAGTCCGCAGAGTCTTCCTCGTGAACTTTTTGCTTCAATTATACTTATTGAGAAACGACCGGCATTTCCGTAGGTATAATTGACATGCTGCGATTTCCAAAAAACACGATGGTTTTGGAAATCTCAGCATTTCCGCTGTGAGTATTTTTCTGCATTATGTGTATGGGATTCACTAAAATCCCATCCACTTTGCAGGGACTGTAAAATGCCACCGCAGTCAAACCGTGGTGTTTGCACCATGTGTGGCTTCAGCCGTGATAGATCCACTATTGTGTAATGAATGAACCAGATTTATGTTCTGTTTTTTGGTATGCTGATGATGTAGGTCACGTTGATGTGATACATGGCACCATTGTCTGGTATTGATATAAGAACCTCATAAGCAATTGTTGTGTTTTGTAGTTTTTCTCAGATTTACTACTGGCAGAGCAATTTTTGCCAACATTGCAGT
The DNA here is from genome assembly GCA_947044405.1 of Leptodactylus fallax. Lineage (NCBI taxonomy): Eukaryota > Metazoa > Chordata > Amphibia > Anura > Leptodactylidae > Leptodactylus > Leptodactylus fallax. The sequence goes on from CAMRHE010000420.1 coordinate 221,355, forward strand.
GCTTTTTTTTTTCTACTAGTCATGGTACTTTGGAGATAGTGGGCGGAGCATGGTGGGGAGTAGGTGGAATGGGGGTGGGGTCTCTTTTGCCTATAAACTACAGCTGGAATCTAAACTGCCGCCTAGCACACAGTGCATGGCACAGGGCTGAGAAATGACACAATTATTAAGAGACTCTTAATAAATGTTGTGCATCGCACGTCTGTCCCATTGTGTTATCTGCACGGAGCTTGCAGAAATCCGTGTGTTCCATTCCAAATCATCCCATTTAGAGCTTACATCCATAGTATTGATTTCCATTAACAGAAATTGCTACCACAAATCTGCCTCATCCTAATACACCCTAAGGGCTTGTTCACACATCCATTTTTCACAGTTGTGCGCTTTTTGTGTTCTCCACAGACATCACACAATCCTATTGATTTTTTGGATGTGTTTTGTATGTGGTTGATCACTGAAAAACAGCAACTATTGTTTAACAAAATTGCTATACAATACAGTATCTGGGATCTCCAAAAAATGGACAGCACACAGATAGCATCAATGTGCTGCCAATCAGAGGCATAGCTAGCGGGGGTGCGGGGCGCAGAGGGGCAGCTGCCCAGGGCCCACTGACTCTTTGGGGCCCACCCCGGGGCCACCATTAATACATCCTTTATTTCTAACTGGATCTGTGTCTGTAGACACCAATCTAGTTAAAACGTATCCTGGACCTTAACAGTATTGTAAACCGCAAGCCAATACAGGCCTGCGGTTTACAAGACACCGAGACCACAGACAGATGTCTGTTTCTCAGCACAGGTGGTGCAATGACGTCACAACATCGCGCCGTCTGCACACAGACGTCCTGTGCGTGGACATGGAGGAAGCGGCGGCTCCATTCATCAGGATCGCAGATAGGTGAGTATAACTTTTTTTTTTTTTTTTTTTTTTAGCGCAGTTGTGGGTATATTCATAGTATAAGGGGTGGTTAGAAGGGGGAATATAACTATAAAGGGAGGATTCATTGGGGGCATTATGACGATGGGAGGTCATTTATATAAGGGTTATTAGGGGGCATTATGAATATAAGGGGGGAGATTATTTATATAAGTGGCCATTAGGGGGCATCATTTATATTAGGAGGTGGTCATTGATACAAGGGGTCATTAGGGGTGCATTATTAATGTCAGGGGGGATCAGGGGCATAATATGAGGGGGCAATTAATTTATTTAAAGTGGCACTTGGGCTTTACTAAGACTAAGGGCCCACGTATCAGGCTGCAGCAAAAAAGCACTGCAGGAAAAACCATTGCGGTAACATTGTGGTTTTTCCTGCAGCGCTTTTCACTAAAGGTCCGCAGAGGTTTCCCTTGTGGACTTTGTGTTTTCAATGCACCTATATGGAAACCACCAGTGTTTCCATAGGTATAATTGACATGCTGTAATTTCCAAAACCGCAACGGTTTTGGAAATCTCAGTGCATCTGCTGCACACATTTTTCCGCAATGTGTGGATGGGATTTGCTAAAATGCCGTGGTTTTTTTCTGTGTTTTTCACCACATTGGGCCCCCATCCCATCCCCACTTTGCACAGTTTTGGAAATCGCAGCATGTCAATTATACCTACAGAAATGTCAGCGGTTTCCCTATAGATATAATTGAAGCAGAAAGTCTGCAGAGGAAACCTCTGTGAACTTTCTGTGCAAAGTGCTGCAGGAAAAACCGCGATACGTCGTCACCACGGTTTTTCCTGCGGCTCTTTTTTGCTGCGGGACGCCACATGGGACCTTAGCCTTAAGGCGTTTTCCAGCTCATTTTTATTGATGATCTATCCTCAGAATAAAACATCAATAAGAGATAAGTGATTCCCCACTGATCAGCTGTATGAAGGGGCTATGGTGCCTGTTTATATCACACACTGTCTGTTTATAGTGACCGTGTAATGTCATTCCAGCCTTGTCACATAGATGTGTATAGGACGAGGCTGTAGTTACATGACATGGCCGCTATGACAAGAATGACACTGTGTAAACAGAGAAGCTGTCACGGCACTTACACAGGTAGAACGGTTCATTCAAACAGCTGATCCTCGGGGTCCCAGGTATTGGAACCCCAATATTTTTTTTTTTTTTTTTTTTTTTTTTTCCATTTTAATTAGGAATCACCTGGGGCATTATTAATAAGGAGAAGTTATTAATTTAAAGATGCACTTGAGGGTATTATTCATTATGGTGGATTATCTCTTCTATATATAAAAATGAGTGTCTGTCTGTCTGTCTGTTCTTTATGCGCGACCAAACGACTGGACCGATCCTCACCAAATTTGGCACACATGTACATCAGGTGTCTGGGAATATTATAGACTGGGTCTCAGCTCTCTTGGACGTACCATTCCTGAGATACAGTATTCCCAAAAAATGACCAACATTAGCTAATACAAGCCTGCAAGTCTTTCACTCATATTCCAACTGCCATACACACGGTCACATGTCGCTTATCAGCCAATAAGAGCTCGCAGGCGCTTACTCTCCTCAGGCACACAGGTTTCCATAGCAACCAAGCTATTTATGACCTGTATTAGTCAATAGCAGTTCGCAGGTCCTTAAATATTCAGTCATATCATGTGTATCAGCCAATATAAGTTCACATTTAATTTACCAGGTTCCCATAACAACACAGCCATAAGTAGAATGGACTCAGTTGCATAAGTAGGAATGGCTGGGCCCCAAGGCGAACATTTGACATGGGACTACCCTCGGCAAACTGCATTCCTGCACACAGTATTCTGCCCCATAGTGGCCCTTGCACACAGTATCATAGTGGCCCCTTCATATAGTATTATGCGCACTCCCCGCTACCTCTTCAATGTTGGACGTCACGTGAGCCAGGCATGCATCGCAACGCATAATGACGTCGGACTGGCCCACCGACGTCTGGGACGTCACCAAGGAGGCCCGAAGCCTGCTGAAAAGACCCCAGAGTATAATGATAGCAGTGTTTGTGGGGTTCACGGCCCGCAGGCCTTACTTACTGATCCCCACTCCTGCTCAAAGCCGCCTCTGTAGAAGGTGAAGCGCAGGCGGCCCGTTACCTGCTGGTGTTACCTATTAAAAACATCAAGGGCCCGCCGGGACTCCTAATGTCCCGGGCCCTGTGGCAGCCGCTACCACTGCTGCCCCGGTATTTACGCCACTGACTGGACTGCCAAACTGGATTTCAGCATTCTTATAAATTGAAATGTTTAAACTACTCATGCCCCCTGCAGCAAAACGCATGGCTGCTGCTCGAGCTAATGAAAACTCTCAGCAGACCCAAGCCTGTCTCTAATCTGACAAGATATCTCACAGACAACAGCGAGCTTCTGAAACAACCCAGCAGTCCCAAGCCCGTCTCCAATCTGACAAGGCATTGTCAGCCACATGCACACAGCTGCACTCCATGTTTCCATAACAACCCAGCCATTTTTCTTCACTGCTGTAGGTCAGCTTTAAAGGGGCAGGGCGCTGTGGATGACACTGTTACACAAGGTCACATACACACAGCTTTACTCCAGGTTTTCCATAACAACTGATCGCAGGTCTTTCACTGATATCCAAACTGAGATACACATGATCACATGACGCTTATGGACCAATGGAAAATCACAGGTTCTTCAGTCTTGACATACACACAGCTTTACACCAGGTTTCCATAGCAACCAAGCTATTTATGACCTGTATGAGTCAATAGCAGTTCACAGGTCTTTAAATATTTAGTCATATGACGTGTATCAGCCAATATAAGTTCACATTTCATTTACCAGGTTTCCATAGCAACACAGCCATAAATAGACTGTATCTATACAGGACTGCCATACTGGATGTGAAGTGCAAAACTGGCCAATTTGTATGGGGTCACTACACAAACAAAAAATGAAATATACCTGTGCGAAGCCGGGTCCTTCTGCTAGTATTATATATTTTATAATTGGGGGTAGCAGCAGGATGGGTGTGTAGGTGAGGACAATATGGGTCAGGTGCCTGGAAAAGTGAGGAGCCAAAGATGTCTGTGTTGAAAACTTTACAGAGACTGGAAGAAGTTGTCATGGCCGTCCAGATGAAAGTGACAGGGAATATAAACGATTAGGCAGAGACGTCACCTGTAAGCCGCTAAATGTTACTGCCCTGTATTCCAGTGGTGAACCTAGCCTTTTTGCTGCCTGAGGCAGACTATTGAAAGACGCCCCCCCCAAAAAAAAAAAAAAAAAAAAAATAAAATTGCGTTTACATGCTGTTAGCGTCACACGCTGTTATTGTCGTACAATAAACATACACAAACTTATGCAACAGTTTTTAAGAATTCTTCCTCCTGTATTACTTCAATATCAGATCAACAACACGGCATTAACAATGAAAGTAACTTCACACATCTTCTGCTTGGTGGAGGGACGGGCCCATGTGGCCCCCATTCTCTATGATAGGAACGCCGCAGATAGCTGAATACTGGACTTCAGGTATCTTCGGCACTCCCATCAAAGTGAATGAGAGCCCCACGGATTCGTCCATCCACCAAGCTACACACCTATATATGGCTGCGGTCAGGCTGGATTCCCACCCAGTGGGGGAAAAAAAAACAATTCTCAGGCTCAGTGGGGGTCTCAGCAGACAGACCCCCATCACTCAGGTATTTATCCTCTATCATTTAGGTGAATACAGGGCAGTAACATTTTGTGACTTACAGGTGACATCTCTGACTAATCGGTCACATTTCCCTTCTCTTCCCTTTGGACCACCATGACCACTTCTTCCAGCTGTGACTTGTCTCTGTAAAGTTTACAACGCAGACATCTTTGGATCCTCACTTTTCCAGGCATCCGACCCACATTGTCCTCACCTACACAACCATCCTTCTGCTACCCCCAATTATAAAATATATGATATAACCCCCCATCATGAATAATACTCCCAAGTGCATCTTTATATTAATAATGTCCGTGTGTACCCTGTATAAATAGTGCACCTTATTAATAATGCCCCAGGTATTAACTAATTAAAAGGTTTTCCAGGTCATTAATAAACTAATCAGTGCGGCTCAAAAACCCAGGACCCCTACTGATCACCTGTTCGAATGAACCGTGGTACCTGTGTAACCTCCGTGACCGCTTCTCTGTTTACATAGTGTCATTCATCTCATAGTGGCCATGTAATGTAACTACAGCCTCGTCCTATACACGTCTGTGACAAGACTGTAATTATATCACACGGTCACTATAAACAGACATAACCAGGCACCATAGACCCCATACAACTGATCAGAGGCGGGGTCCACTGATCTCTTATTGATCATCTGTCCTAAGGACAGAACATCAATAAAAATGAGCTGGAAAGACCCTTTAATAAAGCCCAAGTGTCACCTTAAAGGGTTTGTCCAGGATAACCACTTTTTTAATATGAGGCTGGGGAAGGTGCTCTGGTGTCTCCCAGTGCGTTCCAGTCCTGCTGCTCCGGTGTTTTCTTCCCCTCAGCGGTCATGTGTGGTGGGGACTTCTGCCAGAAGAGAACACCAGAGCAGCAGAACCAGACTGCGGTGGGAGACATCGGAGCACAAGGGACAGGTGAGTAGGTGTTTTTTTTTAATACAGTATTACACGGTATTATGGCCCACAGCGGCCCCTGCACGCAGTATTACATGGTATTATGCCCCGCAGCGGCCCCTGCGCACGGTATTATGCCCCGCAGCGGCCCCTGCGCACGGTATTATGCACCGCAGCGGCCCCTGCACACATAAAAACCAGTGTTACTTACCTGGGCTCCGGTGCGCTCCCTGCTTTCGGCCCTCTTCAATGTTGCACACACCGGCGTCACCACATAATGACGTCGCGCTGGCTCACGTGACATCTGGGACTTCGCCAAAGAAGGCCAAAGCCGGCTGGGAGTAACACCAGATCGCAGGCGAGGTGAGTAACAATGGTTTTTATGTTTATCACCTCCCCTGCGTCTCCGATTATTATACTCTGGGGTCTTTTCAGACCCCGGAGTATAATAATAGTAGTATTTGGCCTCACTTATCGATCCCCGCTGCCGCTCACAGCCACTTCTGATTCCCCCTTCTGTGTCCGATAGCAGAAGGGGAAGCGGGGGTGGCCACAGCAGGCGCGGGGATCGATAAGTAAATAGGCCGTTACCTGCTGGGGATACTCCAGCAGGTTACGGCCTATTTTATATATTATATATATATATATATATATATATATATATATAAAGAAAAAAAAGTTATTGTCACCTACCTGCAATCCCATGATGGAGCCGCCGTTGCCTCCTCTTCTTATCTGCGATGTCTGTGTCTCAGCGTAGGAGGCGCGATGACGTCATTGTATCGCCGCCTGCGCTGACATGCAGACGTCTTGTGGGCTCGTTTACATTAAATAAATGGTAAAAATGCTGCCCCCCAGACAGTCCTTCTTGAAAAATAATAAAAGATATTCAATATCTATGTACCAGTAACTTGGCATCATTAAAAATAACTTATTAACAACTACAAAAATAAGTTTCCATATGCAAGTTTTATTTAAAGTCTGCCAGGTTACAATGCTTCCCAAACCAATAATAATGCTGTGTATCGGCCTGCAATGGGTGCAGAGACGTACCTCTGTGGCCACAAACTGATGAAGCCATGCAGAGATAATTATTATTTTATGGACATGCAAATCAGCCTGTAAGTGGGGGGGACTGCCAGATTGCTTCACTGGTTTGTGGCCACAATGGCGTGTTTGTGCTCCTATATGGTCCCTGCACAGAACTATTATTGGTTTGGGACTTGATAGACTCCCTTTAAATAGTAAATCTTTCTGCTTCCATATGTTTTGTGATAAGCTCTCTGCATACTGTATATATATTTATATAGAGAACTGGAGCTGTATTATTCCCTGATGTTGGCTGCAAGTAAATACAAATTTTCCTAGTAACTCTTTTGCTGTATATAGGAAAAAGGGCATTTTGATGTCTGTTTCTATTTTAAATAAAATTATCGTCATGCTTTCTGACCCTAAACCAGCTCAACAGTGTATATACAGGTATGCTATATATATATATATATATATATATATATATATATATATATATATATGTAGCAGAATTAGGCTACATTCCGCGACAGTGAATACTGGCCGTGTGACATCCATTTTTTAACGGATGTCTCACGGCAGCATTAATGTTACTGTTAGCGAATGGGGGCTATTAACATGACCATTATTTTGATGGTCCGTTGTCATGGACTGTCAAAATATACGTCATGTCCTATTTTTGGCTATTTTTGGTTTTCACAAACCCCTCTATACACTGAAATGTATGGGGCATCTGTGATAACAGGTGCCCCTTGGTGCAAGACAGTTGTGAAAAATGGATGTTTTTCACGGCTGCTTTGCACATTTTTCGTGTGTATCTAACCTTAACCTGAACTTCTGCAATTGGTTAAATTGCTGCAGTGTGATATCTTATCACAGAAGACGACAAAAAAAGAATGAAAAGTTGTTGGGAAAAGTTGAAAAGTTGTCTTCTCTGATAAGACATCACACTGCAGAAGTTTAGCCAATTGCAGAAATTTGGGTTAACTTTGGTAAATTTGTGTTCATGGTCAGTCTAAAGATGAGATTATGTCATCCAATCTGTGGGAGTAACTGAGACAATCAAGCCATAGGGCTTATTCATACAACAGTGTGTGTCATATGGCTGTTTTGAGAGCAAATTGATTTCAGTGTGTCTATTCACATGTCCCTGTTTTTAACCTCTGCAAACTTTCTGTCTAAAGCGCTGCGGGAAGAACATCGATGCGTTGCTGCCGCGGTTTTTCCCGCAGCGCTATTTTGCTGCGGGACGCCACATGGGGCCTTAGCCTAAAACAGATTTCACACGGCCATCAAAAAACGAAAAAAGAAACAAAATGGATTCAAAACAGCTGTTAGAAAACATACGTGTATGTGACTTTTGTCACATATATGCATAACCTTACACTTCAAAGGGGAAAGACACAAGTATATGTGTCATCTCTCCACCTCTTCTTTGCTGAATAGGGACACTAAATGACCATCGGGGGACTCCTATTTTCCTCAGTAGTGAAGTGTTGGAAATGAGTAATGTATACACTACCCATATACTGTAAATGGTGACCATCAGGCATGTAGCTAAAAAATTCTGTTCTCCAAAGTTTTGTAAGGCATCCATTGGTTATAATAGAAAGGGGAAAGTCTATGGCCAGTTCTCTCCATTAAAAAGAGAAAAAAAAAAATTGCCTATGCAGGAAGGATGGAAAAGAGTGCCTAGATCACAGAGTTAGTGGCAGCCCTAAGTCACATGCTTCATGTGCTGTCAGTAATATCAGGGTCTTTTTGAATACATGATGCATTACAATTTCAACTTAGAGTATATATGAAGCAGTAATATGGCTGCCTGCATGAGGTGTTGTGCCATTAATGACACTTATCTCCTATCCTCTGAATGTTCCTTGTGCATGAAGGGCCAGAGCTCCATACACTTCTATAGAATTGCTGGAGATTATCATTCCAACAGCACCATGCAAGTGATTGTAGTGCTGGCCATGTAAGCGCAATGGACCAGAAGAATGGAAACTTTGACATAGGTGTGAATGTAGGCTAGGGCTTCATGGAGACTTTTCACATGAGGTATCTTGTATATTCTTGTGCAAGACTGTTGTTTTAATAAAAATGGCACCTGACTGCCTACTGTTATATTTTTTGGGGAAAAAAAAAAGGTAATAAAACCTTTATTTAGCATGTGTTTTTTTAAACACTGCAGGCTGCTATTTCCTGTTCTCAATAATATCTGTCAGAAGAGTTGTCTCATGGCTATATCCCTTATATCTACTTTCATTAGACTGGGTTTCCACTTTTTTTTTTCATGGATTTTGTTGATGTTTTTGAAGTCAAATCCAGGTGTGAATTGAAAAAAAAAAAAAAAAAAAAAAGAGGAGTAGTAGTTATTATTCTTTGCACACTTTTTACCTTTATGATCCATGGCAGGTTTTGGCTTCAAAACTTTCTTTCAAAAGCCTGAACATGGAAAGACATCCTTAGTGCAAAACTGTGTGAATGAAAATGCATGTGCTTAGCTGCAGCTGAACCCTTGCCCTAGTGTACTATTCAGTTAAAAACAGCTGTGGATCAACCTTGCATGCTACATAGTAGTAAACAGGTTTATTATAGAGTGCTACATTATCTCCAAGGCTTTGTTCTGCTGGTCATCCATTTTGAAGCAACTCATTGAAATCACAAAGTATCACATTTTTTACAGCTGGGCATTTTTTACAGTCTGACCAGATCTCAATCACTTGCGAACAGAGCGGATTGAAATAAGACATTACATTAAGTAACTGCCGTCACCTGCTACTTCTCTCTGACTGATTTCCCCAAGCTCCTTTCTCTCTTTCAGCTTGAATTTTAGGTGCTAGATTATAACTATTACTGGGATGCAGCCGTCTCAAAAACCACAGTTTAGTCCCACTAAAATCCTGATTAACAACCGCCTCATAACAAAACCGAACAGCTGTTGCAGCACTACCATTCATTGTAAAATGAAAACTCGCTGTTTGAGCGCCAATGTGTATATTTTATAAGCCATTCATAAGTGTTAGGAACAAATCCTTCAGTTTATTTAATGTAATATGAAGGTAGACTTGACTTTGAAAGTAAATCACATTGAGTTGTCCCTCTGAAATATTCCTTGTAGTTCTGTTCTTCGTTTTCTTTGATAATATATATTAAATATTGTTACATTTTTGCAAATTACCACATCAAAGTAAATGCTTCAGAGCAAAATTAAAAATAAATGAATAAATAAATTTAAAAAAAGAGCGTCGTCTTCCAAAAACAGGGCCACATCTGTTCATGGGTTGTGTTTGGTATAGCCTGGCTCTGTTGAAGTAGGTGCGACTGAGCTGCAATAAGCCTGTGGACAGGTGTGGCATTGTTCTAAGTAGAAAGCAGTCAACTTTCTCTAATCTTAAACAGCCTCTTTATACTGAGGCCCCTGTTGCAGAAACTCAGCTATTTTTGTTGCAGATTTTGCTTTGGCTTTTTGAGCCAAAGCCAAGAGTGGCTACGAAAAGAATGAGAAATATATAGGACGTACTTATACTTCTACCTTCTGCTCAATCCTCTCCTGGCTTTGGCTCAAAAAAACGCCGCAAAATCTGCAAAAAAAAAAAAAAAATCTGCATTTTCGCAAAGTGGGGCCTCAGCCTTAGGGTACATGCACAAGTTCAGTATTATATATGGATTTTCCCTTCAGATTTCAATGTGGAAACTCCACGCCCTAATCTATTAGCTTTAAAGTCAATGAGAAATTCCATTTCTAAAGCACATGATTTTTTTTGTACGTGGAAATCCTTCAAGTGTTGGGAGAGGTAAAGAGTGGGCAGTCGAACCTTAATTTCTCAGGGAGATAAGTCTCTATGGAGTAAGCAGCGGCTCTTTCTTCTATCGCAGTTGAGTACATATCAACTGCTTGGTTGAGTATAAATGTGAATGAACAAATTGGACATAATAGCTGTTGGCTAAATGACGATTTGATAATAGTTGTGTAAATTGGTCCATGTCTGCTGTATTTCCTGGCTGGGCTGTGGCACCTCTGAATTGAACTCACAGCATCCTGCTAAAGGTAGCTTGTTTACTTTCTCTATGCAGCCTATAATAGAACTGCCGGCATTTTGCATTGTAATGCATTGCTTCAGTGGGGTTCATTACAAAAAAAAAAAAAAAAAATTAAAATCACCCCCCCTTTCCCTAGAACACATATAAAAGTTAAAAAATAATGTGAAACACATACACATTAGGTTACGCATCAGAATATGGCGACTCCAAATAATTATTTTATTGGAAAGTTTTTGGATTATTTTAAATTGGTTAAACCCTGAAAAAAACTATATAATATGTGATCCCCGGAACTGTACCATCCCATAGAATACAGGTGAAATGTAATTTTGGCTGCACAGTGAATACCGTAAAAACAAAGCCCATAAGAGACCGGGGCCCCATGTTGTGAAAATGCAGCGTTTTGGTTGAGATGGAAATGCCGTGGCAAAAAAAGCTGCATTTACAGTACATTACCTGCAAAGTGGATGGGTTTCTGGCTAACCCTATACACACATTGCAGAAAAAATCTGCAGTGGAAAAGCTGCGTTTTCAAAAACACTTGAGTTCTTGAAAGTCACAGCATCTCAATTATACCTACGGAAATGCTGGTGTAGAGGTGTAATAGGGGCAGGAATTCTGCAGAGGAAAACTCTGCGAAATCGCAATAAAAAAAACTGTGGAAAAAAACCACGATGCGTTCCGCCGCCGTTACATCTTGCTACGTTGGGCTTCAGCCAGAAAGACAAATTCAGTTTTTCTTCAGTTCCCCTATTCTGAATTTTTGTCCAGCTTTCCAGTACATTGTAGGGAATATTGAATGTTATCATTACGAAGTACAATTTGTTCTACAAACTTTAAGCCCTCATATGGTTCTATGAATGGAAAAATTAAAAAGCTATTGGGTTTGGAAGTCGGGAAGTGGTTAAGCGGCAATTCCATAACATTTGCGGCACTAAACCCCAGCTGTTTAATGGCATGGTGCCAGTTTAGTGGTCCCAAAACTGCAGCAGGTTCTGTTTAATAATGAGTATCCACACTTTTATATACAATGTATAGACAGGTGGAGTAACAGGTGTTGTAGCATTATATTTTTGCAAATCATAAATGACCCTGCAAAGTTTGACTTGACCAGTTACAAATATCATTATTTTCTAAATGATAGCATCTGCCTGGTTTTAATAAGGCCGCATGTGTAGAATATCTCATCTTTTTTACAATTTTCAACAAAATATCATTTGTATGTATCCATGAGATTTCCCTGTAATGACAGCCATGCGTTTTAACCTGCCTTGAAATAGCTATTATCATACTGAATTATTAGAAGTTGTGGAGCGCTTCTAAATAAATGCCAACAAATGTTACCTGAGCTTCCTTATAGCAATTTATTATCGCATGGACCAAATTGTACATACAATTCCTTCATTTGTGACCTTATATTTCAGGACCCACTACCGAATATGAGATGCATGAATTTAAAAGCTGCCAAAGAGAAATAAGACATATTGCGTTTGAAATAAAATTGTGCCCCTGACATAAGGATTGCTGATGCAGTAAGTTATTGCATTCTGACCTCACCAAAGGAGAATTTAGAACTTTAGCCGTGAAGCAAGTTCTCCCTAGAGATGTTGTATATAAGGGGAAAAAAACAGAAAGATACCTGATTTAATGTCGCTTCAGCCAGCGCTTGCAGGTGACAGATGCTTGCTTCTCCCCTATCAACACTGCTCTCGCTGCACTGAGGTTTGTGTCTGCTCTAAGTATTAAGTGGATAATGACTCCATATGCCATTGAGCGGCCAGAACAATACCAAGAAATAATGAGGACTATAGACAGGATATCCTATTCATGTTTTCAAGAGTATCAGAATATCATGCACATTATTATAGGTTTACACTTACTATTAGAGAGAAAAATATATTTAAACACAAGGGAAACATAATGCAGGCAATTTATAATATAATATCTGTTATGTAATTCATGCATTCCTAATGCCTAGATTCTACAAAAATGCCTTAAAGCAACACAAGAAGTCACTTTTTAAAAACTACTTTATTATGAAAATTTCAAATGAATAACCTTTATAAAAAGACTCTATCCTACCCAGTGCCACCCACGAGGATTAAATAAAAAAAAAAAAATCCAAACTCTTGCCCGTAAGGCTAAGGCCCCATGTAGCAGGCTGCAGGAAAAACCGCGGCGGCAACACATCGAGGTTTTTCCTGCATTGTTTCCATTATATCTATAGGGAAACTGTCAGTGTTTCCGTAAGTATAATTAACACGCAGCGGTTTTGGAAATCACAGTGTTTCCACTGTGTATATTTTTCTGCAATGTGTGGATGGGATTCGCTGGGTTTACACCACGTGGGGACCCTGGCCTTAGACTGAAGGGGGATATGCAGCATCTAAACCTGTAGAAAGAAAAAAAAAGAGGGTGGGGCTTAGTTTTGTTTGGTGTATGTTTGGAGTGGGATGGGGGTGTATTACAAACATAATTCACTCTTCTTTCCCCACACTTGTTTTTATTCTATAGTTTAAAGGGAATCTGATCCAAAATGCCTCCCAAACCAATAACAGTGCTGTGAAGTGCTATAACAGGAGCAGAAACATAGCTTTATGGTCTCAAACCAATGAAGCAAATTGAATTGTAATCCAAAAGGAACAAAAAGTAAATGTAGAATATCATAAGAAGGGACCGATAGTGGCGTAGCTATAGGAGGTGCCCAAAGGTCTTTCTACAATATTAGAAGACAACAGTATTAGAGAGAGCACATTTCAAGCTGGGCCCCATTATATATTTTATATGGGTGCCCAGGAGTTTTAACTTATGCCTCTGGAGACCAGAATACACATACCACTATTAAAAGGAGTTTAGAAGCTTAGTGCATGCTGTTTTAATATTGAGTTTGATAAATCAACGGCAAGCAATATACTCTTAAGCTTTTCCTAGTGGACTATTATCATTTAGGCCAGGGGCCCACGTGGCGTACACGCCACGGAAAAAAAAACAAAACCGCGTTTTACAGTCCCTGCAAAGTGGATGGGATTCTAGTGAATCCCATCTATACCTCGCAAAAAAATACACGCTATAGACACGCTGCAATTTCCAAAACTGTCACGGTTTTTCAAATTGCAGCATGTCATTTATACCTACAGAAAAACGCTGGTGGTTTCCCTATTGGTGTAATGGAAGCAGAAACCTATGCAGACTTTCTGTGAAAAGCACTATGGGAAAAACCATTATGTGTTGTCGCCGTGGTTTTTCCCGCAGTGGTTTTTTGCTGTGGCCCGCTATGTGGGGCCTTAGCCTCAAAGCAGAGGTGTAGATAGAGGGGGGACAGAGGGGGCGGCTGTCCCGGGTCCACTGACTTTTTGTGGCCCACCCTGGGACCGCCATTAATACATCCTTTATTTCTAACTGGATCGGTGTCTGCAGACACCGATCCAGTTAAAACGTATCCTGCAACTTCACAGTATTATAAACCGCAAGCTACATGTAGCTTGCGGTTTACAAGTCCCCGAGAGCACAGACCGATGTCTGCTTCTCACACAGGCAGCACGATGACGTCACAACATCGCGCCGCCTGCGCTCAGACACAGACGTCCTGTGCGTGGACAGGGAGGAAGCGGCGGCGGCTCCATTCATCAGCACCGCAGGTAGGTGAGTATGACTTTTTTTTTTTCTTCTTTTAGCGCAGTTGTGGGTATATTAATAGTATAAGGGGTGGTTAGGAGGGGGAAATATAACTATAAGGGAGGATATATTAGGGGGCATTATGACGATGGGGGGTCATTTATATAAGGGTTATTGTGGGGTATTATGAATACAAGGGGGGAGGTTATTTATATAAGGGGCCATTAGGGGGCATCATTTATATTAGGAGGCATTATGAACATAAGGGGGTGGTCATTGATATAAGGGGTCATTAGAGGTGCAGTATTTATGTCAGGGGGAATCAGGGGCAGAATATGAGGCTCAATTAATTTAATTAAAGTGGCACTTGGGCTTTGTTAAGACTAAGGCCCGACGTAGTGGACTGCAGCAAAAAAAGCGCTGCAGGAAAATCTGTGGCAGTAACATTGTGGTTTTTCCCGCAGCACTTTCACAGAAGGTCTGCAGGGGTTTCCACTGTGAACTTTCTGTTTTCAATACACCTATATGGAAACTGCCAATGTTTCCATAGGTATAATAATGGTTTTGGAAATCACAGTGCGTCTGCTGCAAGTATTTTTCCGCAATATGTGGATGGGATTTGCTAGAATGCCACGTTTTTTTTCTGTGGGTTTTCACCACATGGGGCCCCATCCCATCCCCACTTTGCAGTAAAATACACGCAGCGGATACGCTGGTATTTCCAAAACAGTCGCAGTTTTGGAAATCACAGCATGTCAATTATACCTATGGAAACGCCAGCGGTTTCCCTATAGGTATAATTGAAGCAGAAAGTCCGCAGAGGAAACCTCTGCAAACATTCTGTGCAAAGTGCTGCAGGAAG
The DNA here is from genome assembly GCA_947044405.1 of Leptodactylus fallax. Taxonomy (NCBI): domain Eukaryota; kingdom Metazoa; phylum Chordata; class Amphibia; order Anura; family Leptodactylidae; genus Leptodactylus; species Leptodactylus fallax. Next base: position 236,455 of record CAMRHE010000420.1, read on the forward strand.
AACCGCGATGCGTCGCCGCCGCGGTTTTTCCCACAGCTGTTTTTTGCCTTAGCCTTAAGGCGTTTTCCAGCTCATTTTTATTGATGATCTATCCTCAGAATAAATCATCAATAAGAGATAAGTGATTCCCCACTGACCAGCTGTATGAAGGGGCTATGGCGCCTGTTTATATCACATGCTGTCTGTTTATAGTGACCGTGTGATGTCATTCAAGTCTTGTCATATAGACGTGTATAGGATGAGGCTGTAGTTACATTACATGGCCGCTATAAAAAGAATGACACTATGTAAACAGAGAAGGGGTCACGGCACTTACACAGGTACCACGGTTCATTCAAACAGCTGATCCTCGGGGTCCCGGGTATTGGAACCCCAATAATTTTTTTTCCCTTGTGTTTTTTTTTTTTTTTTTTTAATTAGGAAACACCTGGGGCATTATTAATAAGGGGAACTATTTAAAGGGGTGCACAGGGAAGTTATTAATTTAAAGATGCACTTGGGGGTATTATTCATTATAGGGGGTTATATTATATATTTTATAATCGGGGTAGCAGCAGGATGGGGGTTTTGTGTTGGTGAGGACAATGTGTGACAGGTGCCTGGAAAAGTGAGGAGCCAAAGATGTCTGTGTTGCAAACTTTACAGAGACTGGAAGAAGTGGTCATGGCCGTCCAGATAAAAGAGAGGGGGGAATGTGAACGATTAGTCAGAGACGTAACCGGTAAGTCACTAAATGTTACTGCACTGTATTCCCCTAAATCGTCTGCAGAGCCCTGTGTAGAGCCTCTATATACCACTATACACTCACCGTATACTCATAGTATCGGTATACGAACATGTCCAAGTTGGGGGCCTACTTGGACATGTTCACCCCCTCCCCCTGTGCTGAACCCCTAGCTACGCCTCTGCCTCAAAGATAATTTGTCAGGAGGTTTTTCCACCCCAAACTCTCAGCATGTGCAGCATCAAGTAATGACTTTTCCTATGATGCCCCTCACTAAGCTTTCTTTTGCTGAAAAATCAAGTTATAACCTTTTTGCAAAGTTACCATAACTTGTCACAGGGGATGAGGAGTAGTTTCTTCCAGTCATTCATTGCACTAAAGCACACCCTGTGCGGTGTAACTGAAATGCCTCTCACTGCCGAACCTCAGCCTGATACTCTACCTACCTGCTGGCATCACAGGGTGTGATTTAGTGCAATGACTAGATGAAGCCACGCTCTGCCCCCTGTAACTAGTTAAGATAAATTTGTATATGGTGATCTAAGGTTTTCAAAGCTTTTAACTCTTGTGGCGACAGAAATCTTAGAAATTACTTGACCAAAACCACCAGACAGGTTCGCTTTAACTCTGCTCTATGTCTATACAAGGGATTTTGAAATTCTGTTTTAAAAAAAAAAACAAAGCTCAAAATGCTACAAAGTAATGAATTGGTAAGGAAATAGCAGAGGTTCTGCTATATGTGAATTAGGCTCTGCTCATCCATGGGTATAAATCCTTTATTTTCATGTTGCTGGGTGTACAACTGGACCATTTCCTGCAGAGGCTACAAACATGATTCTTCCAGTTAGGGTGAAAGAAAGGTTCTTTCTCTCGCTAGATCTAATAGTGCTATGATATACTATAAATAGTATTATCTTGCTATGATTTACACTTAAATACAGTTGTGCACCACAACAGCTGTAACATTTGTAATAGTGTTTCCATAATATCGGTGTATTTTTTCACGTCTCTCTATGTGCATTGATTTTTGTGATGCGTTATGACGGTATACTATATGTTGCTTCTGTTGGCTTTTTACAGCTCTTTAAAGCATAAGAATTTTTTTCCTTGAATGGGTTACAATTACTCCTCCTACCAGCACATCTGACAAGAAAAAAAAGTACTGTAAGACTCTGTTTTAGTTGTCTGTGAATGAAAAAGAAGCATATTATATAACATAGTGATATTCCCCTGCCAATTTCAAAGATGCATTATTCATTTAAAGTGAAAAAAATGCTGGCTCAATCATGCTTATTATTCCAGAGGAGAAATATAAAGGATATTATTCTCAGGTTTGAAAATACTGGAATTGTTTTTCTCCTCCTTTCAGATGATGTTGAAGACTTGGGTGTCTTTGACGGATGTAATGCTATTTGAGCAACAGTTTTTGTGTGTATCCCGAGAGAATAACTGTGTTACGTCTGAGAGATACTGTGCAATATTCTATTCCTCATGGGAAGATGTCTTCTGAAACTTTTTTATGCTGTCACTGCCCTTGCTTCCTAAAGAAACACATCAGGCTGTCTGTCATTAAGAGGTACTATACGCTGAAGAAGGCATAGAAAACAAATATAACAAATACTTTATTCTAGCCAGACTCCCATGGTAACAATGAAATGTAATAAATATAAACTTATATTAAAGGAACATTAAACCTAGAAATGAATGATGAAAGTGAGCAGGGAATATAGTTGCCCTCACGGTTTGTTTGTCTGCAGCACTTTCTGCATTCTAAGTGGCAAAGTCTTGCCGAAGTTTGGTGGAGGAGGGATAATGCAAAGTGGTTGTTTTTCAGCAACTGACTTAAGATGACAATACATATTAGATATTAGACTGCCATTGTTCGTATGAAATGAACTGTGGCTGGTTGGTTGGTTGGTCGGTTCTACGACCAAATGTCCCAAACGCATGAAGAACCACAAACCTTTCAATGAACGTTCAAATACCACGGACACTTGAAAAATTAACAGATGATAGGCATTCAATGCTTATGAATTGCTGAAAACAACAAATGACGGACACTTTGTGGGTGTGTTAGTAGCACAATATGTAGTAGTAATATGCCCACAATACAAAAATCTCCGACAGGTCTAGCCCATACATATCAGAACATGGCAGAAAAAAAATCCAACTCGACAGATTTGGTTCAGTCCAACTTTAGTTGTATAAGTTTAGGGAAGGCTCTTTTCTGTTGCCGCATGACTATGCCCCAGTGCACAAAGCAAAATCCCTAAAAACATGGTTGGGTGAGTTTGGTGTTGAAGAACTTGACTGGCTAGCAGAGGGCCCTGACCTCAACCCTATTGAACACCTTTGAAATAAACTAGAACTGAGATTGTGTCCCTCTCATCCAAAATCCGTGTATCTGACCTCACAAATGGTGGATGCTTCTGGATAATGGAGAAAAATTCCCATAGACACGCTCCACAATCTGGTAGAAAGCCTTAGAAAGCTGGAAGAGTGTAAGTTGTTTTAACTGCAAGGAGGGTAGGGCAACTCCATATTAATGCCTATATATGTTTGGTATTCCTTTAAGTAACAATAACATGAGAAAGCTTGATACTCTTACTCTCCAATAGTATGGATGAGGTTCAGGTTGTCTATTCATTCCTATCAGACTTAAAATGTCATAGGAATGAATAGAGAAACTGACTTACTGTCCACGCAAATACAGCTACTGGAAAGAAGATTACCTTCACTACAATTTACATTTATGTATTTATTATTATTATTGTTTATTTACAGTGGGGAAAAAAGTATTTAGTCAGCCACCAATTGTGCAAGTTCTTCCACTTAAAAAGATAAGAGAGGCCTGAAATTGACATCATAGGTAGACCTCAACTATGAGAGACAAAATGAGAAAACATATCCAGAAAATCACATTTTCTGTCTGATTTTTAAAGAATTTATTTGCAAACTATGGTGGAAAATAAGTATTTGGTCACCTACAAACAAGCAAGATTTCTGGCTCTCACAGACCTGTAACTTCTTCTTTAAGAGGCTCCTCTGTCCTCCACTCATTACCTGTAGTAATGGCTCCTGTTTGACATTGTTATCAGTATAAAAGACACCTGTCCACAATCTCAAACTGTCACACTCCAAACTCCACTATGTTGAAGACCAAAGAGCTGTGGAAGGACACCAGAAACAAAACTGTAGACCTGTACCAGGCTGGGAAGACTGAATCTGCAATAGGCAGGCAGCTTGGTGTGAAGAAATCAACTGTGGAAACAATAATTAGAAAATGGAAGACATACAAGACCACTGATAATCTCCCTCCATCAGGGGCTCCATGCAAGATCTCACCCCGTGGGGTCAAAATGACCACAAGAACGGTGAACAAAAATCCCAGAACCACACGGGGGGACCTAGTGAATGACCTGCAGAAAGCTGGGACTAACGTAACAAAGGCTACCATCAGTAACATACTACGCCGCCAGTGACTCAGATCCTGCAGTGCCAGACATGTTCCCCTGCTTAAGCCAGTACATGTCCGGACCCGTCTGAAGTTTGCTAGAGAGCATTTGGATGTTCCAGAAGAGTACTGGGAGAATGTCATATGGTCAGATGAAACCAAAGTAGAACTGTTTGGTAGAAACACAACTCGTCGTGTTTGGAGGAGAGTGAATGCTGAGTTGCATCCAAAGAACACCATACCTACTGTGAAGCATGGGGGTGGCAACATCATGCTTTGGGGCTGTTTCTCTGCAAAGGGACCAGGACAACTGACCCGTGTACATGAAAGAATGAATGGGGCCATGTAGCGTGAGATTTTGAATGCAAACCTCCTTCCATCAGCAAGGGCATTGAAGATGAAACGTGGCTGGGTCTTTCAGCATGACAATGATCCCAAGCACACCGCCAGGGCAACAAAGGAGTGGCTTCGTAAGAAGCATTTCAAGGTCCTGGAGTGGCCTAGCCAGTCTCCACATCTCAACCCCATAGAAAACCTTTGGAGGAAGTTGAAAGTCCATGTTGCCCAGCTACAGCTCCAAAACATCACTGCTCTAGAGGAGATCTGCATGGAGGAATGGGCCAACATACCAGCAACAGTGTGTGCCAACCTTGTGAAGACTTACAGAAAACGTTTGACCTCTGTCATTGCCAACAAAGGATATATAACAAAGTATTGAGATGAACTTTTGTTATTGACCAAATACTTATTTTCCACCATAATTTGCAAATAAATTATTTAAAATTCAGACAATGTGATTTTCTGGATTTGTTTTCTCATTTTGTCTCTCATAGTTGAGGTCTACCTATGAGGACAATTACAGGCCTCTCTCATTTTTGTAAGTGGGAGAACTTGCACAATTGGTGGCTGACTAAATACTTTTTTTCCCCACTGTGTATAGCGCCATTAATTCCATGCTGTACATTTGAGGGTTTACATACAGTACACCAGATATACAAAACAGATAATACTAACAGTGACCAACTGGCATAGTGGAATAGAGGGCTCTGCCTGCAAGGGCTTACAATCTATGAGGGAAGAGGGATAGATACAGAAGGAGGGGGTAGAGGCTGCACAGGTGGTGGTGTGGTGACAATAGCGTTATTGAAGGTTGTAAGCCTTCCTAAATAGGTGAGTCTTCAGGGCCTTCTTGAAGCTGGTGACTGTGGGGGACAGTCTTATGTGTCTTGGTAATGAGTTCCAGAGTATGGGGGATGCACGGGAGAAATCTTGGAGACGGTTTCGTGAAGAGCAGATAAGAGCGGAGTAGGAGGTCTTTGAAGGATCGGAGGTTACGTGCGGACAGGTAGCAGGAGATTAGGTCAGAGATTATATGGAGGGGACAGGTTGTGGATGACTTTGTATGTCAGCATTAGCATTTTGAACTCTATTCGCTGGGCAACGGGTAGCCAGTGAAGGGATTTGCAGAGGGGGACGGCCGATGAAGAATGGGGGGAGAGGTGTATTAAGCGAGCAGCACAGTTTAAGGTGGACTGGAGGAGGGCGAGAGTGTTAGCTGGGAGGCCATGGAGAAGGGTGTTACAGTAGTCTAGGCGGGAGATTATGAGAGCGTGGATTAGCCTCTTTGTAGTTTCAGGGGTGAGGAAGGAGCGGATTCGATAGCCATAGGAAAAAAAATAGTAGGAGTGCTTCCTTTAGAGAAGACTTACAGGTATGATAGGATTATTAGATCTTATTGATGATATGTCCTACTCAGGTCCTGTATAGGAGGGGAAGTCCTCAGAATCATCACGCCTTATGGGACCAAGGTACCTCTGTCTGACACTACATTTCATTATACATAGGTTGGCTGATAGTTGTAGCATACATGATATACTGTACTTTGTCAACAGTAACATTTTCTCTATCATCCTATGTTTCTTTCTTGATAAAAGCGTGATTTAGAATTGGCTATCATAGTACTTTTCATTTTGTAAACATAAATGCTTATAAAGTACCTGAGATATAATAATCTTCAATAGCAGTAGTGTTGTCAAAAAATATAACCTCAAGTATTCTAACTTTTCTTAAAGATTATTTTCTTTTTTCCTGTTAAAAATTAAGTAAATTTAAATTTTAAAAAATATGAAATCTATCAATAAAATTGATAATAGATCCTGTTATATGGAGTTTTCATATGGTTGGATGGTTCAGTAGATCAGCTTAACAGAGGAATTAGAGAATACCTACTTGCAGGTTAAAGGCCTGAAGGGTTGAGCAGAGAAAGGACGCCTGACAGTTCAATCAATGATTAATAAAGCTACGGCACCTCTGTGTTAAGCTGCTGAGCAAGGATTTTCTTGCATCTCTACGATGAAGAATGATGTTACACACACGCTCTAACTTACTTAAGATAGTGAATTATCCCCATGTCTAATCTTTCCTTAACCCAAAGATCATTTTCACTATTTTATTTAACAACATAAGAAATTGCAAGGATATGAATACAGCAATTGAAAATCGTCTGACTGAGCAGGATGGTGGTTATTTGCATACGGTTAGGAAATATAAAGACGAAAAAGAGGAAAATTTTCTAAAACACAGGCAAATACAAAAGTTAGTCCAAGAAAGGCACAAATAAGCTTTTACCTGGTGGACATATGCTTTAGGTTGGCTTAGTGTTCCTGGTGAGTTTAAGGAACAAATGGGATTCTTGTGCTAATAGTTTTCTGATAATATAAGAAAGTACAATCCTTGATCTGTCTTGCAGGTAGTCTCCTGATCTGGTGGTCAGTGAGGGTCCCAGCAATCACACTCTCACCAATCTAACATTTATAACCTATACAGTGGATAGGTGGCCACAAGACACCTTTAATTTATCCTGTTGTGGTGCTGTAAGGGATTAAATATTTGTTTCCTGCTTCCTCCATAGATTAAGACTGATTACTGAAGGTGTCCACCATGGCCAGTACAGTACAGGACAGTAGAGAAGTAGAAAAACCGCATCAAAAACCGCTAGCGTTTTTTAAAGAGAAGTTTCCAGGTCCATACAGTGTGCTGGAGCAAAAAAAAAAAATGCAGCAAAAACAGCGACAAAAAACCCATCATGTAAAAAAAGCGTCAGAAAACCATTTCCTAATTCCTGAAGCAGATTTTTTTCAGCCTGCAAAAAACTCTGTGTGAACATACCCTTAGGGATTAAACATTTGTTACTTCATAGATTAAAGCTGCTTGCTAAAGGACATCCATCAGGGCAGCAGACGAATAAGGACTTGGTTAACTTAAACGTTTCTTTTCCTTTTCTATTTGTTTTTTTTTTCTTTATTTTCAATTGATGGTTCTATTGATATTTTGATGCCTTGAGAACCAATTACTAGTTTTCATAGAGTTATGGTATCAGGTTGCAATATTTTCAACTTGCAGTGGTTGCCTCGAAACCAATTGAGGCTAAGGCCCCACGTTACGGAAACGCAGCTTTTTTTGTTGCAGATTTTGTTGTGGTTTTTTTTTTTTAGCCAAATCCAGAAGTGGATTGAGCAGAAGGTAGAAGTATAAGAACTTTATATATCTCTCTCATTCCTCTTGCAGCCATTCTTGATTTTGGCTTAAAAAACCGCAACAAAATCTGCAACAAAAAAAGCTGCGTTTCCGCAACGTGGGTCCTCAGCCTGAACCTGTTATCTAAGGAATGTCTAAACCCTTACTTCTTCTGGAGTTCTATATGTGCGGAGCCTAGGGTTTGCTGGATGGTTCAGACTCTGGGTCATGCGAACTCAAACAGCTCCCAAACCAATCTGCCGCCTCCTCTTCTAGCATGTCCACTGGTAAGTTAGTTACCTGTACTGTGGGTGCAGAAAGACTATATCATTATAATAGTGAAGCCAGCTACTATAGGACAGGTGAACTACCTGTAAACATGGGAGAGAAGGGAGATGGGTTGACTTGGAGGTTGAGTGCTGGTTCTAATCATGTGACCCAGAATTCAAACCAGCTTGAGTTCAGTGCAAAGAGAAGCTCAATGGAATTACGTTTTTCACACATTTCCTGAATAATCTCTTTTAATATGATAACTTTAGGAACACTGAACCAATCCATAGCTAGAAAGAAACACTTACTCACTCAAGTGACATATCATTTCACCATCCTTTCTGGTCACAGTATTGAGTATGATGGCAAATTCCACTTTCTACATGCCACTAACCCCAATACTCCAGTTAATTCTTACTAACATGTTGTTACAGTCTTTGATATTACCCATGAAATAATAGTAGGCTATTTGCATCTGTATTGGATTTTTGCTTACTAAGAATGAATTAAGGCAGATGGTATGCTCAAAAACTTGTAGGATTGCTACACTCACCCCTGTTTACACCAACATGTATTTATTTTAATCTGGATTTGGAATAAGGTTGAAAGACTTTTCTTTTCAAAGCCCTGGATGGCATTCTTTGTGCTTGGAGTTATGTTGACCTATCATCCTGTGTGCTGTAGAAGACCCTTGGTGAGCTAGATTGTTTGTGCTTGCTTTAATACCAAGAATGATGTCTTTTTTGTGATTATATTACATAAAAGTTACAATACGTTAAACTCCACAAGCACCCTGTGATTCAGCAATAGTTCATCTTCTTCCCTAAGCATATGGTGGAATGTATTGCTGTGACGGTTGTTACACCAAGATGGAATGCTTCTGTACAAAGTTTCAGATCTTGTCCCCACTGAGCTCCCAGTAATGAATACATATCTCACAAACACTGCAAGAAGCATGAATGAACTTGTCAAGTGGGACTCAATGTATTAGAATAAGGCTATGTTTGGAAACACCACGTCCCATGCAAGGAAATGAAAGATAAAAATCAGTGACAGGATCAAGGCTTTATAGAAAAAAAAACAGTGTAAGCTAAATTTCCATCAAACAGACACCTGCTGATCTTATCACTGATTTTTTGTCATTTTCAAGGCTTCTATCTGGCTTGATTTTCTTTCTTTTCTTTTTGATTTACTCACATATATCCCATGATCCATGGAACTGGTGTTTTAAGAGAGGCTTCTGCCTCTTCGAGGCAGGTTTCTCATGTATCACAATTACTTTTTAAACTTGTAGAGTCAGACATTGAGAAGACCTGTATTGTTCTAAAGCGTGAAGCACAGCATCTGAGTAAAGGATAATATGCGGTATTGTGGTTGCTGTAACAGAGCGACATAAAAGAGAAAAATGCTTTAGCCTATTAACATCACAAGTGGTGATAAAATAAAAATCTGCTTTTGTCTGAGAAATGTTTCAAGGTAAGGTTTTCATGTCTTAAAAACAAGAACAGCAGATTTTCTTGTTAGTAACAACTCCTCTGTACACTAATATCCAATTACTCTCTGGCATTGTTACTTAGAGGTGCTGTGTATGATCCCTGTTACAATATCTACTGATTTAAGGAAAATACTTCAAGCCTTAACTAAAATGTGCTATTTTTATGATCAGTCAAAACTGTAATGTGATTCTCGCTCCTGGCTGCATTGGAAGCTAAAGCTGCATCTGAGACAAGATTTAACAAATAATGATACTTTCTCGCAACTATATAATACATTTTGCTTCCAAAGTGCTTTACAATTATTCTAGAGTGCTATCTGTGCCTCTGCCGGCAAGCTGGACGTCTTGCTGGAAGGTGAGAAACTGACAACAATATAATGATTAACCATTTACGCAGGACATCAATGTTAATTGGTTTCTGCTAAAATCAGCGAAAAGCCAGAATCAAATCATCAGGGTTATTTATATGCAATCAATGCGTTGAAGAGGACGCCATTCATTTATTACATCAAAAACATAATATTAATATCTCGGATATTAAGTGCACTTAACATTTTATCTAGAAAATAATTGGTTTACTAAATACAATATATAAAGCAAGATTTCCTGGAAGATATCCCAATGTCATTAAAACATACAAAAAGGAGCCAAGTATTTGATTGTAAATCCTTTGGAAGCAAAGACACATTTTATTGCAATTTTCCTTTATATGCCAAAAATGAGGGTGGAACTTGTTGGAATGACAAAAATGCAATGTCTTCTCTTAGCTCTGTTAGATGTGGATAATCCAGTTGGATTCTGAATATTACTCATTACCAACTAGAAATAAAATAGACTACATCTACATCATGAGTCCCAAAAAATATGGAAGCCATTCAGAGGCCTTGATGCACATATGGGTTAGCTCTACTAAACAAGGACAATATTGCCTTGTCTTTAGTTTCTTTACCTTGATTATTTTAGAAATATTGCTAAGGAGTAGAGATGGACAAACCTAGTTTGATCCGAATATTTCAAGTTGTTTGAATTTTATCGAAAACCAAATAAATGGCGGACGAACTAAAATGGCCACAGCCACATGTACGGCACAGTAAAAATACAGAAGAGACACGTGTCTTGTGAGTCACTGTGATGTTCTGGTGCCACCTGACAGACTCTCAGCCAATAATCAGTGGTAGACACCTTACAGTGCTGATGTCATACAGTATATATAGTTGTATGGGCTGGAACATGAGGCATATTAGTGATGGTGGAAGTAGGGAATGGGTGTGTGATTCATCATTACATGAGTGCTTGCAATGCAGTTAGAAGAAGAATTACAACACAGTTTACCAGCATATTGCTCATTTTACATGTTCAGCAATCTCTGTGGTTATTGTCTTAGGTTCAGTTGGACTACAGTATACTTACAGATGGCTTTGAAGATAATTTAACCATTTGAAACTGATGCATAAGAGGTTATTCCATTACACAACCTTTATTTATAAACAAGCTGGCTCACTAAATGACTGTTAATGTAATAAATGAAAAAGCCACCCGTGCAAAGGCTGATCTGTGTTGTTATCTACTCTGGAGGAAGGTTTCTAGCAGGAAATACCCTCATATGATGTCCATATGCCCCAATATTAAAGGCGTTTCCAAGACTGGATAATGATGACCTACTTCTAACACAGTACACTGTGCTTGGAGCAGCTGATCTGGTGTCAGACCTCCACCCAGCTCATATTGATGATATATACTAAGGATAGGCCATCAATATCCAATCTTGGACAACCTTTTAAAAAAAAAAAAAAAAAATCAATATTATAATAGTAAAACTAGTCTGGCCCAGTTCTGCCTAGATGCAAAGATTTTGGGACACGTTTTTGATAACTTAGTTAAACACATGTTCTGCAAAGTATCAGATACCTAAATCCTATACAGACTTTATCAGACTCGTGATAGGAGTAAGGAAAATACAGTAATGTTGTGACCATGTCTATGCAAAAAGCTTTAAGCTAGATAACAGGGTTCAGCCACAATGGTTGCACTTCTCATTTTGGCCGACACAGCTAAACAGAAAATACCATTACCTGTGTAATACACATGATTTCCAAACTTCTGCTTTACTTGTACAGTAGTTTTCCAGTGTTTACATTTTTGGTGTAAACCACTTTAAAGGGGTGGCCCATAATAAACATTTATCTAATCACAGAATAAGTAAGTGATTGTTGGGGTCTGAACTATACCATTGACGATAATGGAGGTTCTTTTCCTGCCGGTTTGGTTTTGCATATGCGCACTACTGTTGCATTCAGTCTCTGTGTAACTGATGAAGATAGCTGAGTACAGTGCTTGACTATTTATGTAAGTTCATTGACTTTGAATGGAGTGGTAGTGCATATACAGTATGTGATCACTGCTCTATTCAAATTGTGGCCAAGGGGCCCTTGTTCTTAGGACCTGTGGCGGGCCAGCATGGCGGCTCCAAGCAATCATGCATTTGTCATCTATCTTGTGGACATTATAATGGTTTTTCATGTTTGAACCCCTTTTAAATGTTTGCATTTTTTCAGCTATTACATATTATCTAGGCACAAACATCAGTTTCAGTGCTCTAGGTAGTGAACCATCCATAAGCGAAGGCAAACTTTTGTCAGGTATGATTTTATGAATTGAGGAACATTTCATCTGCTAATGTGGACTCAAAAATGTTACATCTATCAATATGATATTTGGCAAATGTTTCTTTGTCTCAAAGGATCTCAATCCAGTTTAACCCCTTCTCACTACAGCCATTTTTGTTTTTTGATTTTCCTTTTTTACTTCCCTCCTACCAAAATCCTCCATAAATTAAGTATTATGAAGGTTCCCGACACAGGCTCCCGACTGTCATAGGGAGGACAGCTCCCGCCATCTCACTGTGCAAAAGCAGTTCTATAAACAGAAAGTGTGGCAGGGGGCAGCAACAGATAGCAAAAATGCAAGTATTGGGGGCTATAACAAAGGTTAATGCCTGCCATCACAGTATAGATTTACAATGCACAACATTATAAAAGGAATGTGGATATTATAGAGGGTTGCTTTTAAGCCTTATGTACTTGCTCTTGTATTAAAGGTTACATTTCTTTCCTAGGCATTCATTTAAAATTCTTAAAAGCAAAGAAATCCCCATTTTACACAAATATCCAGACTGCACCATCACAGAAATGTCAATAATCCACGTATTTGCATATTTTATTAATAAAGTAAGATAGAAAAGAGGGACTTGGACTTTACAGTTAATTGAAGTGAGGATTGGGAGTATATACTGGGACTTTCAAAGTGATGGTAAAATTACAGGTTTTCGTGTAATATCAGAGAAGAGAGGTAGGGATCTACTTGGAATTAACAAAAATTGATTTAATATAGTAAATTATATGATTTACATTGACATTATACTATTCTCAGAGTTCGGAAATGTATTACATTACAATAAATTGCTTCCATTAATGAACATTAATGTTAATTTGAATATTAATTTTGCAATTTAAATAATTCTGATGATCTTTATGTTAAAAATATGCTAGCTATGATTAAGAAGGGCAATTGTGTTTTTTAAGATTAGTGAAAGTCTCGAACACTGCAAGTTTGTGCTAAAGACCTTACAATTTCATTTTCCACTGTGATTACTACTGCAAGAAATAGCTCATTTATATGCATTATGTGAATAATGTCTTGCTTCTTGATGTTTACAAACTTAATGCAAGCACATTAATGGTTGCCGTAACCTAATTTTTCCTTATTTTCTTATGTTTTCTTATGTTCTTCACATTTTACTATTTATATCCTTTATTATAAAGTCTGACAGTGGAAGTAGGATAAATTCTAAGTTTAGAGGTTATGTTTTTTTCTCCAAAATAACAAGACAAAAATATTGTTAAAAATAGTCTTTAACAATATCCTTCTGTCTTTTGCATACAGAACCTATGCAGGCCTGGAAAGAGATTACAAACAAGGTCTTTCTGTAGGCTAACCCTGCAGTTATGTATTTCTGCCCTTGCTTTTCCTTCCCTACAGTACATGTAGTTCACTGTAGCAGCATGAGCAGTAACTCACAACATCCATACAGTGTTATGTATTACAGAGGATACCTTTGCAATGTATTTCCTCACAGAAATCACAGCTTGCACAACCATGAGAAGGAGGGGAGAAGACACATGCATACAGGATAGAGCATTAAAGGGATCCTGTCACAAGGAAAACTTTTATTAAATGGTCATTAACTTTTAAGACAACTGTGATTCTGAACCAAAATGTAATATTTCAGCCTGAAAAACTTCTGCCACTAGGTGTCTCCTTTCTAGCTAATTTGCTGTTCACTCCCTGTTACTAGGGAAGTCCTATCCATAGATATCATTTAAAAAGCAAGACTGCGTCACAGTGGGTGCAAGTAGAAGGGGGGAGGTGGGCTTTCTTCACATAGTAAATAGAGAGGGGAGGTTCCACACAGCTTTCCCAGCTTCCACAGTGCACAGAAACTTGTCACATGGGAAAGTGAGTCTATTTATTTCAAAATAGATATTTGTGTTATTGTGTGTGGGATATTAGTTGTATACAGCATGCAGCTTTCTTTTTTATGCTCAGATTGTGTCAGGCAGTTTTGAGCTGTATCATGCCCTGTAAGTTGCAGTCCAGTGTCCCTGGATTTCCTGTATTATGGTCACTTGGCTTTTTCTAACTATTTGTTTGCTTATAATTCTGCCAAAAGTAACTGTAAAACAGCAAAGAAACCAGTTACTACCACTGGTAGTTATAATGGATAGAGAAGGGTGGAAGACTGTGCCTTATTGTACATGTCCTCTGCCTGAGAGATAAATGTAATCTGTGCTATAGCTATACTGGGGATATTAGCAGCAGAAAAACTGATAGGATACCATATATGATGGCTTATACAGCCATAGAACAGTCTACCCAGCAAGACCCTGCACATAATTAAACTTCTGATGAAAACTCAGGCGTCCTTTAAATTAAAAACATGGTTGTATAGGGGACATCATATTGCACAAAACATGACCTTTCTTATGCCAAATGTCTGTTCCCCCATAGAAAAAAAAAATCTATAAATATGCTAATGAGTCTGCAAGTGCTTTGCAGGTGTTTCTGGACATTTGCAGCCTCAGGACTTCCCAAGGTAGCACTTGCAGACTCATTGGCATGTTTATAAAAAAATGAATTTCTCATTGTTGGAGCAGCTGTTTGGTATAAGAAAGGTCTTTTGTTGTTCAGTGTGAAGACCCCTACTTGACCATGTGTGTCATTTAATAGTGGTTTCCTGCTGATAGATTCCATTTAAGAAAATAGAGCTGGGTATACAGAGCATACTTCATAAGGAATGCCTACTGAGCCCTGAAGTTAAGGTCTCCAAGCAAGCACTGAAAATAAAAGAAGCATTAAAAGTTTCTGCCTGTAAGTTGTGATGGACACTTGCAATGCATGAGGCACATTCATCATTCACTGGACTTTTCTTTAGAGTAAATCAACAAACAGAACACAGGTATACTTGTGATGTGCAACATTGATTCACTCAGGCCTAGGAACCTCAAACAACATGGGAAATCCCTCAAGAGTCTGTCTGTGTCTAGAGTTTCTGCTCCACAGCATGCATGTAACAGAGGATTAAGCAGTACTGCTAGCGGTTACTGCGTTTGACAGACTTATCACTCTTAAAGTGTACATGAGCTTTCATGAAAAGTTGAAATATCTGCAGGGTCTTGATGGGCAGTCTGTTCTATGACTTCATAAGCTTTCATACATGGTATCCTATCAGTTTTTCTGCTGCTAATAATCACATCATGGCTTTAGCACATTTTACATTTGTCTCTGAGACATGTGCATTAAGAAACAATCTGTCCAACTAGCCTATCTATCACTGCTAATACTGTTTATTTACATAAAATATGTACAAGGAGTAACTGTACAATAGCAAAAAAAAATCTCTGAAGAGCCTAAATCAGCCTAATGTAGGAGACTTCTTCCACTCACTGTGAAGACGTATTATTTCTCTAATGTATCTATGGTTGATCCTTCCCTAGTAACAAGGAATGAACTGCAATTTAATATATAGTAGCATAACTTCCCAATATTCTGCTGGCTCTGCTGCTTTCTCTGGTGAGCGCTTAGTGAGTCTTTTTTTATAGCTTCCTGGAGTCCACAAGCTGTTCTTAATCTGCATAGATTCCCCAGGATCCCATATGGCCTCAGCCACGCGTTCTGTCTTCTTTCTGCTTGCAGCATTTGAATATAGGCTGTACTACTACAGTGTCATCTTGTGGCAGCAAGTAACATTGCTGATATACATTCAGTCATTGCACAATACAACACAGCTCAGCTTGGAGGGAATGTGTTGCCAGGAAACTACCTATTGTTTAATTCTGCTGTTTTTAATTTTCTAAATTATATATATATATATATATATATATATATATATATATACAGTACAGACCAAAAGTTTGGACACACCTTCTCATTCCAAGAGTTTTCTGTATTTTCATGACTATAAAAATTGTAGATTCACACTGAAGGCATCAAAACTATGAATTAACACATGTGGAATTATATACTTAACAAAAAAGTGTGAAACAACTGAAAATATGTCTTATATTCTAGGTTCTTCAAAGTAGCCACCTTTTGCGTTGATAGCTGCTTTGCACACTCTTGGCATTCTCTTGATGAGCTTCAAGAGGTAGTCACCTGAAATGGTCTTCCAACAGTCTTGAAGGAGTTCCCAGAGATGATTAGCACTTGTTGGCCCTTTTGCCTTCACTCTGCGGTCCAGCTCAACCCAAACCATCTCGATTGGGTTCAGGTCTGGTGACTGTGGAGGCCAGGTCATCTGGTCGTAGCACCCCATCACTCTCCTTCTTGGTCAAATAGCCCTTATACAGTCTGGAGGTGTGTTTGGGGTCATTGTCCTGTTGAAAAATAAATGATGGTCCAACTAAACGCAAACCGGATGGAATAGCATGCCACTGCAAGATGCTGTGGTAACCATGCTGGTTCAGTATTCCTTCAATTTTGAATAAATCCCCAACAGTGTCACCAGCAAAGCACCCCCACACCATCACACCTCCTCCTCCATGCTTCACGGTGGGAACCAGGCATGTAGAGTCCATTCGTTCACCTTTTCTGTGTTGCACAAAGACACGGTGGTTGGAACCAAAGATCTCAAATTTGGACTCATGAGACCAAAGCCCAGATTTCCACAGGTCTAATGTCCATTCCTTGTGTTCTTTAGCCCAAACAAGTCTCTTCTGCTTGTTGCCTGTCCTTACCAGTGGTTTCCTAGCAGCTATTTTACCATGAAGGCCTGCTGCACACAGTCTCCTCTTAACAGTTGTAGAGATGTGTCTGCTGCTAGAACTCTGTGTGGCATTGATCTGGTCTCTAATCTGAGCTGCTGTTAACCTGCGATTTCTGAGGCTGGTGACTCGGATGAACTTATCCTCCGCAGCAGAGGTGACTCTTGGTCTTCCTTTCCTGGGGCGGTCCTCATGTGAGCCAGTTTTTTTGTAGCGCTTGATGGTTTTGGCCACTGCACTTTGGGGACACTTTCAAAGTTTTCCCAATTTTTCGGACTGACTGACCTTCATTTCTTAAAGTAATGATGGCCACTCGTTTCTTTACTTAGCTGCTTTTTTCTTGCCAAAATACAAATTCTAACACTTCATTCAGTAGGACTATCAGCTGTGTATCCACCTGACTTCTGAACAACACAACTGATGGTCCCAACCCCATTTATAAGGCAGGAAATCCCACTTATTAAACCTGACAGGGCACACCTGTGAAGTGAAAACCATTTCAGGTGACTACCTCTTGAAGCTCATCAAGAGAATGCCAAGAGTGTGCAAAGCAGTAATCAAAGCAAAAGGTGGCTACTTTGAAGAACCTAGAATATAAGACATATTTTCAGTTGTTTCACACTTTTTTGTTAAGTATATAATTCCACATGTGTTAATTCTTAGTTTTGATGCCTTCAGTGCGAATCTACAATCTTTATAGTCATGAAAATACAGAAAACTCTTGGAATGAGGTGTGTCCAAACTTTTGGTCTGTACTGTGTGTGTATGTACATATATATATATCTATATATATATATATATATATATATATATATATATATATATATATATATATATTTTTTTTTTAGAAAATTCCTAAAAATCTTGCATTTCCAACTTTTGCCACTAAGCGTAAAACATTCTGTGACTTCCTGTTCCCTACAGATGGAACATGGGCCATAGACACAATAATCTCGAGCAGATCCTATTCATTTGTATGGTAGAGTTTTCTACGCAAGTTCTGTGAACTGGGCAGAGGTCATTGTGTAGAGAAAGGAGTAGATAAGCTGAAAATTCTTCCATTGTGACTGGTGGATTCTGTCTCTTATCTACATATACATGTTAACTGTGATCATCAACGTACTGATAAGTGAGTGGGCTGCTGCAAAGAAATCTACAGAAAACATGAGTATTATATGGCCTCGTGGAGAAATTCAGAACTGCAGGATTTTTCAGATTTGTTTTTAAATATAGATCAGGTGTAGTCAACCTTTGGCACTCCAGCTGTTGTAAAACTACAACTTCCAGCATGCATACCTGCTCTGTTGTTCTTGGAACTCCCATGGAAGTGGATGGAACATGTTGGGAGTTGTAGTTTCACAGGAGCTGGAGTGCCGAAGGTTGCTGACCCCTGATATAGATAATGACTTGGAAAAAATTGTTAAAAATCTCAGCAAAAATTCTTCAAAAATAAGTTTAACTTAAAAGACTTAAAACTTGATTTAAAAAAAAAAAAAAAAGATAACTTTCTGGCCACACATTCCGTTTACAGGCATATAACCTATTTTCCAGACTATAAAACACAATTTTCAGCAAGGAAAAACCTTTCTAAAAAGTCCCTGCATCTTTTAGTCCAAAGTCAGCGGGGTCCAGAAGTGCCAGACCTTGCTGAACGGTGGATTTATGATCAGGAGAAGCACTGATAAAGCATGTCTTCCTATCAGAGAGCTTTGCATGCATCTGCACAGGTCTCCCTCCCTACCGACACTGATCTGTCAGATCAGTTCGGGGCAAGAAAAAGCGTGGTTCAGCTGGTGGAATGTGGCTCACAGCAGTGCAGACCCTTTCTCGACCACAGTGGCCAGGAGGAACTACTCACCTCTCGAAGAAACCGGTTGGGAGAAGCTACCTGCAGCAAGATGGATCGGTAATCCCTGTTGCCTATACAACATTTGTACAGACAGCAGGGTTGATTACCGATCTCTGCTGCCACTGCAGTATTGGATTTATGCTATATTGACAGCGGTTAATAGGGAAGTGTTTCTCCTAACTGTTGTCAGAGTCTGTATGTGGGGGCAATAAAGACTATTATAGTTTGTGTGTTTGGGGAGACTGGTATTAAGGAACATTGTCCCCCACACAATATAATCAGGACCATTACACTGTTTCCCTTAATGTGGAATTATACTGTGGGGTGGAGCATTAATGTTCCATTAGTGTTTCCTACACAGTATAGTGCTCCTTAATGCCCCCTACACAGTATAATGCCCTGTTAAATAGTGTGGAGACAAAAATAGGACATTATACCATGTGGAGGCCACTAATGGGGCTTTGAGTATGTGAACCTTAACTTACCATGTAGTGTCGTGGGCCGCTCTACTACATTTGACCCCCATGGAAGGTTAAATTAATATGAAATATTTCTTCCTATTTTTCACGCCCAAACATGGAGTGCATTTTGAGGTCAGACGCGTCATATTGTCTGAAAAATATGGTACATTATATAGCATGGGACCAAGTGATGTGTCTCTCCAGGTACAAAGATACATTTCTCTATGAAATAGGTGCAAATATCATTTTTAATTAGCTACATTATTATAAACAAATTGGACGTAAAGATACAAATCTGGATATTATAATGTAAAATGTATTACAACTTTAATACACAAATGTATAATAACTCTCAGAAACTAGATGAGAATTGTATTGTGTGCACAATGGTTTATCCTGGGGTTGCAGTCTTCACAGTTAACTCAAAGCAGTAGTAAAAGTGGGAAGTGTTAAATGTTTGAGTGCTATAAAGTGGTATAAACCACATTACAAACAAATCTTAATGGCATTCTGGGCCCAGATTGAGTAGGAGATGGAAATGGGAATGCTGCTAAAATGTATGATGGAACAGTTGTTAGGAAAAGTTGCATAGGGAGACCCAAGCTGAACTTTTGCACCAGCGTCTTTAGTTACGCCCTTGTCTTTTTGTGCTCATTAGGCCGGGGCCCAACATGATGTAAATGCCAGTCCCTTCTAGTGAATCCCATCCACACATTGCGGAAAAATAGGCGCAGCGGACACTCTGCAATTTCCAAAACCGCTGCGGTTTTTGAAATTGCTGCATGTCAATTATACCTACGGAAAAGCGGACTGTTTCCCTATAGGTATAATAGGGGCAGAAAGTCCATAGATTAAACCTCTGCGGACTTTCTGTGAAAAACACTATGGGAAAAACCGAGATGTGTTACTGCCACGGTTTTTCCGGCACCGCTTTTTTTTTTTTTTTTTTCCTGTGGCCCACTACATGGGGCCTTAGCCTTAAAGGGCCTTTTGCATAACCAGATGCAAAATACATGAGTGCAGATGATGAGTAACATGATTATTCATCGCCATGCAGTTTGCACATTGCTGGCTGCACATTACTGGTTTACATGGTTAGATCTATTGTCAGCAGTAAAAAATGTTCCACCCACATTAAGGAGTACCTGTCACCTAGTACAAATGGTAGTTTAATATATAATTGTTCTCCAAGGGGGAGGTACCATTTTATTTTCTTTGGCGGTGTTTTATGAAAATAATAGTTTACCACCCCATTGGAAAATAAGAGCTGATTTACATGTAATCTACCAATTACTGGAAAAAAATCAGAATAGGATGAAATTTGAAAAAACTGCATTTGCCCCATGTTCCTATGGGGTTTGTTTTTATTTTCGTGCAGTAAAAAGACATGGAACTGATATTCTGTGGCTCATTACAAATATGGCAATACTAAATTTATATAGTTTTTGTCATGTTTTAATATATTTACAAACATTCAAAAATGTTAACAAGAAAAAAAAATAGCTATGTGAGTCACTGCATTCTGTAACTTTTTATATTTCCATGTAAGGTAAGGTAAGCTGTCTTTTTAGTGGGGCCAGTTGTGATTTCATTTATACCATTTTGGGCATTTTCTTATTGGTGGCAAAACAGCAAAAAACGTGAGTTTAGAAATGTATATATTTTTTTCCTGCTATAGTGTTTACTGTATGGGAAATGTTTTTATATGTTTATATTTTTGGCATTTTTGGACGCGGTTATACCAAATTTGTTTGTTTTTTTTATTGTAAAGGGTGACCTAGGAAAGAAAGGGAGACTTAACAATTAGATTTTCAAAAACTTTTACATTATTTTACTTATATTTTTAGATCCTAGAGGGTCTGATCACCCGTACAATATACTGCCATGATGATAAAATCCATTGACTTTTATTATATTACATGATATTACATATAATAGAAACTCAGTATTGACAGACCTGGGAGCCTTCAATGGTGATGGTTCACTGGCCTGGGGTGGGAGGGATCCTTCTCAACCTGGTGGCAACACAAGCCGCTTCTCTCAGATGCCTTGGTTGCATTTGACAGAGGCATCTGCAGATAGTCTTTTATTATGGGCATTACCACTGGGTCTCCACTTTGGTGCCTGCTTATTTACTACACTACATGTAAGTTGTGTGTCAGGAAGGGCTTAAATAGGTAAGGCTGGGTTCACACTACCGTTGGATGTCCGTTATGATAGTTTCCATTAAAAAAAAAAAAAAAAATTTAATGGATCAGTTAAAAAACAGACACATTAGCATCAGTTAGTATCCATTAATGTCCGATTTTTTTTTTTTACTGTCCATTTTTTTTGCCTTTTTTTTTTGGTCTGCTTTCTGAGCATGCACGAACAAAAACAGACAGTAATAACGGATAGCATAACAGACACCAGTCCGTTATTGTCCGTTACCCATAGACTTAAATGTTAGAAAATTAACGGACGTTTGACGTCCATCATTAAACCATTTTTTTAATGGACACAAAAGTCCTGCATGTAGGATTTTTTGTCCACGAAAAAAAAAAGGACATGTGATGGATTGGGTGTAAACGGACACTAATGGTCACTAACGGACACAAGATAAAATCCCATTGAAATGAATGGAAATTTTAACGGATTTATGATGATTCAGCTAGTGTCTGTTGCTAAAATCTTGTAACGGACAATAGCAACGGACACCACTGACGGTCACCAACGGTAGAGTGAACACCCCCTAATTAGGGACAAATGAGTGTCTTGTTTATATCTGTATCACAAAAGTTTTACAACAGTATCCTAACACAAAACATGTGGTGTGTCACAGATGTCCAGGATATATTCTGGTGGTGGTAACATGTGATGATAGAGGAAAATGTGACAGTATATGGACGTTTCAGCCAACCTTGTCCTTTTTCAAAGTTGCTAGAAGACAAACAAAACATTGTAAAAGCATTGATGGTATGTGTATAATGTTTTATTTGTCAGTATAAAGCTGAATAACATGAGATAAAGTCAGTTATACTAATGGCTAGGCTTAGAAGAAAAAGGAAAATTAGTACTTAGGGCAGTTCATATCAGCATGTCATAGGCAATATACAGTGTATGGGCCTCCATTAATAAATTAGCATAATGATTATACCAAATAAGCATAAAGTGTAAAGACTATTCCAACTTATAGTGGGAAGAGGTGCTGATAATAACCATGTACTGTATACATGAGGGCATAGTATATAGTAACACACTGGCAAAAGTATATATTAACATCAAAATAGATAAAGAAAAATTATGCATGCCAATAGCTCAATAGAACACCATTATCAGCCAAACCTAAGTCAATATAGGGAATTAGGAATGCATAAAACGGCGTAGAAACTTACCATAAGAAGTTCAAGTGGTGGTTAGAGTGGAAAGGTGCTGTGCAGCTCCAAAAGGTATCTTGTATTCATGGAGGCCCATACCCTGCATATTGCCTAGGGCATGCTGATATGTACTGCCTTAGGATAAGGCCCCGTGTAGCAGGCCGCAGCAAAAAAGCGCTGCGTGAAAAAACTCAGCGGCGTTTCAATAGGTATAATTGACATGCTGTGTTTTCCAAAACCGCGACAGTATTGGAAATTGCAGCATTTCCGCTGTGCGCATTTTTCTGCAATGTGGGGATTGGATTCTCCACTTTGCAGGGACTGTGAAAAGCTGTTTTTTTTTTGTTCTGCGGTGTTTGCACCTTGTGGGGCCCTGGCCTTAAGTAGTATTTTATCTCCTTCCTCGAACCCTAGTCATTAGTATAATTAACCTTATCGCATGTTATTCAGCTTTATACTAACAAATAGAACATTATACACACACCATCAATGCTTATAGGTATGGTGGTGTATACATGTACATAATTGTATGTTGTCATGGCATGGTTTTCACAATTTTTTATTTGTCTTCTAGCAACTTTGAAAAAGGCCAGGGTTGGCTGAAACGTCCATATACTGTCACATTTTCCTCTATCATCACACGTTACCACCACCAGAATATATCCTGGACATCTGTGACATACCACATGTTTTGTGTTAGGATACTGTTCTAACACTTTTGTGATACAGATATGATGAACTTGTGGAATATTGTATAATAAATATACTTTTGCATCTACTATATGGAAGGACCGTGCGGTAGTTTTTCCATTATCTACGTGAGCTAGCAACCTTACTACTGGCACCCCGAAATATCTACAGAGTGCGAAAAAACCACTGATATTATAAGACTGTCATGTTTACACAGGACAATGATCGTAACACGCCTTTATAAGAACACCCAATGGATTGATCTTCATTCAAGTGAAAGGGCTTTATTTGTGCCCTGTTATTGTACTTCTGTGATAAAGATAATGGATATCCAACCAAATAGTGATATTTTACTTAATATTGTGATTCTTCTGTTTTGCTGGATAAAATATAGGCAAATAATGGCAAACATTTCTTATTACAATATTTGGTTTTGCAAGTGATAGTTAACTTATAAAATGAACATTATTGGATCACAAATGTGCATATTGTGTAAATCTTTTGCAGTCCACTGTGTGCCTGAAACATTTCGACACACAGTAACACGTTACACTGGGAAAATAACTTGATTAGCATTTTCGATCACAGCGAGTTGATGATTCCTACACCCATTCACTAGCTATGTTTTCTTTTTCATCTGGTAACCAATGGGCCAAATTATGTGAGGTCAGAAAGGTCTCTATCTGTACAGTAGAAACAGAGTAAGACAGATGTGACAAAGCTTGTGGAACCACAGAAAAACTGAACCCTGAAGTATTGATTGGAAACTGTATGAAATAGATATACTCCTTGGGCCTTGAGCATTCTGGAGAGATGTAGTTTATAGTTATTTTTCCGTGTAATGGTTAAAATGGAAGCCTTGGATACTATAAAATTTGACCCAGCTGTTCTAAAATCTCCCCCTCTCTATCTCTGTTTACTAGAAATAATACATATAATCTGTAAAGAACACTATTCATCTTCCAGTCACCCACTGCACGTTTCCAAGCAGAAAACTCAGCTATTCTCCAAACTGTCATTTCATGGCTCGTATACAGTGTTAAACCTTTAAGATAAATAACTCACTCAGCCATGCACTGTTGTGATAGCAAAATGACCCACTTTAAAATGGCAGCCTACATATACAAATGCACTATATATAGTATAGTGGGACAAGCCAGATATCTCTAAAATATTTATAGGAAATGTTTGTTAGTTTTATCAATAATTCTCAATCTTTCAGCTGACTCAATCAAAATATAAAACATATTTTATAGGCCGTATAGCGTGTCAATAATTCAGAAAGCTGCAGGAATCCTGTATTCTTCTGTAGGTTTTATACTTGATTCTGTGACTTCTTTTAATTTTTTTTTTTTTATTATTCAATGTGTTGAAGTGTTCTAAACTATACATATCAAATCCCTTAGTGGTTATAGTATTGCTCCTACAAAAAAAGCCACAGCTATGTCCACTGGGAAAAAAAAACAAAGTGAGTCAAAAAAGTGAAATTCCTTCAATCCGTCTCCCGTCATCCGTCATATAGAAGTTTGTATCAGGATTCCCAAAAGAAATAACGAAATATATTCGGTTTCTTGTGCTGTGATCCGCTTGAATAAAAAGATGTACAGTATGATAGAATATCTGAGTTTGATGTCCAAGAGTCATTGCAATAGCATTTTATGCATTTTAGTTTGGGATTTCTTCTCTACTATTAGGCCGGGGCCCCACGTGGCGTAAACACTGTGGCAAAAACTGCAGCGTTTTACAGTCCATGCAAATTTGATGTGATTCTAGTGAATCCCATCCACACATTGTAGAAAAATACACATGGTGTAAATGCTGCAATTTCCAAAACTGTCACGATTTTGGAAATCACAGCATGTCAGTTACACCTACAGAAATGCCAGTGGTTTCCCTATACATATAATTGAAGCAGAAAGTCTGCAGAGGAAAACTCTGTGGACTTTTTTTTGAAAAGTGCTGCGGGAAAAAAACGCGATGCGTTTCCGCTGCAGTTTTTTCCGCATTGCTTTTCCGCACAGAGCTTAGCCTTACAGGTGAGATTTCTTGATTTTTCTATGTTAATTCTGAATATTCTTATCAGGAACATATTACTATTTTTTTAATTTATCTAATAAAACCAGATTATTATTTATTTACTGATTGCAGATTTTTTAAATTCTATTTTCTGTATATGGTTATGGGGGCTGCCATCTTGCCTGAGCTTCTCCTCGGCTCTGTTACCAGCATTTAGTTATGTGCTTTACAGCATAGTCATGACCACATGCAGCAATAGTTTGGAGCCGACACTCATTAGGGTCTATGGGAGAGTTTTCTAGACATGCTCTGTGCAGGGAGCTGTAGTGTTATATATTGTCAATAGTGTATGCAATAGTGGGTGATATGCTGTGATGTTATCTATAGAGGCATTATCTTATATCGTAATTCTGTCTTACTTGTATGTGATGTAAATGATCTTACTGATCTCAAGAAACCTCTACAGAATCAAGAAGTGTCAGTCTATTATTAGGCTTAGTGACCTGAGTAAAATTGCTGGGTATAGTACTTTTACTTTTTAAAAAATGTAGATATTGATATGGAAATTTTAAAAAATAGACAATTTTCTGGTGCTTTAAATCCAGCACTTATCAAGTGATCAATTTTCTTGTAAGCACAGTTACATCAAAGAGCTTTCCTGCTGATTTATGCTCATATAAAGGATTTTTATATGGAAATATCTAACACAGAATCCAAGGCAGAAATCTGAGGCTGCTAACCCACGCGTGGTAACCTGCCACAGTTTCCACTTGCAATCTGTTTCGATAAGTCACCTGTCACTAATACACATGGATTTGAAATCCACATGAAAGAAATCAGTGCTTTATAAACTACAACACAGTTTCCATTTGAAATCAATGAAATCCACATGAAAAATAATCCATGTGAACATAGCCTTATAGGGAGCTACATAAATATCTAGCATCACTGAAGTACTGTATAAGGGAGAGAGATTTATTTTATTTTTGTTGTAGGTCTGGAATTTTCAGACTAGATATAGTAGTTTACAATTTTTCCCGTAAATTAAATAAAATATAATTTCTAAAACATCTGGATTGCCTCAAAATATAATATTTTTCTTAGTTACATAGTACGGTTGAAAAAAGACATATGTCCATCAAGTTAAGCCAGGTTTTGGGAAACGTCATAACATTATATACAGTTCCATTAGCATCAATACTATTTTTCTCTAAAAAGACATCTAATCCTTTTTTGAAGCTGTCAGTTGTTGCTGCTGTGACTACCTCCTGGGGTAGGCTATTCCACAGATTCACAGTCCTTACAGTGAAGAAGCCTTGTTGGCTCTTGATATTAAAGCTTTTTTTCACTAGATGGAGGGAGTATCCCCTTTTCTTATGAGGGGATTTTGATGGGTCATTTATATATATTTATTTAGGTTTATCATATCTCCCTCATGTGACATCGCCTTACATAAGTTTTATTCATGTGCATTTGAGATGCAGGCATCCACCCCTCTCATGGCTTGTAGGTGTGTGGGTGGGTGCTGCATTAGCATTGTGCAACTGATGCTAGGTTAACACCTGCGTTGGTGTTTCTCTTCAGGGGGTCCTCTTGGGGACTGCCTGAACGGAAACCTAATCCGCTTAAAAAGCGGTTACCTGCGGAAACCCACGGACCCCATAGACTATAATGGGGTTCGTCGGGTTTCTGCCCAATAAGGGCAGAAAATGCGGAGAAAAAAGCACTGCTTGCAGCGCTTTTCTCTCTGCATTTTTTAAGGGCGGTTTGTGGACGGAAACCCTGAACAGAGTTCAAGCACTGGTGTGAACCCAGCCTGAGCTGTTTCTATCATGTATTTCATGGGCTTGTCTGCATTTTGCATAGAGCCATGTTTCATCTGGTATTGGGTAAGTGTGGCCTTTATTTCTGTGATGTGTTTTGTACATTATTATTATTATTATCTGCCTACTTTTTTCTTTTCTCTCATGAAAATTTCTTAAAACTTTTAATTGTACATTTAAACTGGTAAATTTAAATATGTGAGAGTCATCACATTAGTCCTTAGTACGTAGTTCTGGTTTGTGGTGAAAAAAAAAACCACTTTGATTGCTATGCAACCATTATATTCCTCACCTGAAAGGGTATTCCAATCTTGGATATTTTATGGGCATCCAATGATGGACAGATGTTGTAATATCGGAAGTATGTTGAACTGCGGATATGAATGACTGGAATAAGTGGAGAGGAGCCTATTGAGGTATTGGAGGAGCCTGGGTTGGTGGTAAAGGGTCCTCTTTTAAAAAAAAAAAAAAAAAAAAAGCCACATAATACAGCCAATACAAATATTATCTGCCTCCCATTTGCAAATTTCTAAGGCTAAGAATCTGCTGGTTTCAGTTTTGAAAGGGCGGACACCCAATGGGCAACTGGCACAATGGGGACTGCCAGTATCTATGTGTAACCGCTAAAATAGTAGACCCGAACAATGGAGAGACCTGCACAGATGTGAACCTAGCCTAAAACTGCACGGACAGATATATATATATATATATATATATATATATATATATATATATATTTTTTTTTTTTTTCAGTATTATCCTGCTATCTAACTGTTACATTGGACAATTTGCGTCATGTGGACCCTTTCAGTAGCCTGCTGACTAGCTATTGACTCTGCAGTGCATATAACAAAATTGGAACGATAAAGAGAAGCTTTGCTCTTGACTTAGATCCCCTTAACTATATAATCAAAATGATTGGTGTTAAGGGAACCACAGTGACAGTGAGGGAGACAGGGCCCAGGGAGGATATTGGTCAACCTGTCTCTGTGCCTTAATGTCATCTCAGCCACCCAATGCATCCATATATAATAAATTGAATTTATTAAATATATGCTACCCAGTTGATTATATGGTTGTATAGGCTGCGTGTGTGGACTATTTGTGTAGTATGGCAGCTCATCCCCATTCATTTCAAGGAAGCTGAACTGCCATACCAGACACAGCCAATGTAGAGGTGTTACTGTTTTAAGAAGAGAACATCAATTTTTTTTGAATTGCTTTAAAAAGACATGAAAGTATCTCCAATTCAGGGATACTCAAATGGCCTCCTGGCAATGTCATTATTACAGCGATCAGGAGAAACATTCAGCTCCTGACCACTGTGCCCTAAGCACTTACCACAACTGCAGCAGGGATATGCAATTGTCCCTGCTACTTGCACAGTCTCTGCAGGCAGCAGGGAGGATTGTTGATCCTTTCTACCACAATTGTAAAGTATCAGGGCTTAGGGCACAATCAGAATTCTCTTGACCGCTGTTAGTGTACTTTCTTTGTGGGGGCATACTTTGAGCATTATACTGCGTGTGAGTGTGAGTAGCGGGGTGGTGGGACACTAAGGAGCATACTGCAAAGGGGCACTAATGGTACATTAGACTGTGTGGGGGACACTAATGTCTCGTTAGTTGTCTCCACACGGTATAATGTTCCTCACTGTTGCTCAAACAGTATAATGCCACATTAGTTTCGCCACACACAGTTTAATGGCATGTTATTGCCCCTGCACACAGTATAATGCCACATTAGTGCCCCCACCACAGTATAATGCCACGCTATAGCCCCCATCACAGTATAATGCTCCTTAGTGCGCTTCCTCACTAGTTTTTTACATTGACCACTATTCTCCATTTGACAACCAGGGAAGGTTAAATTTATATATATATATATATATAATATATATATATATATATATTACAGACCAAAAGTTTGGACACACCTTCTCATTCCAAGAGTTTTCTGTATTTTCATGAATAGGATCTGCTCGAGATTATTGTGTCTATGGCCCATGTTCCATCTGTAGGGAACAGCAAGTCACAGAATGTTTTACGCTTAGTGGCAAAAGTTGGAAATGCAAGATTTTTAGGAATTTTCTAAAAAAAAAAAAAAAAAATATATATATATATATATATATATATATATATATATATATGTACATACACACACAGTACAGACCAAAAGTTTGGACACACCTCATTCCAAGAGTTTTCTGTATTTTATGACTATAAAAATTGTAGATTTACACTGAAGGCATCAAAACTATGAATTAACACGTGTGGAATTATATACTTAATAAAAAAGTGTGAAACAACTGAAAATATGTCTTATATTCTTGGTTCTTCAAAGTAGCCACCTTTTGCTTTGATTACTGCTTTGCACACTCTTGGCATTCTCTTGATAAGCTTCAAGAGGTAGTCACCTGAAATGGTCTTCCAACAGTCTTGAAGGAGTTCCCAGAGATGCTTAGCACTTGTTGGCCCTTTTGCCTTCACTCTGCGGTCCAGCTCACTCCAAACCATCTCGATTGGGTTCAGGTCTGGTGACTGTGGAGGCCAGGTCATCTGGCGTAGCACCCAATCACTCTCCTTCTTGGTCAAATAGCCCTTACACAGTCTGGAGGTGTGTTTGGGGTCATTGTCCTGTTGAAAAATAAATGATGGTCCAACTAAACGCAAACCGGATGGAATAGCATGCCGCTGCAAGATGCTGTGGTAACCATGCTGGTTCAGTATTCCTTCAATTTTGAATAAATCCCCAACAGTGTCACCAGCAAAGCACCCCCACACCATCACACCTCCTCCTCCATGCTTCACGGTGGGAACCAGGCATGTAGAGTCCATTCGTTCACCTTTTCTGCGTCACACAAAGACACGGTGGTTGGAACCAAAGATCTCAAATTTGGATTCATCAGAACAAAGCACAGATTTCCACAGGTCTGATGTCCATTCCTTGTGTTCTTTAGCCCAAACAAGTCTCTTCTGCTTGTTGCCTCTCCTTACCAGTGGTTTCCTAGCAGCTATTTTACCATGAAGGCCTGCTGCACACAGTCTCCTCTTAACAGTTGTTGTAGAGATGTGTCTGCTGCTAGAACTCTGTGTGGCATTGACCTGGTCTCTAATCTGAGCTGCTGTTAACCTGCGATTTCTGAGGCTGGTGACTGGGATGAACTTATCCTCTGCAGCAGAGGTGACTCTTGGTCTTCCTTTCCTGGGGCGGTCCTCATGTGAGCCAGTTTCTTTGTAGCGCTTGATGGTTTTGGCCACTGCACTTGGGGACACTTTCAAAGTTTTCCCAATTTTTCGGACTGACTGACCTTCATTTCTTAAAGTAATGATGGCCGCTCGTTTTTCTTTACTTAGCTGCTTTTTTCTTGCCATAATACAAATTCTAACACTCCATTCAGTAGGACTATCAGCTGTGTATCCACCTGACTTCTGAACAACACAACTGATGGTCCCAACCCCATTTATAAGGCAAGAAATCCCACTTATTAAACCTGACAGGGCACACCTGTGAAGTGAAAACCATTTCAGGTGACTACCTCTTGAAGCTCATCAAGAGAATGCCAAGAGTGTGCAAAGCAGTAATCAAAGCAAAAGGTGGCTACTTTGAAGAACCTAGAATATAAGACATATTTTCAGTTGTTTCACACTTTTTTGTTAAGTATATAATTCCACACGTGTTAATTCATAGTTTTGATGCCTTCAGTGTGAATCTACAATTTTTATAGTCATGAAAATACAGAAAACTCTTGGAATGAGAAGGTGTGTCCAAACTTTTGG
Organism: Leptodactylus fallax; assembly: GCA_947044405.1. NCBI lineage: Eukaryota > Metazoa > Chordata > Amphibia > Anura > Leptodactylidae > Leptodactylus > Leptodactylus fallax. Next base: position 267,207 of record CAMRHE010000420.1, read on the forward strand.
TCTGTACTGTATATTAAAAATTTTTATTTTTTTTTTCCTAATTTTTCATGTCTAAACCTGGGGTATGACTTAAACTCAGCCACATCTTATCGTCAGAAAAATACAGTAAATACTGGATGTGTTTTCAGCTACAGTTCAACTCAGACCTTCACCTGATAGCAGGCCCAGGTCAGTGGACCTATACTAAAAATAGAAATGAATAACCAATATATAAATAACAGAGAACTGCATTCTAAAAGGAATATAAGTGGTATACTTTTACTAGAACAGGCTGTTCTTAATTGATATTGCATATTTATCTATAATGCAGCATAGGGAAATACAGTGGGGAAAAAAAAGTATTTAGTCAGCCACCAATTGTGCAAGTTCTCCCATTTAAAAAGATGAGAGAGGCCTGTAATTGACATCATAGGTAGACACTCCAAACTCCACTATGGTGAAGACCAAAGAGCTGTGGAAGGACACCAGAAACAAAATTGTAGACCTGCACCAGTCTGGGAAGACTGAATCTGCAATAGGCAAGCAGCTTGGTGTGAAGAAATCAACTGTGGCAGCAATAATTAGAAAATGGAAGACATTCAAGACCACTGATCATCTCCCTCGATCAGGGGCTCCACGCAAGATCTCACCCCATGGGGTCAAAATGATTACAAGAACGGTGAGCAAAAATCCCAGAACCACATGGGGGGACCTAGTGAATGACCTGCAGAAAGCTGGGATTAACGTAACAAAGGCTACCGTCAGTAACGCACTACGCCGCCAGGGACTCAGATCCTGCAGTGCCAGACGTGTCCCCCTGCTTAAGCCAGTACATATCTGGGCCCGTCTGAAGTTTGCTAGAGAGCATTTGGATGTTCCAGAAGAGTATTGGGAGAATGTCATATGGTCAGATGAAACCAAAGTAGAACTGTTTGGTAGAAACACAACTCGTCGTGTTTGGAGGAGAGTGAATGCTGATTTGCATCCAAAGAACACCATACCTACTGTGAAGCATGGGGGTAGCAACATCATGCTTTGGGGCTGTTTCTCTGCAAAGGGACCAGGACGACTGATCCGTGTACATGAAAGAATGAATGGGGCCATGTATCGTGAGATTTTGAGTGCAAACCTCCTTCCATCAGCAAGGGCATTGAAGATGAAACATGGCTGAGTCTTTCAGCATGACAATGATCCCAAGCACACTGCCAGGGCAATGAAGGAGTGGCTTCGTAAGAAGCATTTCAAGGTCCTGGAGTGGCCTAGCCAGTCTCCAGATATCAACCCCATAGAAAACCTTTGGATGGAGTTGAAAGTCCGTGTTGCCCAGCGACAGCCTCAAAACATCACTGCTCTAGAAGGTGGTTTTTTTTTTTTTTTGTTTTTTTTTAAACCCAGCAAGCGCCAGGCATCAAAAAATTATATGAAACTCATAATTGTTCCTCTCCACGGAAATATTTAGTAAAAGGCGAAAGATTTATTCGGTCTGAAGAGAAACCAGAGTATGCTCTAGAAGATATCTGCATAGAGGAATGCGCCAACATACCAACAACAGTGTGTGCCAACCTTGTGAAGACTTAGAGAAAACGTTTGACCTCTGTCATTGCCAACAAAGGATATATAAAGAAGTATTGAGATGAACTTTTGTTATTGACCAAATACTTATTTTAAAAAATCAGGCTGTGATTTTCTAGATATGTTTTCTCATTTTGTCTCTCATAGTTGAGGTCTACCTATGATGTCAATTACAGGCCTCGCTCATCTTTTTAAGTGGGAGAATTTTCACAATGGGTGGCTGACTAAATACTTTTTTTTTTTCCCCACTGTACTTACGTCCTGTTGACTTTCAGGTTGTATAGACAGTTGATATGAGTTTCCTAGAATACGAACGAATAACCGCATCGCTGCCACATTTTCATTAGGGATACAGCTTGCAAGTATTGGATCAACCCCACTGTACTGTAGACTCATAGGACTCTCAAAGGATGTACTGTGGCTATGGTACACCTTTATGAGCTGCCAGCAAAGTGCTACTCTTCCTAACTCCTGTAAAAATGCCTGCCTGACCTGAGCTAGGTAATCAGAAGTTTGGAAAAGCTGTTTGACATTCTCCATAGGTGGTCATATCCTACTCTCATGAACCTGATGAATAGGATATAACAGAGCGAATAACATGAACTCAAATTTGTGTAATTTGTTGTATTCATGTAGTAACACTGCATATGAGAACCATATGAATAGTCTTCATCATTATTATGATCATCCAAGGCCATTAAAATAATAATTGACGTAAAGGTCCTCTCCACTTTGGAAATCTCTACTTGTTAGAGTGATCTCTTGACAATAAGTTGATCACAAATTGACCCCCTGCAAGGATCCGCAGCAATCAGCTGTAATTTGTGGCAAAACCTGGCAGTAGATGTTCAGTTTTCATGCAGCGTCACCACAGGAGATCACATAGAAATCAATGGGTTGTCTGTGTAATGCAGGACAGGACAGGTCTTTCAGAGCAGGACATACTCTTTGTAAGCGATCTCCTACCAGTCTAGCCAAGACATGAGGATCCTGAACATAACATCCCTTCTAATAACGTAAATTCTTTAATATAGAATACCAAAAAAAAAAAAAAAAAGGTTTTCAATGAACATTCAATAACATATATTGTCCTGCTTGATAAAGAATAAAATTACATGAACTATCTGCTGGGGAAGAACAGAGTAGACTTGGTAGCTGAAGTGTTAAAAAGAAAAAAAAAAAAAAAAAAAAAAATATATATATATATATATATATATATATATATATATATATATATATTAATTTTTTATTTTAATTTTTTATTTTTTTTCAAATTTAGAGAAGTCTCAGGGATTCTCAGAAATGACCACTCTTGCACCATCCAAGAAACATCAAAAATAGAAATAGTAACATACATTTAACATAACTTGTTTATATATTGTATAAATACATTCTGATAAATGTGACACAGAGAATTCAACAATTTATGCTCCCCCAAAAATGAGGATTTGTGTCAGACTCACCTAGCACAGGAATAAACAGGCTGGTGAGATGGATATCACAGAATGTGTGAGGCTTCAAAACAATGACAGTTGACATGGCTACATGTAGGCAACCACTGTGTTCTCCGAAGCATAATAGTAGGCAAAATCAAAGAAAATGGTTGCCTAGGAAATCTGCTCTATGCCTTGTGCTGAGGTTCATACCAATCACTATTTATGCGCGTAGTAATTTCTATAAAGGGGAGAATGTTGTCTGTTAACTTTGTAGCCCTAGAGCTATCAAAAATTGTCATAGGCAAATGATTCCATTATGCTCATGCATTTTATTTATTTTTTCAGTGTCCTGAAAACAAATCAATTAAACGTATTATATTGGGAGTTACAGTACCTTAGTCATTTTAACTAAAAGACCACTCTTTTTTTTTTTTTTTTTTTTCTCTCACATACAGAATAAAAGCCTCAATAAACCCCACGAGCAATTAATCTTCTAACACTAATTAGATATTTGCTAATTAGCGTATGATGTGTGAATTGAAAAACATTTTAATGCTGAATTGAACAGGGTTTACAAATACATAAACTGTATCCCACTTCTCTCCTAATTATCATATTGTATAAATATTAATAAGGTCACATTGTGCTGCCACTTCTTCACGTGCATCCATTTTGGCTGGGCCTTTTGTCTGACTGATAGGACTGTCAACATTTTGTATTTACTTCAAGACATTCTATACAAGAAAATTCACCAGAGCTGTCAGCATTTATGCATTCCTTTTCTCCGAGTCTACCCGACCGCTTGGTAATTATTGTGTATCATTTTGGAGATGAAAATGTAGTCTCAAATCAGCACCCTTAGTTATTTCTGCTACATTTTGATTAAACTGATCACAACCTCAATGCAATTTGCATGCCAGGTTTATAAGAAAAAAAAAAAAAAAACCTTAATAGGATAATAGTGGATTCCAAATAGAAATAAATGTTTGGAATGACGTTTTGTCTGTAGTGGCCATGAGTGCAAACAGTTTTAATGATTCGCAAAAGCAAGTAAAAGGAGCCTACGTCAGTCTTAAATTGCCAAAGGATATAGATAGATTGCACAGTGTTTACTATAAAGTAAAGCCATACACCTTCAATAGCTGTCTGTGTAACACTTTTGGCTGACAGCTATTTTTTCCAACTCCCCCATACACAAAGTGTACATGTTTGGTTCAGATGACGCTAGGTTCACACTAGCATTTGGGTTTCTGTTCTTCGCCTGGGGACTTGAAAAAAGGAAACCTTATCTGCTTAAAAAGTGGTTAGCTGCAGAAACCCGTGGACCCCATAGACTATGATGGGCTTCCGCCTGAATTCGGCGGAGAAAAAAGCCCTGCCTGCAGGACTTTTCTCTCCACATATTTTAAGTGGAAAGGGGATGGAGTCCCTGAACGGTTACTCAACGCAGCCTGCGTGTGAATGTGTTATCAGTGGGAAGAGGAGAGTAAGTTGCTGCCAGGCACCTCTGATGGTAGCTTATCTTACTTGAGAACAACAGGATCAGACATTGAAAAGTAAAACTGTCGATCCGTTCTTCGCCTACCAACATCTGTCGGGAGGCCCGCGTGCACATAAGGCAATTGGCTGGTCCCTCTGAAATCAATGGGCTTAGCCAACTATTATTTTATGTGTAGTAGAAACTTAACAGGCATTTATGTTTAATCAGTTTTTATTGAGGTTTTTGCAAATAAGAACAAAAGAAAGCAAAGCCAAAACAAAGGCATCAAATGCAGGCCACCCAGTCGTGGAGAAGTCACAGAGGAATGGTTAGGGTAGAGGGCTGTCAATGCCCACAACAGAGGAACCAGTAACGGGTGTTAACAGGCATTTATGAGGACAATTTATGCTTCTTGTAGCACTGTAAGTGTCTAGCAATGCATTTAAATCTGTTATTTGGATCTAAAAGTTTAGCCAGGGTTTGTGCATATTGATATGCCCCCCAATAACACTAATACTAAATAAACACTCATATCTTGTTATGCTATATTGTTAGCATATGTCATAATAATATGATTGATGGGGGATTGATCTCTTAGGCCTTATTCACATGTCTTCATATCTTGTGGTGTCCACATTTTTTGCGAATGCCATGCGTACCCATTTATTTCAATGTGTTTATTCAGACATTTGTGAAAATGGAAGAATGTTCGTTTTTTTTCACTGATGCTGATATATCACACCAATGAAAGTCTATAGGTGCAAGAAAAAAAAAATGGATGACTCCTGTAAGTCATACGTTTTTCAAAAAAACTTGAGGCATAAAAAGTATAGAAAATGAAACAAGAAGCTGATCTGCTTGTCACTAACGTAAAATTCAGATCAACCATAGACAACACACCACCTGCGGATTTGGATGTGTGAATGAAGCATTAGTTGCTCACTGATCCCAAGAACATAACTACATTCAGGTGAATATATGTGGGCTGACGTTATCTTCTACATCATTGGTTAGGAGTGTGCCTATATAAATAAAAAAATATATTTATATTTGAAGTGGGGGTCCATAGCAATATACTATCACTTTTTAGGATAGAAAACCCCCTCTAATATTCATACAGTTGGTCAGATGTTCCAATTTCAACACAGACAAATATTTAGTTAGGGCTTAGAAAGTTTTAGACGCAAATAAAATTCATTCCACATAATGGGCTCTTTGCTAGATCACCATTTTCGCACTACAATAGTAATAATGATGATTGTCACGCACAAAAAAAAACATGCAGGTCAGATAAATTTTCTGGCAGACAAAATGTATTTCAATCAGTTCAATTGTCCATTTACACACACCAATTTTCTATTCTCTGCTTTATTTATAGTGTTCAAAAGCACTTGTCTGAAAATTTTCTATGTGGCGAAAGGCAAGTGTTTTGATTTTTGTAACTGTTTATTTTGTGTATGTAATTTGTTTTGGGAAAAATGTTTTGAAAATGAAAAAAAATTGTTATATTTATTTGTGTCATTCACTAACTATGAACTGAAGTCAATGAGCCTTTAGCTGATATCTGAACTGGCACGTGTATATTGATAGATTTTTATATGCATTAAGGATACGCCATTGGTTTCTTTATAGACACTTTTTTGTGTAATTTTAATACATTCAAACTCTGTGCTAGAGCCATAACTGAAGGTGTCCATATCCAGCTTGTTACTAACAGCCATATGAAACTATGGGTTTGTATTTTTCTCCTTTGACAGCAGTGATGTTGAAGGTAGTATAGGTACACTACAATATTATTCAATCCAATCCATATTTTACTAAACGTGTGCAGTGATTAGTTATGAAGTGAATGCAGGGATATGATCAAACACACATAATGCATCATACTGTATAAGCTCAAGGTCATATTTCTAAAACATGGAGGTGATCCAATATGTAAGGCTCATTTTTAATTCATTAACACAGGCTCTATAGACTATTTTGTACTGCAGTCATTCCCTACCTAAAATGCATATCATACTATTTTTTGATTATTTAGAATTTTGTGAACTGATGCCTCTATATACATCACATAAAGAGCTGACAATCAAGATAAAAATCACAATAACTTTGAGACCAGCTCTCATACACTAAGGTTTTCTTCACACCGCAGTTTTAATGTTCTTACTGAGAGTGAAATATTTTGTGACATAAAGAGGAATGGGTCCCATCAGAGGAAAAGTGGAAAGCCTTCATAAAATATACAGTTTTCATTGACCATTGAAACTGAGGTGTGAATGAAACCTTAAAGGCTATGGACACTATGACATCAAGTTTCTTATTGAAATGCATCCGTAATGTTAGGTTCACACTAGTGCTGTCTCTCTGTTGTTGTGGTCCATAACAATGTAGAGGCGTACCACTACTAGAGCAGCTACACACAGAGCCAGGCGGACCCCATTGACTGTAATGGGGTCCATTGGATGTGCAGTTGTTTTAGAAATGAAACCGGTGAGGGAAAAAATCTTCCTTGCAGAACTATTTTAGCTGACACTGTGATGTGGATGTAACTTATGTGATTTAAGGGATCTCTTTTGCAATTGGTTTCCATTATAAAATCTCAACCATTTGTCTTTTGCAGCTTGCTTGTGTTCTCGTACAATACAGGCTGCTGAGTCTCATTCAGAATACTAGCTGTCTGATGGTCTTCTTCACACATTCACATTTAATGTACATATATTGTAACATATTGGACACCATACATACGCATTCATTTCAGTGTGTTTATTCAGATGTCACTGTTATTTTGTGGGCTGTAGGTCTGCAAAAGAACAATGGAAGCCTGTCCTTTTTTTCACTGATGCTTATGTATCACACTAATAAAAGTCTATGGGGCCGTGAAATAAAAACAGATGACATCCGCGTGTCATATGTTTTTCACAGAATCAGAGACATACAAAATATAGAAAATGAAACAGAAAAAATAAGCAGGGTGGGGTGCTGTCCATGAATAGCATGGACATCACTGGCCTTACTCTATGACCCTTAGTTCTGCTTTCCAATCTTCTAAGCTAATGTCTTATTAAATAAGTGTTTAGTTGTAGAGATGCAATTCAGTAAAGAAATAATGTGAAGCAATAGTGTACATAGCCTTTTAAGCATACCTGACCTTTCAAGAAACTTTGCATAAGTCAGTAGTACCATAGTGGCTGAATTGCTACTGAGAACTGCTGATCGGTGGGGGTGCCAGGTGTCTAGTATCTCCTTAGGATAGGTCATCAATATTTTAACCCCAGAAAATCGCTTTAGGCTAATGCCCAATGTAGTGGAAAAAAGCTAAACATGTTGAGGAAAAAAAAGCATTTTTCCCACAGTGTTTTTCATTGAGTTTTTGCGGCGTGTTTCTCGATGTTCTTTCTTTCTTTAAATTAAAGGGGAAAACACTTGTGATTATACAGTTACAATTAACATGCTGGGTTTTTCAGAACACATGTTTTCTGCAGATTTTTTGTATCTCCTATGTGTAGATAAGATTAAACAAAATCTCATTCCCTTAGCTTTTGTTTCTGCTGTGTTTCCGCAGTACAGGACCTTACCCTTAAGGTTCAAAACTATTCTATTGCTATGCCTATTTGGTTTGTGCTATTATTAAAGAACTGTTTGGGATCTTTGTAATGATAGTGGTAGAAGGTTACTTACAGTATCTGCTTTGCCAACATCATAGCTTAGCCTTTTTACGCAAAAGATATATACTAGCAACCATTACCTACAAAGGTGTGATCCACACCGTCATGATATTTAAGCACCACTATTGTAAATTATGTATCATACCGGTATTGAATAAATAAAAGAATAAATATAATCCAACCAATTCTGTAGATTTTTGTAATGACTAATTTGTATCGTTGAGTAATGTATTTTGCAGCATTAGTGCTGCATTTTGTTTATAGCTTGCCTAACAATAAAGCATTTAAAGGATGAAAACCCTCATATGCTTTTAATAGGAGAATATATTATTTAAAATACATTTTTTCTAATCAGTTGTTTAATTGATTTTTTTTTTAAAGGGAATCTGTTACCAGAACCCAGCATATATACCCAGCCCCGCAGATACAGTGGGGAAAAAAAGTATTTAGTCAGCCACCAATTGTGCAAGTTCTCCCACTTAAAAAGATGAGAGAGGCCTGTAATTGTCATCATAGGTAGACCACAACTATGAGAGACAAAATGAATAAACATATCTAGAAAATCACATTGTCTGATTTTTTTAAAATGTATTTGCAAATTATGGTCGAAAATAAGTATTTGGTTATCTACAAACAAGCAAGATTTCTGTCTCTCACAGACCTGTAACTTCTTCTTTAAGAGGCTCCTCTGTCCTCCACTCATTACCTGTAGTAATGGCACCTGTTTGACATTGTTATCAGTATAAAAGACACCTGTCCACAACCTCAAACAGTCACACTCCCAACTCCACTATGGTGAAGACCAAAGAGCTGTGGAAGGACACCAGAAACAAAATTGTAGACCTGCACCAGGCTGGGAAGACTGAATCTGCAATAGCTTGGTGTGAAGAAATCAACTGTGGGAGCAATAATTAGAAAATGGAAGACATACAAGACCACTGATAATCTCCCTCCATCAGGGGCTCCACGCAAGATCTCACCCCGTGGGGTCAAAATGATCACAAGAACGGTGATCAAAAATCCCAGAACCACACGGGGGGACCTAGTGAATGACCTGCAGAAAGCTGGGACTAACGTAACAAAGGCTACCGTCAGTAACACACTACGCCGCCAGGGACTCAGATCCTGCAGTGCCAGACGTGTCCCCCTGCTTAAGCCAGTACATATTTGGGCCATCTGAAGTCTGCTAGAGAGCATGTCATATGATCGGATGAAACCAAAGTAGAACTGTTTGGTAGAAACACAATTCGTCGTGTTTGGAGGAGAGTGAATGCTGAGTTGCATCCAAAGAACACCATACCTACTGTGAAGCATTGGGGGGCAACATCATACTTTGGGGCTGTTTCTCTGCAAAGGGACCAGGACGACTGATCCGTGTATATGAAAGAATGAATGGGGTTATGTATCGTGAGATTTTGAGTGCAAACCTCCTTCCATCAGCAAGGGCATTGAAGATGAAACGTGACTGGGTCTTTCAGTATGACAATGATCCCAAGCACACCGCCAGGGCAATGAAGGAGTGGCTTCATAAGAAACATTTCAAGGTCCTGGAGTGGCCTAGCCAGTCTCCAGATCTCAACCCCATAGAAAACCTTTGGAGGGAGTTGAAAGTCCGTGTTGCCCAGCGACAGCCCCAAAACATCACTGCTCTAGAGGAGATCTGCATGGAGGAATGGGCCAACATACCAGCAACAGTGTGTGCCAACCTTGTGAAGACTTACAGAAAACGTTTGACCTCTGTCATTGCCAACAAAGGATATACAGTCATATGAAAAAGTTTGGGCACCCCTATTAATCTTAATCATTTTTAGTTCTAAATATTTGGGTGTTTGCAACAGCCATTTCAATTTGATATATCTAATAACTGATGGACAAAGTAATATTTCAGGATTGAAATGAGGTTTATTGTACTAACAGAAAATGTGCAATATGCATTAAACCAAAATTTGACCGGTGCAAAAGTATGGGCACCTCAACAGAAAAGTGACATTAATATTTAGTAGATCCTCCTTTTGCAAAAATAACAGCCTCTAGTCGCTTCCTGTAGCTTTTAATCAGTTCCTGGATCCTGGATGAAGGTATTTTTGACCATTCCTCTTTACAAAACAATTCCAGTCCAATTCCAGCCCGCTTCAAATTATCCCACAGATGTTCAATGATATTAAGGTCTGGGGACTGGGATGGCCATTCCAGAACATTGTAATTGTTCCTCTGCATGAATGCCTGAGTAGATTTGGAGCTGTGTTTTGGATCATTGTCTTGCTGAAATATCCATCCCCGGCGTAACTTCAAATTCGTCACTGATTCTTGTACATTATTCTCAAGAATCTGCTGATACTGAGTTGAATCCATGCGACTCTCAACTTTAACAAGATTCCCGGTGCCGGCATTGGCCACACAGCCCCAAAGCATGATGGAACCTCCACCAAATTTTACAGTGGGTAGCAAGTGTTTTTCTTGGAATGCTGTGTTTTTTTGACGCCATGCATAACGCCTTTTTGTATGACCAAACAACTCAATCTTTGTTTCATCAGTCCACAGGACCTTCTTCCAAAATGAAGCTGGCTTATCCAAATGTGCTTTTGCATACCTCAGGCGACTCTGTTTGTGGCGTGCTTTCAGAAACGGCTTCTTTCGCATCACTCTCCCATACAGCTTCTCCTTGTGCAAAGTGTGCTGTATTGTTGACCGATGCACAGTGACACCATCTGCAGCAAGATGATGCTGCAGCTCTTTGGAGGTGGTCTGTGGATTGTCCTTGACTGTTCTCACCATTCTTCTTCTCTGTCTTTCTGATATTTTTCTTGGCCTGCCACTTCTGGGCTTAACAAGAACTGTCCCTGTGGTCTTCCATTTCCTTACTATGTTCCTCACAGTGGAAACTGACAGGTTAAATCTCTGAGACAACTTTTTGTATCCTTCCCCTGAACAACTATGTTGAACAATCTTTGTTTTCAGATCATTTGAGAGTTGTTTTGAGGAGCCCATGATGCCACTCTTCAGAGGAGATTCAAATAGGAGAACAACTTGCAATTGGCCACCTTAAATACCTTTTCTCATGATTGGATACACCTGGCTATGAAGTTCAAAGCGCAGTGAGGTTACAAAACCAATTTTGTGCTTCAGTAAGTCAGTAAAAAGTAGTTAGGAGTATTCAAATCAATAAAATGATAAGGGTACCCAAATTTTTGCACCGGTCAAATTTTGGTTTAATGCATATTGCACATTTTCTGTTAGTACAATGAACCTCATTTCAATCCTGAAATATTACTGTGTCCATCAGTTATTAGATATATCAAATTGAAATGGCTGTTGCAAACACCCAAATATTTAGAACTAAAAATGATTAAGATTAATAGGGGTGCCCAAACTTTTTAAAAGACTTTTTAAAAAAAAGTATTGAGATGAACTTTTGTTATTGACCAAATACTTATTTTCCACCATCATTTGCAAATAAATTCTTTAACAATCAGACAATGTGATTTTCTGGATTTGTTTTCTCATTTTTTCTCCCATAGTTGGGGGCCCCCTCTGATATCAAATTCACGCCCGGCCCCTTTTTTTTATGGGAGAGAATACAAAAAAGGGGGGGGGACAAAATATTTTTTTCCCCCCCCTTTAGTTTGGTTTCCCCCCCCCCCTCAAATACTTTTTTCTTTTTTTTTTTTTTTTTTATTTAAAAAAAATAGTTTTTTTGTTTTTTTTAAAAAAAAGTTTTTTTGTGGTTGAGGTGGTTTTTTTTTTTTTTTAAAAAAAAAATAATGATTTCTTCTTTTTTCTCAAATAAAATATATTTTTTTTTATTAAAAAATAAAAAAATTATTTTTTTCTGTGGGATGATATGCTGGATTCTGGTGACTCACTTTATAATTCTGTTTGGATTTTTACTGTTCTGTGACACTGTATTTGCACAGTAGCAGTTGAGTTGTCCTCATTATCATCTGTCAATGCTGTAATCCTACATACAATTCACTGTAATGCACAATGATGCCGAAAAAAAAAGTTTTATTTCAAAAAGGCCTTCTCCTGTCTTTAGGGAGTAAGCACAGTATTACTGCAAATTCATGTGTGTTTGCAAGTCGTACTGATCCTTATAGTTCTTCTTAGTCATTTGACATTTCCTCTTCCACTTAATAAATGTCAAGCACCAAATACAAAACTATACTGCTACAATGCTTTTTACTGTAGCTAAGGAAATAATATTATGCTCATAAGCTTTTAAAATTACACAGAGATTGACTCTGGGTTTCACCCTCTCGCCTTCCTCTTGGACTTACTAGAGTTGTCTCAGCCTAAAGGCTCTGGCCCCACATAGTGGGCCGCAGCCAAAAAGTGCTGCAGAAAAAGACAGTGGCGGAAACACATCGGGTTTTTTTCTGCAGCGCTTTTCTCAGAAAGTCCATAGAGTTTTCCTCTGCAGACTTTCTGCTTCTTTTATACCTATACGGAAAACACCAGTGTTTCCATAGGTATAAGTGACATGTTGCAATTTGCAAAAACGCTTGCGTTTTTGAAATCACAGAATTTCCGCTGTGGATTTTTTTTTTGCAATGTGTGGATGGGAGTAGCCAGAATCCCATCCACGTTGCAGATACTGTAAAATGCTGGGTTTTTGGCAACATGGGGCCTTGGCCTAAAGGGCTTTTCCCAGAAACATAAAATATTTAAATAGTAGTCAATTAAAAGTTGAACATTTTTGAAAATATAAATAAAAATTTTACTCCGTTTAAAAAAAATTTAGTGGTGGCAGCCTTTTGTATTGGTTAACAAAGGATACAACCGCCTCTGTCTGAATCCATTTCCATTAACTATAATGTAGAAAACATGATAAACGTTTGTTTACTTTTATAATAGAGGGCTCTGTCTGCTTCTCTCATTTAATGTCTGTTGTGATGATTCTTGTGATGGATGAGAGCAATGGTAGTGTGAACCCTTTATAAGGTACAGTAAATTAGTAGAATAGAAGAATAGAAGAATTGATTTTCTCAATCATAGTTACACATGAGAGGTTTTACAGGACATGGTTCTATTGGATGATGTTCTAGGGTTCACCACATGTGTAGTTTGAGCAGTTTCCCAGTCCATAGTCTCTCCTCTCTTTCTGTCCTTGAGTTTTTTTCTCTCTTCCTTTTCTTTTCCTTGTTTCTACTTTTCTTTTTTGACCTACGGTTACTACTATATGTACTGTTTGATACTGTTTTTATCCTGCCACACTGCTCTATACCCATGGGGCCTATAGTAAATGTTTAGTTTGGACCTCATTGTTGCCTCATTGTTGGACCTTCATGCTTTTATTTTATTGTATGTGAAAATGTTAATTAAAAGAATTTATAAAAAACAGGCAAAATGACAAACATTGCTCTTAATAATTGGGAAAGAATGTTCATGTATAACGGTTTGATAACCATATGCCCATGTAAATTTAGATACTTATCCCTTCTATGATAGTATTCTTTATTTAAGTAACACAACAAATCCTGCAGCACTTTACACTACAGAATCAACAAAATCCGTCATTACATAGTAACTAATCAAAGATTCACACAATAGGAATTCTGAGAGTCCTGTTTGCAAGAGCTTACAATCTATGAGGCAAATCGAAGTGTCAATACCACAGGTGAAAACAGGCACTCCAGCAGATACAGACATGTCCTGGATGCACCAAGACGGATTAAAAATTATTTTCTCAGCAGGTTATAAGTAGCTTAGAAGCAATTTTCATGGTGGAAGGCGCCCTTTAACATTTTACTCATAATACAGTAAATTAATGTAACATTGCACTTGGTTGATAAAAGTATACAGTATGTTATGAGTTCAGCTATTCATAATTTATAGATCTGTATCATTACCAACAGGGCAGGCAACCACTGACTATTTCATAGATGTGCTAGCAAAACTAAAGACTTGAGCCACGGTTATACACGATATGGGAGAAAAGAAGCAATCTGCTTCATTATGGAGCTCCTGTACACAGTACATGTTTATTACTTTAGCTTTAATTTATTTTTTGTTGTGGTATGACAGATTATGAATTGGAGGTGATCTTTAATAATAAATGCACTTCACAGAAATATGGCATATACTATTACATTAAACATTGTGCAAGTCTATTGAATACATACTGTATACAAATCGGTGGCAAATCAAAGAAAGACATTCCCTGCTTTAAAGCAATTCTGAACGAGAATCAATGCAATCTAACTATTTATCCTCAGTTTTTTGGTCACATTGCCTCCAAAAACTTATAAAAATTTCTATAAAAAAAAAAAAAAAGGTACCAATAGAAGTGACAGCTGACGCTGCAAAACACAAACCCTAATAAAGCTGATGACAATATGACAATTATTTTGGCAAATAAGTGATTTTATTGTGCAAAAAATGGTGCAACATAAAGAAAAAAACCTATATAAATTTGGTATCCCAGTAATCATAGAGAACAGCAGAATAAAAGTAGAATGTTATTTATGATGCCCAGTGCACCACATATAATTAAGCATGTAAATAACAGACCTTTTTTTGCCATACCACTGAGAAAGAGTAAATGAAGTTTGATCAACAAGCTAAATATTTCCCAAAACAGTGCACTAAAAAAGTGCATTTGCAAAAAATAAGGTTGTCAACATTAAAATTAAAACCAATATGGCTTTTTTTAATGTGACAACAAAAAATATTAAAAAAAGGACTGTGTCCTTAAGTATCAAACTAGGCTGTGTCCTTAAGCATGTAATAATAAATGCATTTTGCAGAAATATGGCGTATGATGTTAGAATAAACATGTTACAAAAAGTTTATTCAGTGCATACTGGGGCAGATTTACTAATAGTGTTTTTATGTTAGACCTAAACTGCACCAGATTTATCAGTCTTTTGCTGTTTGATAAATATGGCATATTGTTAGACTCTCTAGTCTTGGCGTAAAAGTTCTGGGAGCATTTTTGGCACATAGACAAGCAACTTAGGCCATACCTCCTTACTCGATAGCCCATGCCTCTTTTACGCTCACCACTGGTGTAGATTTCCATCATAACATGCCATATTTCTGACATAAATTATAAGAAACCTGTTGGTGCCAATGGACCCACCCCCTGCATGCCCTCACGAAGCCCCTTTTTAGGAAAGTAGCAAGGTGGCCCAAAAAAGAAACAGTCAATTTTTTTTGTGAAAAACCACAATTTGTACACTAGAAAACAGACCCTATAAAAGGGACAGCAAATATGCCCCCATAGTGTGTGTTAAACCAAGGGATCAAATAGAACATGGCCGAAGGTGTGTGGGAAACAATAATTTTATGCAGTTGTATATGCATCAGTTTGCGGATGGGGCTGTCTTCCTTTTGGAGGAAATATTCTGGCTTGCCTTTAATCCCAGATCATGTTACTAGGTTTCTGAAAAAAAACAGGCCTCCCAAAGGTCTATTACGACTGTATGGGTGGTGCAATTGCAAAAATGAATAAAGAAAAAAAAAAAAAATAATGTCACTATCACACTCACATTGCAGGTCCCTGGTGACACAATAGCAATATACAAAAAAAAAAAAAAAAAAGAACGAACTTGAAACATGTAAATAAAAAGACATGTTTTGTTTGTGCTATTCAAAAAAAAAAAAAACTTGAAAAATCTAAATAAAAAGACATGCATATTAAAAAAGGAAATAACATGCAATAATGAAAATGACATAACAATAAAGCCTTAAGTATCACTGAAAAAAGATGCAAAAATTATTTGAATAACCGGAATGAAAAGAATGTTATAGCCCTAAAACCCCATGTACGAAAAAAATATGTCCCGTCATGAACCAGGGAAAATGGCCTGATCATGAAGTGGTGAATAAGACAACCATATTTATCTAATAAAAAAAATTGCTGGTAAAATAGAAATTTTCCACACTTTATTTTTGAAGTGCAGAATATACAGCAAACTGAAATTTACCATTGCGGTTACAAAACAATTTGTGCCTGAAAAAACACTTGGGCCTTTTGGGCAAACTACTTATAGAGAATTGCTGGTCATATCACAAATTATGTCTAATTACTGAATTGATGAAAGCATGTTTAATGAAAGTTAAGCATTGACAAAGGTGACATTGAAATATAATAATGATTAGATTACCATTTTCTCAAGATGACATTTCATGATTATAATAATGCTGATCAAAATAATTAAACCATTGAAGATGGGGGGTAGGAGTTTAGAAACAAAATGAAAAAGTTTAGCTGTGTTTAAATGATGCTACGTGCTTGGTTTTACGTAGTATCCCTATCTTACAGCCAACCTTTATTAAATCTATGTGACCCCCAGTTTTGGTGTTTATATTACTATTTATTGTAACATATTTATTATTCATCTGCATTTAGTGGTCTACTGTAAATTTTATCAAACCTCTGTTATCTTTATTTATGCTTAGCTGTATCTTCTTACTTCTGTGGTGTAGCTACATTCTCTGTGACTTAGTTTGAAGTATGTATTTCCCTTTTTGTCTTATGTGCTGGTTTGTGATTGACATAGATTACAAGAGGTTCCCTGATGAACCAGCTGACTGCAGGGCAAATACTTTGGATCCCATAAGCTTTAGATTCATCATAGCTTAACCTGTATATACCTCTGTAGCAATCTTGCTGTCTTGTTGCATCTTGCTACCTTCTCATAATTTTTCTTGTCTGATATTATAGGGCAATAATAGTGCACTTATAGGAGGGAGTGTAGGGTTGACCCTTTTTGGGTGGTTGCTGTGATTAGACAAGGTCACTGTGGGGGGCACAAATGTTGTGATAGGGTTTGATGTTTTCGTACTGTAATTATTTGTTTGTCAGGTAGGGCCTTTTAAGTGTGTATTTAATAAGTTATATTTAATAATATATGTTTACCATTCTGTCATTTAGTAGTGGATTTTCTAGTAATATTTCTAGATATTGGGGTCTCTATTCCTCTGCGATTTGGTTATGTGATTTATGGGTATTAATCTGCCACTTCCTTTTGATTCTTATTTGTCTCATATTACAAACAAAACCGTGAACTATGTATATATATATTTAGAATACCTTTTAAGTAAGACAGATTTCAAACTCTGCAATTTGGACTTAATATTCATGCCAGCTTCATGTCACACTATGTATGAACCATGAACTGAACTCAATATTCATGCCAGCTTCAAATCACACTATGTATGAACTGTGAGGGACACAAATCACCTCCTGATAGCAAACAGATAACAGCAAGAATTACTGATCCCTCCGTCACGCACCACAAGTTTCCAGACTGTTTTTTTGACCTGTTGTAAATAACTTCTCTACTTAGACTGCATTTTTTTAAGGACTCTAAAATGCTTTGAAAACCATGTGTATAAAAATCTGTGAATTTTCAGTTCTTGTATCACACCATGTCTGATGAAGGGAGCTAGCTAGTACTCCTGAAAGCTTACTTATAAATATACTCAGTTAGCCTCTAAAAGGTATCGCCTGATTTCTTCACTCTTCCATTTCTTTAAGGCAGTTTTCATAAAGATGCCCCAATGTGTTTTTTCATGTCAATGATGAATAATTTACAAACACAGAAAAAAGGAATAAAAATAAGCAGTGGGACATTTCATTGGGTTACATACATTAAAAAAACACATTAAATATATATAGAAGTGCAGTTTACAAAATTTTAACTGGTCTTGGAACAATAGACAAGATAGAACACATAATGGCACATTAAGAAGACAAGCTGGGTGAAAGGAAAAAAGAAGCCTGGTATTAATCTTATCTTGCTAGGAGAAGCCATACCTAGTAAACTCTATGAGGACCCATCTAAACAGGAGATCCACTGAGACTATATTGCCTCAGTTTCATTCCTGGGATTAGCTGGTCAGTAGGTCTTTTGCCATAATCCATTGTAACTTGTTTTGACCTAATTCAGGGCCACTGAGGAGGTTTTCCAGCTCCTAACTACGGCCAAGTTACCTGTCATGAAATGAAGTGCCTTTGTGTTCATCTGTGGTTGTAGCTTTGAGGAATGCTTGTTTTGGTCTCTTACTTAGGTTACCACCAGTGACAGACAGGATCAAATGGAGCACACGTATCCAGTATCCCAAAACAATAGGGCACTGCTATCAAGTATGCGGCATGGTACCCCTATTCCTTACACATTTCCTGAACAATAGTGGAGAGTAGACAGGGTAATGGTGATCAGATACCATCACAAGAGGACATGCCAGCCTTTCTTTAATAGAGACATATTGATAGATTTCTTATTTACAACACTTTTTTAATGTTTCCCAGAGGTGCATGTTTGGCTGTATGATGACTGAAAGCTGAACTGGTGGTCCCATAAGTCAGTCTGTAATACAAGGAGACAAAGAATGCGAAGCTTCCTTGGTTAACTTCTGCTGATTAGTCAATTTCCAGAAAATTTCCAATTTCTTTTACAAACACAAAATCCAACAGACTCACAAACCGATTGAACCATTTTATACAGTTTACTTGTATCATTAACTTCTAGGTTTAGTGCTCCTTTAAATTATTATATAGTAGTGCTATAAAAACTTTATCACTGATTTATCACCCATGAAATGGGAAAAATACAAGGGTTGTCATCCAAATGCTGCACTATTTCATAACCACAATACCAACATCAAGCTAGTTAGTTACCAGATATTGCAAACCTATTCATGAAGTTTTTTTTTTGTTACTTTATATTGTATATAAAATCTGGTATAATCGTATCAGCACAATTTTTAGGAAAATCAAATGTTTATATTTCAGATTTCCCTTGTGTAACATTTGCATGAGATACTTGAAGTACTATTAATGATGAATCACTTTACCTAAAAGTGACATAGACAATTGAACCGTATTGTCTTTACACCTGGCCAGTTTCAAACAAATAGGTCCTAGATTAGTAATTGTGCAGCCAGCATGCCCTTGACATTGGTTTTGATAGAATAATAAATGGCTGGCACAGACCAACCAGCAAGAATAAAAGCAATAGCAAATGCAGGTATCATAAAGCAATTTGTCTGCTGTCCTGTGACCAAAGTGCAATTTGATGATCGTATTTTGTGTACTTAGTACAGCTACTACTATTTTAACTGTAGCTTTTTGTCTGTGTTTTACCCATGTCTAAATTACAGATGTGATTCTTCTACCCACTGACTCAATGGTTTTCTTAGAATGAAAAAGTTTATATTTTAAGTTGATGAAAAGGTAAATTAAAAATTATCTTAAATATGATTGATGTGTTTATTCCACTACAGCATTAAATGGACCAAAAACTTTAATATTATATAATTAATGAGTCAACTGAAAAAAAAAAATCACCGTCTAATAACTAACACTCATCCGTCACATGTGAGCTAACCGTATCATTATGTAGGTAATAATAAACTGCAAACAATTTATTCTGGGTTCATTGACTCCACGCATTATTCACATAATTTCACCAGCTCAATGATTCTAGATGTATTGGACTAGTATTAACTAGTAATCATATAAAAAAATTTTCTTGCTATAAGATTCAAACCTAGAACTAAAGACTCGGTAGCGGGAGCTGAATACCTGTCAAATTTTGTTTATTAATTATATAAAAAAGATTACTTGTAAATGACATTCTTTCCTTACAAATCTTAAGGAATATAATGTAAGATATGAAATCTATAATATGGCAATTGTTCATACAGAGAGAGTTCTCACTCACTGAGTAGGACCACCCCCACATGACTCCTAAGTATAGGAGGAGCAGGGATTTAAAAAGGACCATTCACATCCTCATAGATGTGACATTTTATATACCGCTAGAAAGCCGACCCACTGTCGGCATTCCTGGTATGCACCCCGGTGCTGGAGATATTGGTGCCGTTAATTTTGGCACCGATATCTTCCCACTGTCAGAAGGGCGGACCTTACAGCTCAGCATCATTGCTGGGCTGTAAGTAACACACCCCTAACAGTACAAGTCTTTGGAAGAGTACAGCCCAGCAATGACGCTAGGGTGTAAGGCCCGCCCTTCTGACAGTGAGGAGATTTCAGTGCCGAGATTAACGGTACCGATATCTCTAGCACCGGCTCATACCAGGAAAACCGACAGTGTGCTGAATTCAGTCGGCTTTTTAGCAGTATATAACACCACACATCTATGAGGACGTGAAAGGTCCTCTTTAAACCAATCAAATGCAAGTTATACTCCAAGTTTTTCAACAAAACCATTCCTCGATCTTGTCAGCTTCTCCTGCCCGCAGATAGTGCTGCGTTTGCAATGTGAGGTTCCCCTTAACTAAGACATAATACTTAATTGGGCGCCTGCAGACCCTCATGTTATGAAAAATGTCTGCACTATGAAGCATGGTTGAAGTCATTATATCCTGTTAGCATTCAGCTTAGTGACCTCACAACAGTTGTTCATTTTACTGACTGAGTATAGACTCCTTAAGCCCCCTTCATACGTCCGTAGTGGTCCACAAATACTGATCCAGTTGCGGAAAGAACTACAGTCATGTACAGAAGTCCTTAGATGAATATTACTGATGATGACTGAATTCCTGATATTCCTATAAAGGAGAGCTAGACTCTCGAAAGCTTTCTATCAAATATACTCAGTTAGCCTCTAAAAGGTATCGCCTGATTTCTTCACTCTTCCACTACTTTTTATGGCTAACACGGTTCAACATTATACTACTATAAAGGTTCCAACAAATACAGGGAAAGAATTTAGTACAGGATTTATTCATATCGCTATTTAAAGTATTTCACTGAAATAGCTGTCAATTCGTTTCTCATTCATTGTAGATCTTATAATTAAAAAGTTAGATAAGAATGTATACAATACAATGCTGTAACCTTCACCTTAGTCTCATTCGTGATGTAGATGTGAAATGCTATTGGTACAAGTGAAAATAAAGACACCATTTGCCATTTGAAGACTGACACAATTAACAACATGATACAGATTGCCGAGCATGCCTTGTTGTCAAATAGTCTGACTTGGCATGGTCTTGAATTCTGCTTAGAGAAAATTGCAAGATATGAATGTCACATATTGACATGACATTGAAGCTACAGAATGTCACTTCATGTCAACAAAACTTGGAAGAGGTTTAACCCATTCTATGAAAATGTAGGCAGTAAATGTAATAACATTATATTAAATGGGTGAACTTGAGTCTATATAAAATTATCTATATTTATTGAAATATATCTGCTGGTAGCAAAATGTACATTATGTCACCAGTGACTAGTGACAAAAGAGTATTTGCACTTAAGTATTTAGGAAATAGTTTTAGATTGTAAAATGTATGCTTGTACTGTAATATATATAGTCAGTGGCAAAAGTATAGGGGTTGCAGCTGCAATTGGCCCGTAAGCCAAGGGACCACAGGGGGGGCCTCTTCCCCACTCATTGAGTGCTACACCCTGTAGCTGCATTGACAGGGTGTCTCCCCTCACAGAAACCCACACACTCATTCATACAACTTGGTGGTGTGTTTAGGGTGGTAGGCTCTTATGAGAAGCAACCCTTCACTAACATACTTGGTCAGGGCTGCCCAGCAGTCAATATGCAGATGTGTTGCAGATGGGATGAGCAGGGCCTTGTCTCCTCTAATCTGCCTGCTCCTACGATGTCTACTGTCCATTATTACTCAGTTATAGTCCAGAAGTACAGACAGTAATAGGGTGAATATGTAAGAAGTTTATTAAGTCTAATTATGTCTTCTTGATCCTAATCCAGGGATATTGGAGAGTTCCATGTTTAATAATTCTGCTCCAGGTAGTCATGTCCTGAGTTTAGCTCCTGTTGGGCGTAATGGCTATCTAATCCCTATGAGAGCTTAGAGCTCCTATATTGTACACTATTGTATAGATGCAGCTGTGTGATATAGTAATACAGTAGCCCTTCTGCAGTATATAGTCAGTGTGACTCAGTTCATTTGATATGTAGTACAGCTGTGACATGCTTCTGTCTTCCAGGGAAAGCTTCCATGGTCCAAGGGTATATATGAGTTATTTACTAAAGTAACATATGAGACACATGAGATGTCAGTTGGCACATGTCAGAGCCCTTATCATGGGAAAGCTCACATTCTTTACCATTCTTTATCCACCTGGAAAACAATATGGTCATGTGTAACCCACAGAACTGTGCAGTCATTAACAATAAACAGGCATTAAACTATCAATTTATGCTCTATTCTGGCCCACCTTATACTATATCCCCAACACTGACTGCTTTGCCATTCAGCAGAGCGAGCCAGATGGGTGTTGAGGGAAGTTGGGTTTGGGTGCGGTAAGGAGGAGGGGAGCACAACCTAAACTCTTTCACCAGGGTCCATGACAGTTTAGCTATGCCCCTGTACACTGTATATGGTATAACATGTTCGGAACATATTGTGTATTACATAAAGAAGATCCAGAATTGTCAATATAATTGTAAGATGTATAGTTCTGTCTTTGTGGGACCAAATCTATGTAAAAATAAAAAGTACCGTAACTGTCCAAGGTCTGGTGCGGTATCTTTTGCTTCAAAAAGACTGAAAATCAGACATACAGTATATGCATAGCCTATATATGTACTGTTTGCTGCATTTGTAACCTGCATCATGTATACTTTAGTATGATTATTGCTCTCTGATAATACCTTATAATATACAAGTGTGTTTCAAGCCAATTATCCCATACCCCCAAAAATTAGATCACTGTGGCCCCAGGCTGTAATCATTTACTATACCGCCTATTAAAAGCATGGTGGAAGTACCCCCTAGAAACAAGGCATGTGATGTTTCCTCTGGGGTACACATACTACAGATTGAGAACCAAGACTCTATACTGTATTACATCCTGCATATATTGTAATAATAATATTTCCTGTCCCTAACTTATAGTGGTGTGATTGATATGAAGGGTTTTTTTCATATACACACCTTCTGCCAGCATGGCAAAGGAGGCTCCCAAATGATATTTGTAGTGAAAGAGAGTCCAGCCAATTTACCACAGCAGTAATTCTAGCCTGTGCCTCTGAGTACCCATGGGTAAAGCACCATTTCATAGAGACATGAAATGGAGAACCAGGTTTGATGCTCTGCAGTTTATATTGACAGTGTTAAACCCTGTATGACCTATGCCAGGGGTAGGCAACCTTTTTTGTTCGACGTGCCGATTTCAATAAAAAAAATCGAAGGTGAGGTACTCGGAGTGCAGGTCAATAATTGTAAGTCTGACGACCCCTGCACACGGTATTATGTCCCATAGTGGCCCCTGCACAAAGTATTATGTCCCATAACAGCCCCTGCACATGGTATTATGTCTCATAGCGGCCCCTGCACACAGTATTATGTCCCATAGTGGTCCCTGCACACAGTATATGTCCGATAGTGGCCCCTGTACACGGTGTTATGTCCCATAACGGCCCCTGCACACGGTATATGTCCCATAGTGGCCCCTGCACATGGTATAATATTCTAACTTTTATAATATTCCAATTGTCGCATCTCACTAGCTATAATTATACTGTGAGCAGTGGCGTAACTAGGAATGGCTGGGCCCCAAGGCAAACATTTGACATGGGGGCCCCCCCCCAAGCCGCCGCCCCCAACCCCCCCACACACACAAACCGCATTCCTGCGCACACTATTATGCCCCATAGTGGCCCCTGCACACGGTATTATGTCCCATAGTGGCCCCTGCACACGGTATTATGCCCCATAGTGGCCCCTGCACACGGTATTATGCCCCATAGTGGCCCCTGGACACGGTATTATGCAGCATAGTGGCCCCTGCACACAATATTATGCCCCATAGTGGCCCCTGCACACAGTAGTTTGCCCCATAGTGGCCCCAGCACACAGTAGTTTGCCCCATAGTGGCCCCTGCACACAGTAGTTTGCCCCATAGTGGTCCCTGCACACAGTAGTTTGCCCCATAGTGGCCCCTGCACACAGTAGTTTGCCCCATAGTGGCCCCTGCACACAGTAGTTTGCCCCATAGTGGCCCCTGCATGCAGTAGTTTGCCCCATAGTGGCGCCTGCACGCAGTAGTTTGCCCCATAGTGGCCCCTGCACGCAGTAGTTTGCCCCATAGTAGCCCCTGCACACAGTAGTTTGCCCCATAGTGGCCCCTGCACACAGTAGTTTGCCCCATAGTGGCCCCTGCACACAGTAGTTTGCCCCATAGTAGCCCCTGCACACAGTAGTTTGCCCCATAGTGGCCCCTGCACACAGTATTATGCCCCATAGTGGACCACCCATGAACGATTATTATACTCTGGGGTCTTTTCAGACCCCAGAGTATAATGATCGGAGACCCAGGGGAGGAGAGAAACATAGAAAACACTGCAACTTACCTCTTCCTCGCTCCGGTGCACTCCCGTGCGCTACTTCGGCCATCTTCAATGTCGGACCGGATCTCGCGCGATCCAGGCCGGCGTCGCGATGCATAATGACGTCGGCTGACGTCTGGAACGTCACCAAACAGGCCCGAAGCCTGCGGAGCGGCGGATAGGTGAGTTACAGTGTTTTTTATGTTCGCTCACCTCCCCTGGGCCCCCGATCGTTATACTCCGGGGTCTCAAAAGACCCCGGAGTATAACGATAGCAGTGATTGTGGGGTTCGCGGTAGCGACTGCCACAGGGCTCCGGCCCCGTAATGTTCCGGGCCCTGTGGCAGTCGCTACCACTGCTACCCCGGTAGTTACGCCCCTGACTGTGAGGTCTCTTCAGACCCCAGAGTATAAAAAGTGGAGGGGCAAGAGAGATGAAAAACATAAAAAACAATGTTAACTCAACTTTTCCTGAACTCCGCAGCTGCTCTGTGCTCTTTGGGCGCTTCTGCCTGTAGTCAGCGACCACTGATTGAGTCTCAGGGGTCACGTTGCGTCATTATGTGTACTCTTGGGTCTGAAGAGACGCCAGAGTATAATAATAGCAGTTTCGTTTCGGCCGTGTTTGGTCCGATCGAAACTGCTGGGTGAGGACTCCGCTGACGTGCCAGGTAAATAAGCCTCGCGTGCCACACTTGGCACGTGTGTCGGGGGTTCCCAATCCCTGACCTATGCAATGAACAAAACTTCTTGCACCAGGTAGAATGAAGAAGAGCATGTTCTGGACACCAGAGGACAGAATAAATCTTAGAATTATATTGTAAAGCAATGGAGCAATGATGGTGTTTGGGAATTCTGTACTACCAGTTCGAATATTTAAAGGGATTTTCCAGACACAAACATTTATTCCCTACATCAACATTTTTCTTCCATTCCCACAGAGTGTGACTGAATTAGTTGCAGATATGCTAGACTGTAGCTTTGTTCAAACTATCATTTGCTATAAGTTTTGGGTCTGGGGCAGGGATCCTCAATCCTAGTGACTGGTAAAGGTCCCAGAAGTAGAGTCTCTGCTCTTGTAAAATTAGAAACCCTTTACATTGTAGACAATATCTGTGCATGTCTGCCACTCTTTATAAAACATCATCACTGGGAAATCTACAGTTAATTTATGACTATGTAATAGTGTTAGTTGAGGTCTTCTGTGACTTTGGATTGTTTTGTATGTAATACAACCTGTCTATAATAACTACTGTTCCTCACTCTTGGCTCAGGATCTGTTCTGATTCCTCATCTATCATGCCCTCTCAAGTCCAATAGAAATCACATTTTAATGCTAGGGAAAATCTTTTTAATCTCTATATGGGCCTTGGATTTACATAAATGAGTAAAATATATTGTTGAATCCTTATTGTGGGTTATTAAAAATCTGAGCATCTGGTAATGCTGCTTTTACTGTGTGATTACATTTTGCAGAGCTGCATATGATTTTGTGCATGAGAGATCATGGGTTTACAAGATAGTCGAAAGAATGTATGTTTGCACATGACAACTGTAGAAGAAGCTGTGTCTTGTCTCATCAATATTCAGAAAAGGTTGAGCAAACCATGATATAAATCCTAACGTTTGCGGTGTGACACAATGTAAACAGAACTGCTGAGTGTCTACATAGGAAGGTAACACTGATGAAATCTGTTTCATGGCTTGTGGCTACTTCATCCAGGGATGTTTATCTTCAATTCTGAAAATCAAGATACTAAATTACATCTCCATTCTGTCTAGTATGTGCTTCAACTCCCAAATTGTCCTAAATTTCATGGTCTCATTCACTGTGCTCATAACCACATCCGCTTTTTCTTTTGTACTTTGAGCCAGACAACAGCTTTGTCGTCATCCTAAATATTCTGGGTGGCACTAATTGATCTGCATATGGAGCTGGCCTATTCTTACAAATAATTTAGTGATGTCTAGCAGTAACACTGCGGAGGAGTTTTGAGCAAATTGTTCACTACTGCAGCTGCACTTGGTTGGCCGAAATCCAGATACTAAGAAGTTGGGAATATCATCAGTTTTTGAACCTTCTGATCAAATATGGAAAGTTGCATCCTGTGAAAAGAAACTTTCATTTCTCAGCCTATATAAATTTGAGTTGTCCTACAAAGTAAAGATAAATAAAATAAAATAAATGTTTAAAATAGCATTTTAATATTTTTTACACAGCATACTGTACATTTGATTTTGCAGTGAGAATTAATGTGTTTTAATAGAAAAATTATTATTTATTATAGTGCACTTAAAGGAGTTGGCTAAATGGCTTTTAATAAGAGTGTCACTTACTAGCAGGTACTTCTGTCACCTTGGCTGCATTTCTAAGATTTCATAAGCTACACGCTTCATTTCTGCCAACCCCATCTTGTCATCATGGAGCTCCAATCCATAACAGCAAGTGGAGGGGCATGCGACCATTAGGGTATGTTGACACGGCGGAAAATGAAGAGGAATTTTCTTCATTTTCCGCCGCCGGTATATTCTCCGCGGTCTAGCTGCGACGAGATGCCGATGCAGTGAAATCAGCATTCCATTGCGGCATCCCACTCCTGATTAGACCTATTCATCCAGGGGCGTCTCGAGCCGCGGACACCGTGCGCGGAATCCGCGGCAAGATTGAGCAGGACGCTTCTTTTTTCCGGGTCCTGCTGCGATCTCTGCCTTGAAAACAATGGGAGGTGGATTCCGGGAGGAATCTGCCCCGGGTTCAGGGGGTGAATTCCGCCCCCAAATCCACGTCAAATTCTTCCGTGTGAACACACCCTTACATCACTCAGCCACCTTCATGCTCCTGTACTAGTTTTTATTAGTAGTGTGTTAGTATGGAGGAGGCTGTGTGACCATAACTTTGTGCTGAAGATGGGGGCAAAACCCTTTACGGATTCAATCTAAAGGATGATGCATTTGTGTAAAGAAAAGAATATTGGCCAGACCCACTCTAGCCTATTGGTTCCATTGCAGCTCCATTTATTTGAATGTGGAGGAGTTGCAATACCAGACACAGCTGATTAAACAATGGTGGAACTCTTTCTGGATAAAGCATACCCTTTTCTCTAATCTTATACAACCCATTAGAATTTCTTAAAGTTTGTTATGATTAGCCAATAGGACAGGTCAGAAATGCTAGTAAAAGACCTGGTCGCTTGAACTTCCAACAATCCCAGCCAGTGGGAATAGGCCATGCATTCCAAAATAAGATAGAATAGAAGGAGATATGTCTATACTGCTAAAAGTCAAGGTGTAACCACTAGGATAGCGGACACAACAGCTCCTACTTATGTGGCATCCACTCTCACATAGCCAAAGGTGAATTAGCTAGATTCCACGTGCAATGACTGTGTTCAAATCTTTTCAGGGGCTCAGTTATGAATCTACATTACAGATTCTACAGCTCTTTTTGTTCTGTAAAATGACAGATACCATGAAGAACCCGATGGATCCCACTGACTATAATAACCAGGTGTCATTCATACAATATCTATTACAACAGATCATGCAGATTAGTGCAGATGTGAATAAAGCCTAAAACTGTACATATCAATGTTTAGAATAATCTCAGCTCTTTCTGATTATTCGAGAAACATTAGCTCTGGCTCACCTTTTTCTTTAATAAGATATATTGTAAGGTGTAACTAAGGAAAAATAGTAGTACATGCAGCACTATTCTTGTCAAAATTACAGGCATCACAGTAGAGCCTGATGGATCCCTTTAAAAGTCAATGGGCCAAGAGATGCCATTAGCATCCATTGTACTATGGACCCAGCAATATGTTTGGGTTAAACTGTAATGCAAGTGTGAACAAAGCGTTACAAAGTACCAGTCAAAGAATCAGAGGTTTAGAGGTTAGGGGCCATTGGTAATCATTGAAGCAGTGCTACTGGAAATGGGAAAAATCTTTATATTGGAAGATGTGAGGATGAAATGTGAGGAAGAGAGAGGATTTGCATCTGCAGAGAATGTATATAATGAATAGTACTTAAAGGACAAATAATGGCGAAGAAAGAAAAAATAGAATCCCTTACTATTGGTGGTTATTGTTGCAAGGGATCCCAGTCCAGGTTTTGCTATAGAACCCCCTTCTTACCTATGCTTCCTATAGGTGGCACTAGAGAGACAGTTGGTGCATCATTTACTCTGTAAATCTTTCCAAATGGCAGATCTCAGTTTACATCTTTGTGATATGTCAACAACTATTAATGTCCCCTTTCCCTTCTCTGTTTATAGTAGCAGGAAAAAGTCATAGGGTGTGAACCTGTGTCTTTGTCTAAAAAATATATCAACTTCTATGTCCTAAATTTAAAACTTTTGTTTGAGATTTTCAAAAATGTTGCTAAATTAAAGTACTAAATAATGAAAAAAAAAATAATAATACCACATTTATTTCCTAGGCATTTCAACATCACTGGTCTGGTGGTCCCACCTGTCATGCAGTGATGACATCACATACATCATCTGCATGACCGCTGAAGCCAATCACTGGCCTCAGCAGTCACATTCTGCTGAGGCTAGTGATTCCTGCAGTGGTCATGTCAATGACGTATGTGATGTCATCACTGCATGACTGACAACGACTGAGTAACGGGTTGTATAGGGTGAGAATTGGGGCTGTGGAGTAAGGACCAGTTTTGGGGAAAAAAAATTACCGACTCTGACTCCGGTTTCGAAATAAATTGATTAATTGTTTTTGTAATTACGTTATACCTATACATATTATTTTTAATATTTAGATGCATTGTTTGTTCCAAAGTTACTTTTAAGGGTGGGTTCACACTACCGTTGGATGTCCGTTATGATAGTGTCCGTTAAAAAAAAAAAAAAAAAAAAACGGACATCTATCATGACAGACATTAACGGACACTAACTAATGTTAATGAGTCAGTTTTTTAACTGATCCATTTAATCGATCAGTTAAAAAACGGACACATTAGCATCAGTTAGTGTCCATTAATGTCCGTTTTTATACTGTCCATTTTTTTTTTTGTTTTGTTTCTGCTTTCTGAGCATGCGTAGAAAAAAACCGGACAGTAATAACAGATAGCATAAAGGACACCCGTCTGTTACTGTCCGTTACCCATAGACTTTAATGTAATAAAATAACAGATGCTTGACGTCCGTCATGAAACCGTTTTTTTTTTAACAGACGGAAAAGTCCCGCATGTAAGATTTTTTGTCTGCGAAATAACCGACATGTG
Organism: Leptodactylus fallax; assembly: GCA_947044405.1. Classification (NCBI taxonomy): domain Eukaryota; kingdom Metazoa; phylum Chordata; class Amphibia; order Anura; family Leptodactylidae; genus Leptodactylus; species Leptodactylus fallax. The sequence continues at coordinate 296,863 of CAMRHE010000420.1, forward strand.
ATGGGTTGGGTGTATAATGGTCACTAACGGACACAAGATAAAATCCCATTGAAATGAATGGAAATTTTAACTGATTTGTGACGGTTCAGCTAGTGTCCGTTTCTAAAATCTTGTAAACGATAGTAGCAACGGACATTACTGACGGTCACCAGCGGCAGTGTGAATGCCCCTAAAAAGGAATTCAGTCATTACATTTTTAATAAAGGAGAGGTTCTGTCCTGCTTCTGACTGACTATGGTTATCAGCCAGTTATAAAAAAAAAGTCCGAGTAGGAGTTGGACAGTAGCAAAATAGAGGAGTTGGAGTTGGTGGTTTGGCCCACCGACTCCATAGCCCTGGTGAGAATTAGTTATTTTTTTATTTTGTTCCATTGTGTACTTCTAGCCAGATCAAAAATACTGGACAACCTATTCACAAGGATATTACATGGTTAAAAATCTCACTCATCATAGGTTATCTTTATGTTTGCACAAGCTCCTTGACCCATAGAAGACTGGTATGTGACATTACATTTACAATGTGACTAGATTGGATGCAAGTACATTCTTATCACCAACTTCAATATCATATTTAAATAAACAAAAACTTCATTTCTCAATATTTTGCTCACATTTATATTTCTGTGTCTCTCTTTTAGCACCTGGGAACTCATTATTTATCGTTCTTATATCCAAATACAGATTGTTCTTGTGTTTTCAGAATGAAGATACAGAATTAAAATCACATCTCTTGCAAATGAGACAAAAAGTCTGTAACGTGAGCCCAGCAATCCCAAGTGAGTCTTCTTCATGTAGTCAGTTATTCAGTCAATCAATCACAACACTTTATTTACTGTTTTCTCTCTGTGATTCTAATGGTAAGTAACGTGGTGCATTTCTTCACATATATCTCATTATAAATTTACTGAGGAAAACAACCACTAGGTGGCAGTAAGAAATACCTCTTCAACTAACATTCTTTATTGAAAATAACAATTCAGATAGAACTGTTAAAGCGAATCCTATAGCAGTACGGCTAAATACAATGAAGCTTGTAACTGCAAATATTCATAAATTTGCAGCTAAAAGCCAAGATAAACATATAGTAGTACATATAGCTTAAGTACACTATTAGAAGTCCAGATATATAGGCTATATGACAAGCTCTACTTCAGATGTGGTTGCTAGAGGTTAATTCAGGAAAGATTATTCTGTTGGAATGCTAGTGGATATTGAGAATAAATACTGGAGGAGGAAATAGAATAAGGCTCACGTTTCTTGCTGCTTGTAGGCGTTTGAGTGCTCACAAAAAACAGCTTCAGACATGTCCAAAAGCTTTGAGAAAAGGCCACAGGAAAGAAAATGCTTGGAAGCACATACAAGCACATGTTAGGTGGGAGCACAGCGAAGGTGGCCATGCTCATATAGGCTATCCAGCTGATTCTCACAACAATGCATCCCCCACAGAAGATTATTCTAACACTTACGGGAATGTAAAGCGGTCATTTCTGAAAAAAACACATACTATATAAGCTAAATAACAAATCTCCTCATAAACGTGCAAATTTTATGTCTAGGTTTACCTGTGATTGACATAAATTAAGGAACTGTATTTATCATCTACTATAAGTATACCAAAAAGAGAGTATAACAGGAATGTGTGAGCTGAATACCCTCCACTGTCTTCATCATCCTGGATTCTTTATATGTCATACAATTGCCTGAATTTGCTGAAAGAATAAAGGGACAAATGATAGAATGGCTCTTTTCACGTCACATTTTATTGAAAGCTGGTCATATCATGGAAAAAAATTTTCCCTAATAATGAATCCTCTAATTCTCCAGTGTATAGTAATATGTCAACTATATGCACATTGTATAACGCTTGATTCCATTTTAATTTTACAGTACGGTATCTCCAACCCTTTGCTTTAGATAACAAATGTCTGCGGGTAACCACTGTTTTGGCGATTTGGCGCAGATGTGAATCTAGCCTAATGGAAGTTTTACAAGGTTCACTTTTCTACATTATGAGACAGTGAAATTAGGACAATTGGATATGGAAGAGAAAGTGGATGTGCTGTGCAATGATTTGTCCATGGCTATCCCTTAGATGCTGGAGAGAAGATTGTATCTGTGGTCTATGGTGTTTTACAATACAGAGATGGGGGTGTGCTATAGATACATATTGCATTATTTATAAATGTATTTAAGCTGTATATAAAATGCACCTACATCACTTTTTCAGATGGACTCTGTGGGACATATGGCCGCTATGTGCCACTGCTCTAATTGTTCAAGTGATGCAAAACAATTGAAGGTCCAACCTTGTTTTGTGTAAGGCCCACACCATACAGGACTACCTAGCTGAGCTTGCCGATGTCCTCTCTTTGCCCACTGCACTGTTCTCCTGGCCATGGGTGTTGTGCTCCAGGCCTCGTCTCTAGGGTGTGCTGACCCTTTATGAACCTGTAACCTTGCTGTCTGCTCCCAGCCAATCTCCTGTACCTTTGGGCTATTTAAGGCTCCTTTCTTCACAGGAAGGTGCATGTGCAAGTTCCTAGCCTGCTAGTGTCTTTTCAAGGTGTTTCTTTACCTAAGCCTGTTTCCTGACCAAGTCTCTGCATGAACTAAAGGTATCTTGTATCCCGCAAGGTATTTACCTTCCTGTTACTTGTACCATGTTTGACATATTGACACTGTGCTGCCCACCTTGACATCTGCCTGGATAATAATTTGTATGAACTCTGTCTGCCCTGACATTGGCCTGTACCTCAACTATGCTCTTGCCTGTCCCCTTTCTCAACCCATCTAGGTCAACTCTCATCTACACTGGTACTGCACTTAGAGGTAGCCACTTGGTGGTACCCTGCAGTAAAGACCAGATCTCTGTAGTGGGGTGAAATGGTGAAAACCAGGAGACCAATTAACCCCCTAATGACAAGTCTGCTTTGGCCCTTAATGACCAAGTCATTTTTTTTCTGTCATTCCATATCAGGTGCCATATTTTTTTTTTTTACATTTTTTCATCAGTGTAACTGTATGTGGTTTTGTTTTTTGTAGGAAAAGTTGTAGTGTGTAATGACATCATTTTGGGGTACATATATCTAATTGGCTAATGTTTAACTGTTTCTGGGAGTGAATGTTGAAAAACAGCAATTCCACCATTGTCATTTGGTGCTAGAAATTTTGTGTCGTTCACTATGCAGATTTTATAACTTTTTTTTTGCATAACAACTTTCCGAATCCATTAGCTTTATTATTTTTCTGTCAACAGAATTGTGTAGGGGCATTTTGGGACTTCAACTAGGGGACTTCAACTTTCAATCTTTTGATTGCTTATGTAATACATTGCACAGTTTATGAAGTGCACTGAATTATGCTGTCAGAGCTGAGCTGACAGGAAGTGTATCAGGGTATTAGGCTGTGTCTATGGCATATTCTGATAGGCAGGTATTAAAGGTAGACTTGGGAGCCTTCAATTGACCTCCAGCTACCATATACTGGCATCAGCACCTCATGATCACATTTGAGGGGATGCTAATGTCTAATATATGGAGCCCCAGCCCTCTAAAACTGGTTAGATGCCTCAGTTGCTATTGACTGCAACATCTAAAAGGTAATGCCATCAGATCAGCTATCTTGCCTCTCTCACAACCTGCTGCTGTGTATGTACATGTGGCTAGTAATGAGAGGGGAAGAGAGGAATAGTCCCCTGCACTGGAATTGTGGGTGGCATTCATAGCAACTTTTTAAGTCCTAATCCCAACTTGCTAGGCAAGTAGGGCATAAAACGGCACTGCAACGGAGGGAACTGGTTAAACACCCCAAGTCAAACCAGTTAGGTCTACATCTGTTATGCATTACACACCATATTGAACCATATTGAAAAATAGAGCTCATACTACTCTGGGTAAGAGAGACTGGTGGATCACAACAGTTTACCAGTATTAAAATATATCCACCATAGTTTTGAAGACTTTTCAGCTGTTCTTACAGGTCTGTTTTAATAAATACTTGTGTTGACCATGAAATATCATTTCCAGAGCACCTTTTCTTTGGAATGTGTGTTATGTTGTTCCTCTGTGGTTCCTCCTAGAAATTTATGAATAAATTGACAAGTGGGTGTTATGAGTTGGAGGTGTTTCCCAGCAAATAGTGCATTGTTGAATCAGTGCTGACAATATTGAACAATAAGGGGAATGGCAGCATCGAGGTGTCAATTTATTCATGAATTTCTAGGAGGAATAAAATAGTAATGGCACAACAGAGAGGTATAAGAAAATATGATCCAGAATTATTTACTAAAACAGACTGGTGGTGACAGATACTCTTCAAAAAGCAGGGCCCTGGTTATCTATAGTATAGAATATGTAAAATTCTCTTATATACAAAACCAGTTTTACCAAAGACAAACCCTACTCTTTTCTTAAAAAAAAAAAAAAATATTTTCCATAGGCTTAATTTGGGCACAATTTTTCTACTCGAAATAAAGAAGCTGTTTTAAATCCCCGATACAAAAAATCCTTTTCTAATGTGAATGTGTCTTTAATTCAGAATGTAATAATTTAGCAATGGTAATAAAATGACAATAAAATAGTTATTATTTGCAACTTCCTTGCCTAACTCTGAAGACTCTTGAGACTAGTGTTTTATAACATTGTACAAGCATGGTGTGATCATGATACTACAAGCAAAGGAAGGATAATTTGTATGATAAGTGAAAAATGACTGCATGTATGCATGACCTTGCATAAGTAGTAATTACTTCTGTAAATTAGCTTTTGAGGAAAGGGCCTAATGCAAGCTGCAAGCGTAGATTGTATAAACTGTAAATTAATGTCCGAGAAGCGCAGTTTCAATGTGATAGAAAATTGTGTGGAGCATCTAAAGGGAAATGAGAATGATGGTGTCAGGAACGCTTAATAATACCCTTATGCAGCCCATCTATTTTATTACACACAGCCTAACACTGTGAATGTGGTGGGTTTCAGAAATTGTTTCCATATTTGTAAGCTGAAGCCTAGCAAATGAATCCCACATTATAGAGAATCCTTTGTGAAATACAGTCCTTTGATTTGTGACAATATTTACTTGACTGCATCTCATACGAAGATGCTACTGTCAACACAAAAGCACTATAGCATCCTACTTGACAAATGCCAAGTGTGCTGCAGCTTTTCACAGCGTACTGGAAGACAAAAAGTGAAAGCAAGGCAATTTCCATAATATACGGTAGAAGCAGTGAATGACTAACGCAAAAAATATACGCATCATTTATACATGGTACAAAATTACGACTGCAGTAAATGTCATTTTCAAAGGTTTTCCGTTAAACTGATTTAAATTACAGATGGACAATTAAATCAGGATTTTGCCTCATTACGCTGTCTGCTTTATTGGAAAAAAATCCGTAAAAAGCAAAACTGGAATATAGTACAATTGCACAAACCTTGTTTACAGTAGCTTTATGTCTGCAATCCACATAAACAAGGATATTTCTTGATATACAGTACTTGTTAAAAAGAGATGTCTACTTTAGGCAGCCTTTACTTTTGACAATAAGTTTATCACAACTGTTCCCCTGCAAGAAACCCCAGCCATCTTGGGGATAACCTGTCAGAATTCAGAAAATTCTGCAGCACCACTGTGGGGTAAACTGAGCATTGTTATGTGCCTATTGAAACGATTGGACTGTTTGTGTAGTGTAGGACTGGACAGATCCTCCACAGCATGAGATACCCTTTGTAACCACTTTCCACGGTGGCCAAAAAATGAGAATCCATAGCAGAGGACCCCTCTATTAACTTATGAATTCCTCATAGCGTATATGAAAAGGGAATACTAAACTGAATAACCACTTTAGGTTAAGGTCCCACGTAGTGGGCCACAGCAAAAAAGCGCTGCGGGGAAAAACTGTGGTGGCAACTCATTACGGCTTTTCACAGAAAGTCCGCAGAGGTTTCCTGTGCGGACCTTCTGCTTCCATTATACCTATAGGGAAACCGCCAGCAATATAAGAAAGAGGCAATATATCAATTAACAGCTTCCTCCCTTACTCCCCTCTCCATAGAGTTCTGTGTGTGTGAGCTGGGTACAGATTCTATGTCAACAAAATGACTGATAAGGAGATGAGAAGGAGAAGAGCAGCCTAATAAGTGGAAAAGGAAACAGATTTATTCAATAAGATATATTACAAAGTTTGTTATATTCACATGCGCTGTTCATTTATGAAAAGTTGTTTTATAATTGGAGGTACAGTTTAAATATTCTTGGGAGACGCAATAGACTTCTTGTAAAATCATCAGTAAAAGCTAACCAAAACATTGTGTACACCAAATTTGTGCATCTAGAAATTAAATTCATCACCCAAAAACAAACCATCATACAGCTATGTCAATGGGAAATTAAAAACATTTATGAGTTTCCAAATGAAAAATATTCACTGTGTGTTGGATTTCATAATAAACTGCATCTTGAAGGGGTTAAAAAAAATGATGCCAGCATACCGGTAGTATATTAATCATTTTAATTAATTAAATTTTAATTATTAAGTAATTTGGGAGGTATAACTGTCTGTCTTATGCTAGGTTGACACTAGTGTCGGCTGTCCGTTGTTCTGATCTATTGGATGATCAGCACAACAGACAGGCAGACCACTAGAATAGTGGACACATATGGAGCTCGACGGGGGGGGGGGGGGGGGGGGGGGGGGGGGGGGGAAACAAAAAAGGGGCCCCGGGGGGGGGGGGGGGGAGGGGGGGGGGGGGGGGGGGGGGGGGGGGGGGGGGGGGGGAAATTGGTTTTGTAACCTCACTGAGCTTTGAACTTCATAGCCAGGTGTATCCAATCATGAGAAAAGGTATTTAAGGTGGCCAATTGCAAGTTGTTCTCCTATTTGAATCTCCTCTGAAGAGTGGCATCATGGGCTCCTCAAAACAACTCTCAAATGATCTGAAAACAAAGATTGTTCAACATAGTTGTTCAGGGGAAGGATACAAAAAGTTGTCTCAGAGATTTAACCTGTCAGTTTCCACTGTGAGGAACATAGTAAGGGAATGGAAGACCACAGGGACAGTTCTTGTTAAGCCCAGAAGTGGCAGGCCAAGAAAAATATCAGAAAGGCAGAGAAGAAGAATGGTGAGAACAGTCAAGGACAATCCACAGACCACCTCCAAAGAGCTGCAGAATCATCTTGCTGCAGATGGTGTCACTGTGCATCGGTCAACAATACAGCACACTTTGCACAAGGAGAAGCTGTATGGGAGAGTGATGCGAAAGAAGCCGTTTCTGAAAGCACGCCACCAACAGAGTCGCCGGAGGTATGCAAAAGCACATTTGGACAAGCCAGCTTCATTTTGGAAGAAGGTCCTGTGGGCTGATGAAAAAAAAATTGAGTTGTTTGGTGTTAAAAAAAGGGGTTATGGGTGGGGGGCCAAGCTCATTTTGGGGAGGGGGCGGTGGGGTGATGAAAAAAAAATTGGGTTGTTTGGGGGGAGGAGGGGGAAAAACACAGCATTCCAAGAAAAACACTTGCTACCCACTGTAAAATTTGGTGGAGGTTCCATCATGCTTTGGGGCTGTGTGGCCAATGCCGGCATCGGGAATCTTGTTAAAGTTGAGGGTCGCATGGATTCAACTCAGTATCAGCAGATTCTTGAGAATAATGTACAAGAATCAGTGACCAATTTGAAGACGCGGGGGGGGGGTTTTCAGGAAGAAAAAGAAAAAAAAAAGAATCTACTCAGGCATTCATGCAGAGGAACAATTACAATGTTCTGGAATGGCCATCCCAGTCCCCAGACCTGAATATCATTGAACATCTGTGGGATAATTTGAAGCGGGCTGTCCATGCTCGGCAACCATCAAACTTAACTGAACTGGAATTGTTTTGTAAAGAGGAATGGTCAAAAATACCTTCATCCAGGATCCAGGAACTGATTAAAAGCTACAGGAAGCGACTAGAGGCTGTTATTTTTGCAAAAGGAGGATCTACTAAATATTAATGTCACTTTTCTGTTGAGGTGCCCATACTTTTTCACCAGTCAAATTTTGGTTTAATGCATATTGCACATTTTCTGTTAGTACAATAAACCTCATTTCAATCCTGAAATATTACTGTGTCCATCAGTTATTAGATATATCAAATTGAAATGGCTGTTGCAAACACCCAAATATTTAGAACTAAAAATGATTAAGATTAATAGGGGTGCCCAAACTTTTTCATATGACTGTATTTGTGGTTTCATGGTACTATTCATATAATGCAATAATCAGGATTTATTGGCAACAGAAAAATTGTATTTTTTATGCTGCTCAATCCTGTTTTTCTTTATAGTGCAATATTCTAATATCCATAACACAAATAGAAGATACTAATAAAATAGTGTAATTAAATGTACAGGTCAAATAAATGTCAATATAAACATATTAAAAATTAAATGAATACATGAAAGTTAAAGAGGTTTTCCCAACTCAGGGTTTATTCTGCTGTCCTGTCTCCTTTCTCTTCCAATTCCTGGTTTTCAGCTCCGTCCAGCAGTGTATTCCGTGCTTGTTGTAAACTGCACAGTTATCTCTGGATTTATGTACTAGGATAACAGAGACACTGCTCAAGCACTGTTGTAGCCAGGGTCAGGGTATGCAGTGAGGCTATACCCACATCCCAGGTGCACCATGTGTCACCACCCTTATCAGGACTCAGCAAATGAATGCTCTTTGCAGAGAAAGGGAGAGAATACAGGTGGCTAGGAACAGAGACTGATGTCAACAGCCCACCTAGTAGAGCTAGATAAAAGAGGTGGTCTGAAATCCAGCCATTGAGCATTGAGAAGAGATATTCAGCTGGATCTGATCTGGAACTGAGCAAGATAGATAAAGCAATGTATTGAGTAAAATCCTTCAGTTAGCTTATACTACAAGTTTAAATATGATCCTGCAGATGGTAATACCCCTTCAAATATATTATTTTTTTTCAAAGTCAGTGATTGTATTACTAAGTCGGCTTGTGAAAAACAGGATGTCTAAGGATGTAATGGGTATAATACAGGAATACAGATACTGTAGAACAAAATTGAAACCATTGCTTAGAACAGCATTTAGTTATTTTAAACTCCTCCCATGTGTTTTAGGGGATTATGTGAGATTAGATAAAAGGGCCTGCATATTTATTAAGCAATAGTGGCATTTTTGGGTTTTTTTTTTTGCAGCTAAGCCCCATTTACCTGAAGGGCTTGTCTTATGACAGACATTTATGGCATATCCACAAGTCCCATATCTTGCTTTATTTTTTATTTTGCATAGAAGTGAATGGAAAAAGCTGCGCATGAGCAGTCACACATTTTATTTGCTCCAGTCATGCCACCAGGTCGAATGGGGGTTCAGGGTTCCAGATGGGAAGTGGGGGCTATATCATACACCCTCTTTATTTAACATACTTATATATGTTACAGCATGTTTTTTATTGTCTCATTCAACAATTTTAAAGTTACATAGGTAAAATGATCCATTAATACACCTGAATCATATATTGCAGTGATTGCTGAATCATTTACATAGTAGCTTTTTGTAACATATAGTCTTTATTATGGTATATGCTGTTGTGACGTCCATGGTAAACTGTGACAAGTTTTGTGTAACCAGCGGGAAAGATATTCCTGTTTTCATTATGCGTGACCTTTTGAAACCATTGCAGTTATTGAATACGAGAGCATACATCTTAAAATCTTGTAAAATGTAAAATCTGCCGCGGCATCATGTACAGCTCCCCTATGTGGTCTACTGAGCTCATGCATTACAGGCTCATTGAATGATTAGCATGCTGAGTCAACAAAATATCAAAGTCCAAGAAGATGCTCGATCCACCATTACCGATAAGGATTTTATATGCTATACAGCCTACTTTAAAATCTGAAGATAACGCCACACGCTGTCGAGCTATATGCATTTTTTATAAACTGTCTAGCATAAAAGAAGAGGTCCAGCCAACTTATCCACAGGTAACTTATGTGTTATCCATTTCACAGGAAATGAGAAAAATACATTTTATCCAAATTTGTTTCCTGAAATAACTGTACATGGATTTATACAATATGTGATCTATATGAATATTGCCCAGTCTTCTACATGAAAAGTCCAATACAGTTGTGAGAATACTCTTGAAATTTCTTATATTTCTACTTATTTAATGTCTAAAATGTAAATCAAGCTTCATGTACATCAGATAGTCTTAGTCTTATTTAACAAGCAAGATACATAAATTCTACATACACTCTACATTAATTTCTCAAGGTGAGATAAATGTTTTAAAACAGATGAAAGGGGGCATAACACTGGCTACATTGTACAATCGTCTTCTTTGCGTAATCCAAGTATCATTGGAACTGGTGTTATAAATTTAACTGTTAAGAAGCATATACTATGCAAATAAGGAAAAGTATCATCTTCCTATACAATTGTAATATCATGTGAAGAGACACATCAGGCAGGCAGGCCTTAAATTGTATGTTGCTCTCAGTTCTATCTTCTGTCAGTGTCCCCCATTATGGTGTATGTCATACAGTGTACAAATAATCAGACCATACAGTGCAAGCTCTAGAGTATGGTGCCTAAATAGCAGTCCCTCATACTCCCATACAGTTGCCTGAGTAAAATATAGTTCTGCCAACACTATACAATGCAAAAACAATGTATTAACATGGACCTAGTAGTAAAGCCACAGCATGTCCAAGTAAATACCACCATACCCTGATTAAATAATGCCAATGTACTCTACAGCGGCCAAATAGCAGATCCTTACTTAAAGGGGTATTCCCATCTCAAGGATTATATTCAGATTTATAGCTTAAAATAACTGAAGTGTTTTACTCAATACATTGCTTTATCTGTCTTGCTCCATTTGCCAGATAACTTGCTCAGTGTTTACAGCTGGTTGTCTAGGTTACAGACCTGTTCACAGATCGGGATGATGACTCAGTCCCTGTTCCTGAGCAAACATATTCTCTTCTCTCTCCCCACATACTGTTTTCAGTTTTTGAGCTTTGATAAGGTCTAGATACATTTCTTAAGAAGAGCTTATGTTATCTGTGTATGTAAGTCCACAGAACACTGTGTTATTTACAACAAGCAGGAGCCATGCAGTATTGAGCTGAAAACCAGAAAGTGGGGGGGTGGGGTGGGGGGGGGGAGGAGACAGGAGGACAGCTGAAATCCTGAAATGAGAAAACCCCTTTAAAGTAATCTAATATTCTTTTGTAATTTTAAAATAATGCTGCTAGAAGTAGACGGTGCAATAGCTGTGGTAGCTTTCCATAGCTTAGCTGTTATCTGTGGTGCTCCATTTAGTGCAACCACTTACAGTGGGGAAAAAAAAGTATTTAGTCAGTCACCAATTGTGCAAGTTCTCCCACTTAAAAAGATGAGAGAGGCCTGTAATTGACATCATAGGTAGACCTCAACTATGAAAGACAAAATGAGAAAACATATCTAGAAAATCACATTGTCTGATTTTTAAAGAATTTATTTGCAAATTATGGTGAAAAATAAGTATTTGGTCACCTACAAACAAGCAAGATTTCTGGCTCTCACAGAACTATAACTTCTTCTTTAAGAGGCTCCTCTGTCCTCCACTCATTACCTGTAGTAATGGCTCCTGTTTGACATTGTTATCAGTATAAAAGACACCTGTCCACAACCTCAAACAGTCACACTCCAAACTCCTGGAAATGTAATTGTTTGTTTTGTTTGTTTGAGTTGGAAGGGACCTCAAGGGCCATCGAGTCCAACCCCCTGCAAAAGCAGGAATTCCTAGATCATCCCAGCTATATACCTATCCAGATTCCGCTTGAAGATTTCAATTGATGGAGAACTCACCACCTCCCGTGGCAGCCTATTCCACTCCCTCACTACCCTTACTGTTAGAAAGTTTTTCCTAATGTCTAATCTGAATCTCCTTCCCCTTAGTTTCATCCCATTACTTCTCGTGCTTCCTTCTGCTAATGAGAATAGGGTAGATCCCTCTGCACTGTGACAACCTTTCAGATATTTAAATACCGCTATTAAGTCTCCCCTTAGCCTTCTCTTCTGCAAACTAAGCAGTCCCAATTCTTTTAGCCTTTCTTTGTAGGACATGGTTTGTAGACCTTCCACCATTTTGGTTGCTCTTCTCTGGACCTGCTCCAATAAATCGATGTCTTTCTTAAACTGGGGAGCCCAGAACTGTACACAGTATTCCAGGTGGGGTCTGACCAGGGCAGAGTACAGCGGAATAATTACCTCTCTTGATCTAGCTTCAATGCTCGTCTTGATACATCCTAGAATTTGGTTAGCCTTTTTAGCCACCGCACCGCACTGTTGACTCATGTTGAATTTGTGATCTATTATTATGCCCAGATCCTTTTCCCCTGTACTCTCACTTAGTACTATTCCTCCCATACTATATATGCTTCTTGCATTTCTGTTACCCAGATGTAGAACTTTGCATTTGTCCCTGTTGAATACCATTTTGTTCACCTCAGCCCATTGTTCCAGTGTGTCTAAGTCCTTTTGGATGCACTCTCTCTCCTCTCTAGTGTTGGCCATTCCTCCTATCTTTGTATCATCTGCAAATTTTATTAGTTCCCCATTAATCCCATCATCCAGATCATTTATAAAAATATTAAAAAGTACTGGGCCCAGGACAGAGCCCTGCGGCACCCCGCTTTTACTTTCTTCCAGTTTGATGTATAGCCATTTAGAATTACTCGTTGTGCCCGATTATTTAGCCAATTGTGAACCCACCTTACTGATATTTTATCAAAGCCATACTTGATCATTTTTTCAATAAGAATGTTATGTGATACTTTATCAAAGGCCTTACTAAAGTCAAGATATACTATGTCCACTGCATTCCCCTGGTCCAACCATTCAGTGACTTTATTATAGAAGGAAATAAGATTAGTCTGACAAGATTTATTAGGCATAAATCCGTGCTGGCTCTGATTAATTAAAGCCTTCCCATCCGGGTACCTAATTAAATGTTCTTTAACGATTTGTTCAAAGATTTTTCCTACTATCGAGGTCAGACTTACCGGCCTATAATTTCCTGGGTCGTCCCTATTCCCCTTTTTGTAGATGGGGACCACATTTGCCCTTTTCCAATCTAGAGGGACCAATACTGTTTCCCATGAATTATTAAAGATTATTGCAAGGGGTTCTGTTATTTCCTCTGCTAATTCTTTTAAAACTCTAGGGTGTAAATCATCCGGTCCTGGGGACTTGGTTTCCTTAATCTTAGCTAAATGTTCTCTTACCAAACCTTCACTTATAATCAGCTTGGAGTCCTCATTCCCCTCATCACTATCACCATTAATGTTGATATTTCCATCCATTTCTTGGGAGAAGACGGATACAAAATATGAATTTAGTAACTCCACCTGCTGATCCACCATGTTAACTTTTTCACCCTTTTCGTTCTTCAGGACTCCAATGGTTTCCTTCACTTTTCTTTTGCTCTTAACATATCCCCAAAAACCTTTTACCTTACTCTTAACTTCTTTTGCAAGCTTCAATTCGTATTCAGCCTTAGCTTTTTTAATGCTTATCTTGCAGAGTCTGCAAACTGCTGTATACTCTCCCTTAGATATAGCTCCCATCTTCCACTTGTTGTATGTTTCCTTTTTCTTTTTTAGTAGGTTATGTAATTTTTTGGTCATCCAACCTGGAGTTTTTAGGTGATTCCCATTTTTCTTGCTTCTAGGTATTGTTAGTTCCTGTGCATTAATGATTTCCCTACGGAAAATTTCCCACCCCTCATGTGCATTTTTGTGCTTAAGTATTTTTCGCCATGGAATTCTACTAACCCTTACCTTTAGGCCCCTAAACTCCACTATGGTGAAGACCAAAGAGCTGTGGAAGGACACCAGAAACAAAATTGTAGACCTGCACCAGGCTGGGAAGACTGAATCTGCAATAGGCAAGCAGCTTGGTGTGAAGAAATCAACTGTGGGAGCAATAATTAGAAAATGGAAAACATACAAGACCACTGATAATCTCCCTCGATCAGGGGCTCCACGCAAGATCTCACCCCGTGGGGTCAAAATGATCTCAAGAACGGTGACTAAAAATATCACAACCACACTGGGGGACCTAGTGAATGACTTGCAGAAAGCTGGGACTAACATAACAAAGGCTACCGTCAGTAACACACTACACTGCCAGGGACTCAGATCCTGCAGTGCCAGATGTGTCCCCCTGTTTAAGCCAGTACATATCCGGGCCCGTCTGAAGTTTGCTAGAGATCATTTGGATGTTCCAGAAGAGTATTGGTAGAATGTCATATGGTCAGATGAAACCAAAGTAGAACTGTTTGGTAGAAACACAACTCGTCGTGTTTGGAGGAGAGTGAATGCTGAGTTGCATCCAAAGAACACCATATCTACCATATCTACTGTGAAGCATGGGGGTGGCAACATCATGCTTTGGGGCTGTTTCTCTGAAAAGGGGCCAGGACAACTGATCCGTGTACATGAAAGAATGAATGGGGCCATGTATCGTGAGATTTTGAGTGCAAACCTCCTTTTATAAGCAAGGGCATTGAAGATGAAATGTGGCTAGGTCTTTCAGCATGACAATGATCCCAAGCACACCGCCAGGGCAAAGAAGGAGTGGCTTCGTAAGAAGCATTTCAAGGTCCTGGAGTGGCCTAGCCAGTCTCCAGATCTCAATCCCATAGAAAACCTTTGGAGGGAGTTGAAAGTCCATGTTGCCCAGCGACAGCCCCAAAACATCACTGCTCTAGAGGAGATCTGCATGGAAGAATAGGCCAACATACCAGCAACAGTGTGTGCCAACCTTGTGAAGACTTACAGAAAAGATTTGACCTCTGTCATTGCCAACAAAGGATATATAACAAAGTATTGAGATGAACTTTTGTTATTGACCAAATACTTATTTTCCACCATAATTTGCAAATAAATTCTTTAAAAATCAGACAATGTGATTTTCTGGTTTTGTTTTCTCATTTTGTCTCTCATAGTTGAGGTCTACCTATGATGACAATTACAGGCCTCTCTCATCTTTTTAAGAGGGAGAACTTGCACAATTGGTGGCTGACTAAATACTTTTTTCCCCACTGTAAATGATTGTTGTTTCAACAAACATTGCAGAAATAGATTATAAAATAAGTCTCCTTTTACCAGACCTCTGCACCTTTTCTCCCACTCTTTCAACTGAATTCAACTCAAGACGGATTGCAGGTCACATGTATCAGATTACACATGTTTTTACAAGTTTAAGAAGAGGGAAGGGGAGAGGACTGAGCAGGAGCTGACGGAGACAGAAGGAAAGGCAAAGGCTTAGACTGATACTGTAACTAAATAGGAAGGTTCTACTACAGCACAATTACTTAATTCACATAAGTACAATTCGGCACTTCTCTATATATGTCCTGCATGATCCTGGGGATGTTTCTAAGTGATACAAAATTAGTGAGCCTACTCTACTCATCTTTCAGTAAGCAGACAGACAGCTAGTCTCCACCTACCAGCTCAGGGAGAACTATAGATATAGAAAGAGCCTGCAAAACTGCTAAGTAATACAAACATATCTCATATAATGGATATTGCTACTCCTGATGTACACACACACACACACACACACACACACACAGCAGCTTATCCTGAAAAGTCACCTGGAATGACAGGTACACTTTAAGAATGTACTTTGATGGGTATATAAACCATCATTATGACTAAATATAAGCTGTTGTAAGCCTTGGGGAAAGCAAGTTGTGTTCTAATGATTCCACTTTAAAGGGGTCTACAATATTGCTTGCCAGTACAACCAGAGTTACGTGTCTAATTTCTATAATAAACATAGAAGTAGATATATATATAGGTACCTCCATTAATAGTATTCAGTATTATTTTGCATCCTGTAATAAGGTCCTGAAACCTACATTTAGTACCATTACCCTCTTGACTCGTATGGATATAGCTGTATTTTACCAGTTCCTTCCCATACCTGCACATGCAGTTATAGATGGGAACTCCCTTATCTACCATTTTGATTGGATTGTATAACAAGTCCAGATATGTGTATAACAAGTTAAGCACTTTAAACACAGCATGGTTTTGTGACAGGTTATCACAAAGTAATATGCTAAAGTGTGACCACTGACTGGGGAGAAGGTGAATTGCAGCTTCCAGGCCTCTGACAGCATGTGGTGATATTGTGTTAAATTGTTTTTTACTTAACGAATCTGGAAATTATTTAAGGCTGGTTACACCTGTACATCCAATAATGGATTTGCATACTCAGTATACTTAAGCATTCTTACAGCGATCAAGATTGCATTGTGAAATCTCTTAGTGGGAATAAAAAAAAATAAATTAAATTAAAAAATAAGTTACATACAGTGTATCTTATTACTAAAATCATAGTAACCCATATAATATTGCAATGGATAGCGTAAACAAATTACACGTACCCCATTTTTCTATAACTTGTCCAATATATAAACAAACTAAACCCAATAGCAACTGCAGTGCTGGAAAAATAATAAAAATATACTCATACTGTTTTTGCAGATAAAAACTTTGTTTTTTTTTTTATATGAAATAAGTACTATTATGCGAAAGCAGTAAAAGATCAAAAGACTAGATTTGTTATACATACCCCCATATTGTGTAATTGAAAAACACAGATCATATCACAAAATCAAGTTGCACACAAATGTAACAGTAGAACATAGTACTTAGCTATAGTCAGGTACACTAAGATCAGGTAAGGAGTTAAGTAAGTTCACTTCCTTTTTTGTCTGTATCCTTTCCCTATGAATCATTTAAGAACCACGGATTTATGGATGGTGGTATGTAAACCTGTATTTTATACACTTAGATACCTGTAGTCTAGTGGTTAGAACACCTATATTCTACTGGGACCAATGTATTCTAACCATTTAGCAAGGATTCTCTCTTTTCAGATTTTTAAGGTTTTCATGTATTCTTCTTCTTTGGATGATCTGCCTCAGAATTTTTTTTTTTTTTATGATAAAAATTCTAGAACTATAATGCTTTGCTTCTCAGTGAGCCAGGGCACATAACATGGTAAAAATAAAACAACGTAGTTAAAAATCCAATGGTTAATATTTCCTATTGTCTTTAGTAAACTAATATATAATTTTGTCTGTTCAATTGAGGAGCTTTTAGTCTGAGGTAGAAATGGAAGTGTGCTGTCTGCTGTGATTCCATTCACTCTCAGGCACTCTACTGTTTATTGATAAGGGTTTGGATTTTCTTTGTTGTTATGCTGTTATGTTGTAGATCATCTCGATACCACATAATATGCCGTAGTTTCACAGTAGAGGGATGCTATTAATGTAACCATGAAATCAAGCCTTATATTTTCTTCATTTTTTACAGCTGAAGTGAAGTCAGTATTGTATATTGTACATACTCTAAAACATGCATGCAAATATACAGCAGAATATCTGATATGCTGTATATACAATACAATACTATTATACTATACTATGTATTCTTTAGTGACTGTTCAAGTCATGTTGCTACTTAATTTCTGCATTTTACTTTGGTATGATGTGTGTGGGTGGAAGATGGTCCATTTCGAAAATGATCTATCATAAGGTAAATAATCCATTCTTTAGTCCTGGAAACCCCCTTTAAGTCCTGTACAGACTTGCAGTGCAGAGTCATAGCTATTCTTTGGTTCACTTGGGGTAAGATTCATTTTATGGTCCTATCAAGTATATAGTCAAGATAGAGATGAGCAAACTAGTTTGGATTGAACCAAATTCAACCCGAATTTTCCAAAGGCCGGACCCAAACCCAAAACCTTCAGGGTTCATTCACCCATGAAACGCTATTATACTCTGGGGTCTCTTCAGACCACAAAGTAAAATAAGAGGAGGCCTGGGGGAGGTGCAGCAACATAACAAACAGTTATAATCGCCTTTCCTGGGCATCCTCATGGTGCCCAGCGATGCCCAACATCCTCTTCTGGCCTCTGTAACTGATGTCATGCACTGCAGAGTCACTGCTGGGACCTGTTATTAGGCCTTGGCAGTCAAATGGGGTGAGCCAACGTCATAGAACTGATTTTAAGCATCTTCATGTCATTATCTCTCCATGTGATTCCCAGGAGAGGTGAAGTGAGGTGAGTATCATTGTTGTTTATATTGCCGCATCTCCCTTGGGCTTAGACTTTTTATACTCTGGTGTTGAAGAGACAACAGAATATAATAATAGCACTTCTGATTTATGCCTGAAACAAACTGGATAGCTGAACCTCATGAATATTCATCAAAATGAATCTTGTGAGGTTCACCCATCTCTATTCATATCGCCATTCTCTGCCAGTCTCTTCTTTCTTAGCTATGTCCATAGGATCTATAAGTCTGCAATTGATGCACCAGTCTAGCCATATGTCGTTTTCAAAAAAGTTTTTACTTTATTTACTGCTTAACCTTAGCTTGGCTATTCAGAGATGTTCCTTTAGCTGCAGTCTGCCTCCCAGTCACAGGCTAAAGCAAAGCCTGTTGGAACAAGGGCAAGAAAACAAGGATACTTTCTGGGACCAGCCAACCTTTTATCCCAATTTAGGTTGGGATTTTGGAGAAGAATCGGATTTTTGGAAAGTAATAGTATTTTTGCAGTATTAATCTTTTTCTCTTTTATACATTTAAATTTTCTATTACTTTAAGAAAAAGGACAATTAGTAGCTATATATGTGTATTTAATTGTATTAATCCCATCAAAGCCATTTACATGATAAACATCTCACTGCAGCTGATAAAGAACATGAGAACATTAAAGCAAATAAAAATGTTAAGTGCATCATGTGACCTCTGAAATGGGGATAAATTATCCTGGTTGCTGTAAATGAACTCATGAAATAGTAGATCTTGTCTAGGAAATCACTAATGTTCCCCCGTCTGTTTACACAATAAAAATCATTAAATAGACTTCTGCTCGAAGCTGAATAAGAATGTATTTCAATGCTCTCCATAGTGAGAACACAAAAGAATATCATAATTTCATACATTCTACAGGCAGTTCCATGTAGCCATGAACTTACCTTTAAGCTGTAGAGGTAATGACAATGGCACTTTACAAGATTTCCTATTTAGTACTTACAGAAAGAAATTTAAAGGATAAACACACTGAATCATCCCATTGTGTAGTAATTGTAGCGAAAACAAAAGGCACCAGATGCGTAATTTGCATTAGTTTCATTAGGAAATCTTTGTGTGTGTCTATTTGACAAAATTTAATCCTGTATACAATGCACATATAAGAAGCTTTATTGCAGCTTCAGTTTTACTAGAAAATACTAGCTGGAAGGCATATGAAAATAAGACTCTTCACACTAAATGTTGTATTTAATGTATGTATTCAATTGGCCATTAAAATACACTGTACAGATCATGTTATGTGACAACTTTGAGGAACATATTATAATATATGCCACTATTATTCAGTCATTTTTAAGTTTGTGGATTATTAAGGGGGTTTTCCAAACTTGATAAAACATATGTAATAATATTTATAAGTGGGCTGAATGCTTACCAGGTAATGTGACTATAAAAAAAAATTAAATTTTCGTTGTCACCCAAATCTGTGCTACAACTTTTTATCAATATTACTTGAGTATGCAGTAAGTGGGACTACCATGTATACAGTGTCCATATTAGGACATCCTTAGACACCTGACTCTGACACCTGACTTTGACTCTGACACCTGACACCTGATTATATGCAGTTTCTGGGCTAGTTGAAAAACTCAGATGACTTCTGACTTTCATCTCTGACTGAGTCACAACTCAGCAGTCAGCTATGGAGCACATACAATGTTACACTGTGTGCCTCCTAATGATTGGCCAGGATGACTGACCTCTGAGTGAACTCACTGCTCACACTCAGGAGTAGAAGATACATTGTATAAGGCTGCAGGCTGAGGCGCTGCATCATCTCTGATAAAAAGAGGTCTGACACAAAGTTGTCTGATACCTGACTCAGTCAGAGATGAAAGTCAGAAGTCATCTGAGTTTTTCAACCAGCCCACAGACTGCATAGTGTGAATAGGACCTGTTTAGATGCCATTCACTATGCTGTGCCAGAAAATTGTCACAAGTTAGCCACTGGCAAATTTGTAGATAACCCAGGGGGATTTCACTGGGATTTGATATGTTGTCCATTAATGTCCTTTTTCACCAAATCCATCACATGTCCATTTTTTTTGGTGGGTTGAATAACGCGGGGTACAGGCACTGACCATCCATTATTTTTTAACATTAATGTCTATGGCTAACGTACAGTGATGGATGGTCGTCCGTTATACTGTTGGGTTTTTTTCTGCGTATGCTCAGAAAGAAGAAAAAAAATAAGCAAAACAGACAGTCTAAAAAACGGAATACATTAACATCAGTTACTGTCTGTTATGATAGGTGTCCTTTTTTTTTTTTTACGGACCCTACATACAACAGTAGTGTGAATGTGAACGCCCCCTCAGGAAGCAGTAAAAAGGAAGTATTATTTAGGATAAGTAAAAGTCAGAAATGTCTGTGCCTATTGATGCACTGAAATGATTCTTCTGCCACTATTGTGAGGAATGAGGTCTGAAGAGTCTGAAGCCCCTGTAAAGTACAGTTATATAGGGGCGGGCCTCATCTGTTGGCCAATCAGAAACTGCATATAGTCAGGTGTCAGAGTTGGGTATGAAAGTCAGGTATCACAGTAAACTGCCATTAATCTGATGTTTCACTCTGATATCTGAGGATGTCCTAATATGGACACTGTACATGTAAAGGACCACATGCACTAATGTATGCTTTTCCTGTTGTGTCTGCTTTTTTTTTTTTTATCTGTTTGGCTATGAGGTTTATGAGATATATCTCTGCTACCTGTTACCCTGTTCCTCCTGCAATATATCTCTCCTGCCAGTGGTCCTCTGCCTCCTGCAATATATCTCTGCTACCTGTGACCCTGTGCAACCTGAAATTTATCTCTACTACCTGTGGCCCTGTGCCTCCTGCAATATATCTCTGCTACATGTGACCCTGTGCCTGCTGTGGTATATCTCTGCTACCTATGGCCTTTGGGTTTCTGCATTCCTATCCTGTAGTCCTGCCCTCGTTTCTTTTGTTTCTACTGAATGTTACTTGGGTATGCAGTAAGTGGGACTACCTTGTAAAGAACCACATGCATTAATGTATGCTTTTCTTGTTGTGTCTGTTTGTTTTTATATCTGTTTGGCCATGAGGTTTATGCGATATATCTCTCCTGTGGCCCTGTGCTTCCTGCAATATATCTCTGCTACATGTGACCCTGTGCCTCCTGTGGTACAGTGCTTTGCGAAAGTATTCGGCCCCCTTGAACTTTTCAACCTTTTGCCACATTTCAGGCTTCAAACATAAGGATATAAAATAAAAATTTTTTGGTGAAGAATCAACAACAAGTGGGACACAATTGTGAAGTGGAACGAAATTTATTGGATATTTTAAACTTTTGTAAAAAATAAAAAACTGAAAAGTGGGGCGTGCCAAATTATTCGGCCTCCTTAAGTTAATACTTTGTAGCACCACCTTTTGCTGCGATTACAGCTGCAAGTCGCTTGGGGTATGTCTCTATCAGTTTTGCACATCGAGAAACTGAAATTCTTGCCCATTCTTCCTTGGAAAACAGCTCGAGCTCAGTGAGGTTGGATGGAGAGCATTTGTGAACAGCAGTTTTCAGCTCTTTCCACAGATTCTCGATTGGATTCAGGTCTGGACTTTGACTTGGCCATTCTAACACCTGGATACGTTTATTTGTGAACCATTCCATTGTAGATTTTGCTTTATGTTTGGCATCATTGTCTTGTTGGAAGATAAATCTCCGTCCCAGTCTCAGGTCTTTTGCAGACTACAACAGGTTTTCTTCCAGAATGGTCCTGTATTTGGCTCCATCCATCTTCCCATCAATTTTAACCATCTTCCCTGTCCCTGCTGAAGAAAAGCAGGCCCAAACCATGATGCTGCCACCACCATGTTTGACAGTGGGGATGGTGTGTTCAGGGTGATGAGCTGTGTTGCTTTTACGCCAAACATATTGTTTTGCATTGTGGCCAAAAAGTTCGATTTTGGTTTCATCTGACCAGAGCACCTTCTTCCACATGTTTAGTGTGTCTCCCAGGTGGCTTGTAGAAAACTTTAAATGAGACTTTTTATGGATATCTTTGAGAAATGGCTTTGTTCTTGCCACTCTTCCATAAAGGCCAGATTTGTGCAGTGTACGACTGATTGTTGTCCTATGGACAGTCTCTCCCACCTCAGCTGTAGATCTCTGCAGTTCATCCAGAGTGATCATGGGCCTCTTGGCTGCATCTCTGATCAGTCTTCTATTTGTTTGAGATGAAAGTTTAGAGGGAGGGCCGGGTCTTGGTAGATTTGCAGTGGTCTGATACTCCTTCCATTTCAATATGATCGCTTGCACAGTGCTCCTTGGGATGTTTAAAGTTTGGGAAATCTTTTTGTATCCAAATCCGGCTTTAAACTTCTCCACAACAGTATCACGGACCTGCCTGGTGTGTTCCTTGGTCTTCATGATGCTCTCTGCGCTTTAAACAGAACCCTGAGACTATCACAGAGCAGGTGCATTTATACGGAGACTTGATTACACACAGGTGGATTATATTTATCATCATCAGTCATTTAGGACAACATTGGATCATTCAGAGATCCTCACTGAACTTCTGGAGTGAGTTTGCTGCACTGAAAGTAAAGGGGCCGAATAATATTGCACGCCCCACTTTTCAGTTTTTTATTTTTTACAAAAGTTTAAAATAACCAATAAATTTTGTTCCACTTCACAATTGTGTCCCACTTGTTGTTGATTCTTCACCAAAAAATTTAAATTTTATATCCTTATGTTTGAAGCCTGAAATGTGGCAAAAGGTTGAAAAGTTCAAGGGGCCCGAATACTTTCGCAAGGCGCTGTATATATCTGCTACCTATGGTCTTTGGGTTTCTGCATTCCTGTCCTGTAGTCCTGCCCTTGTTTCTTTTGTTTGGCCTGATTTTTGGTTTTAGTCTCTTCACGTGTATGATCTGCTTTATCTCAACACAGCTTATGCATTTTATTCTGTCCAGCCTGGTCAGCTACCAAGCTGGGATCACCTCAGGAGGTAGAGACCTGGTAGACTTCCTGCAGCGAAGACTAAATCCATGTATAGGGGTTAAAGGGTGAAGACTGGGGAGTCTGCCTCAAGCCAAACCATTAGGTCTACAATCCGCTGCCTGCCCACATTTCACCGGCTCCAGTCATATTCTGTATTTGCAGCTGTCTGCATTCTGCTTTATTACAAGTCATAAGATAATGTAATTACTAACTTGTTTTTATACATAATGCTACTTAGTTATGAAGGAACTCTTCTGCCTGCTCACCATGAAAAATATTATTCATGCAGAGAGAGAGAGAGCAAAAGGGGAAGCCTGAAAAGAATGGAAATAAGAGGCATCATACACAACAAGGAAGTAACAAGTTCAGATAACCATGTGTTTAGCTAACAGCTATTCTTAACAATCTCTTCACACACATGCACATTTAGCTGCTGCCAGACACCTATATTGGTGGCTTATCTCCCTAAGACCAATTATCTTGAAATTCGACATGCCCAGTTCCCCCCCCCCCCCCCCCCGCAGACATATGCTGAAAAATCATTGGCCAAACATTTCATACAGGTGCGCAGAGGCATAGATTTGTACCTTATAGGAATTGTCCAGTTTCAGAACAATATTAAGAGACTATTATTATTTGTATAATGAAATATAATGAAACGTTTTACAATTTTCCAATATACTTTCTTTATTAATTCCTCATGGTTTTCTAGATCTCTGCTTGCTGTCATTCATTCTACTTATTTCCAGTGGTTAAAAATGAGTCCATGGCCATGTGATGGACAGATAGGTGCACAGATGCAGTTACTTGGCAGATGTATGATTACTTTTTTGTAACAAGCTGTGCACCTGTGTGTCCATCACACAAACATGGACTGTTCATCACACGACTGTGGACTGTCCATCACATGACCATGGACTGATTTTTAGCCATTGAAATGAATGAAAAACAGCAAGCAGAGATGTAGAAAACGAGGAATTGAAGACAGGAAGTATATTGGAAAATTGTATAACTTTTCATTAAACCCCTTTAATATAGGGTCCTAGATAATGAGCTTCTATATAGAAGTCCACACTTAACTAATCTCCAATTTGGTTAAGTTTTATTTTTCTTGAAAGTAAGTCATCATAATGTCACACCATGCTAACAAAAAGTTGCTTAAGCTGTGATAAACGTATCTGGACATATCCATCCAAGGGGACACGTATGGGAGTGAGTACACTCTAAAAGCACCACACAAAGCAGTGGCACATCACAATATGCCATAAATGGGTATGTTAGACTTGTGTGTGTGTGTTATATATATATATATATATATATATATATATGTGGCCTCCTCTACATATCCACATGTCTGGCATGGGATATGGTACAGTAGCTGTATGGCAATGGTACTGGTTACTGTGCAGTTGTCCATTAAGAGTTACAGCACAGTTTGATGAAATGTGACCTAGTGTTCAGGTTATACAAAATTCAGTTGTTGGTCCATACAGCCTACTAGTGATGTTTGAATGTACACAGCAACCACAATAAAGGCTGCATTTAGACAATGAGTACACTTTGTTTTCAGCTACAGTATTTAGTATTTTTATTTGCCTTGGAATAAAAGCACTGATAAACAGTTTTTTTCATCGCCATTATTTTATTCACAATGCATTCCTTGGTCAAACAAAAGAAACAATGCCTAAGTGTTTCTATGTCATTTTTTATGTTGGTCTTGGGTGAGGGATGTTAATGTCATTATTAACTTGGATCGTAATTAGAAATTACTAATAGATACTGAATTCTGAATTGGAGAACAACAAAATCTAAAATACATTAGTAATACTATAAATTATTCAAAGGCAAGAACAACACGATAAAAATATTCATAATACCAAAAGTGGATTCTACCAGTGGGTGCCGGCTACATTAACATGTATTAGGTTGCCACAAAATTAAAGAGGAGCTAATTACCTTTTTGCATATCGCCAATGGGTGCATTAAAATTATCTTCTTTTCTAGGCAGGGATATAGCCAACACAACCTGTTTGCTGCCAAGGCAGGCGAGAGAGTTTCTAGCGGCTTAGATTAACTCTGTAGGGGGCCATTAAGAGACAATGACCTCCCTTTTGGTTTCACTGTCAAAGAAAATTGCTGTTTCTGCTGCAGCTCTAGAAATACTAGATTGACTCCATCCAGATGAACAGAGTGTTATTTAGGACTTGAGGACTATCCATAGAAACTTACCGTTAATGCCATCTTTAAAGGTGAAGAAGATGTAATGTGGAAAGCAGAGCAAAATTCTGTAGTAAAATTATATTGGCTATAATTAATATATCCACAATAATGTCTTGTACTTAACTAAAGAAAATATTGAGTAATGGCGATTAAGTTCCATTTTTATCTTAAAGGCATTTTGGTAATATATCACTTTTATGCAGTGTTTAAACACATTGTAATAAAATGGAGTTACTTTACACTGACCCGTTGAATAATGACAAAGGCAACTTTCACATTTCCTTGCATCTCAGGATAGTAAATTTTAATAAACGGATCTACTGCTTTACTGTTTGTGTGATAATCTGCCCAATAGCAAAAAGAATAATATTGCATTGTCTTATGTTTTTCTCATGAAGTTATTGCTTATTATAATGAAGGAAAAGGATTAATAAAATATATAGCTTAACTATTTTATTTCCCATAAGACAACTTTTATATTTTTTGTGTATTCTTTAAAAGAAAACCTGTTTGTCGTACAGATGTGTCCATCCCTAACATTGCTCTAATTTGGTCAAGGAATCAACAAACAATTCAATAAAATTTTAATAAATCACTAGTTTTAATAAATAAACACTAGCTAAATCTTTGAACAGCTGCAATTAACAACAAAATGATTGGGTGGCCACACACAGACACATATAGGATAGAGAGTTTATGTATGGCTGGGTATAGCATGTCATGAAAATCAAATATGATGAGCCATTGTAGTGAACTATTGCTTCAACTAACATCAGGTACAACAAATATGGTCTATTTGATGATATAAAAATCTTGACAAATTCAGCCTTTAGAAAAGTAGCTCTAATTTAGTTAAAGGGGTTGTTCTCTTTTGGACACTTATTCTCTATCTACAGGACAGGGGATAAGTGTCTCATTACTGGGGGCCCAATCACTCTGTCCCCCAGTGATCAGGAGGATGGGGGACTAAAAGTTCTCCTAAGTTTTACTTGTGAATGGAATGCCAGTGTGGTTGGTGTAATTGGCACTCCATTCACTTCTATGGGGCTATCGGAATTGTAATCACCAGCAGTGCCCACAGTGCCATAGAATTGAATGGAGTGCAGGGCATGCAAGCGCACAGGAGCCCCATTCACAAGGAGGCTTTAGGAGGACTTTCTGTCTCCTATTCTTCTGATCACTGAGGGACCCGACAATCAGGCCCCAAGTGATTTGGACCCTTATCCCCTGTCCTATAGATAGGGGAAAAGTGTCCATAACAATACAACTCCTTTAACCACTTCCGGACTGCCCATTGGGTATATACCTCCGGGTGGTGGCTCTATTGTTCTCCAAGGACTTACCTGTACGTCTTGAAGAACGTGGTTTTAAGCAGCTGCACGAAATCATGCAGATGCAGAAGTGGAAAGCTGGCTGTTGCTACAGCCAGAGCTCCTCTAGAGAAGGCAGGGATGGTTTATTACCGTCACTGCCTTCCCGATTGCTGTGTAAACAGCGTTCAATGAGCGCTGTATACACAGCTATGGGAGCCACCATGACTCGGCTCCCCTCTGACCCGGCGGTCACATGTTCTGCTGTGAATCAGACACTGTTAGAGCTGCTGTTACAGGGGAAATCAATCAGCCCCCCCCCCCCCCCCCCGCGGCCAAAAAAATAATGTTCAGATGCCTCTATTATGACCTTATGGGGACACAATGTAAAATAAATAAATGAATAGATAGTAAACAATTAAAGTAAAATATTTTAAAAATAAATAAATAAATAAAAAAGGCCAATACCACGCCCACATCACAGATTGTAGCCCCACCTCCCGACAACACAATACAATATAAAAATTACCATAATGAAGAGGGGAAACTATTTTAAAAAGTTTTTTAGTAACACTTTGTGCTATTAAAAAAAACAAAAAAAAACGTGAAACAGACATGTTTTTCATCCTCTTTTGTTTATGTTTTCCCAGATATTAAAAAATATAGACATGCAAAAATAACATAAAAATAAATCCCTATGTGTCACCTAAAAAGACGCAAAAATTAGTTGAATTAACTAAATGACTGAATCTGCAATAGGCAAGCAGCTTGGTGTGAAGAAATCAACTGTGGGAGCAATAATTAGAAAATGGAAGACATACAAGACCACTGATAATCTCCCTCGATCAGGAGCTCCACGCAAGATCTCACCCCGTGGGGTCAAAATGATCACAAGAACGGTGAGCAAAAATCCCAGTACCACACGGGTGGACCTAGTGAATGACCTGACCTGCAGAAAGCTGGGACTAAAGTAACAAAGGCTACTGTCAGTAACACACTACGCCGCCAGGGACTCAGATCCTGCAGTGCCAGACGTGTCCCCCCGCATAAGGCAGTATATATCTGGGCCCGTCTGACATCTGCTAGAGATGTTCCAGAAGAGTAATGAGAAAATGTCATATGGTCAGAGGAAACCAAAGTAGAACCTTTTGGTAGAAACACAACTCGTTGTGTTTGGAGGAGAGTGAATGCTGAGTTGCATCCAAAGAACACCATACCTACTGTGAAGCATGGGGGTGGCAACATCATGCTTTGGGGCTGTTTCTCTGCAAAGGGATCAGGACGACTGGTCCGTGTACATGAAAGAATGAAAGGGGCCATGTATCGTGAGATTTTGAGTGCAAACCTCCTTCCATCAGCAAGGGCATTGAAGATGAAACTTGGCTGGGTCTTTCAGCATGACAATGATCTCAAGCACACCACCAGGGCAACGAAGGAGTGGCTTTGTAAGAAGCATTTCAAGGTCGTGGCCTAGCCAGTCTCCAGATCTCAACCCCATAGAAAACCTTTGGAGGGAGTTGAAAGTCTGTGTTGCCCAGCGACAGCCCCAAAACATCATGCTGTAGAGGAGATCTGCATGGAGGAATGGGCCAACATACCAGCAACAGTGTGTGCCAACCATGTGAAGACTTACAGAAAACGTTTGACCTCTGTCATTGCCAACAAAGGATATATAACAAAGTATTGAGATGAACTTTTGTTATTGACCAAATACTTATTTTCCACCATAATTTGCAAATAAATTCTTTAAAAATCAGGCAATGTGATTTTCTAGATATGTTTAATCATTTTGTCTCTCATAGTTGAGGTCTACCTATGATGACAATTACAGGCCTCTCTCATCTTTTTTAAGTGAGAGAACTTGCACAATTGGTGGCTGACTAAATACCTTTTTCCCCACTGTATGAAAAAACCCGAAAATGTGTCTGGTCCTGAACCAGAGAAATTTGCCCAATACTGAAGTGGTTAAGTACTTCAATTCCTTACACCAATTCAATATAACATTGGCCAATACAGTACTAGCAAAATCCTTCAGAGGCTGCATATCACAACAGAGCCAATGGATGGTTGTAAATAGACAAGGATAGATAGAGAATATGAGAGAAAGAAAATGGTTGTATACAATGCTTTGATACAGTGAAAAATGTGTGCTCAGAACATAAAATTGTAATGCCTGTGAAGTGAAATGGCAGGGCAAGACATAAAACATAAACCACAATGTACAGATGTAGCAAATCTAAGCCTGTTGGTGCACAGCAATCCAATGCGCCCAGATGACAATTGAATGTGTATGGGTCACTCCTAACTCTCCACCAACATCTGCCATCTGTATTTCAACTGCCCATTGATTTTGTTCTCTAGCAGATGAACTTCTACAAAAAGTGTATACTGAGGACCACTGGTAAAAAATGTATACTGCGTGGTATACTTTGTGGAAGAGTGAAGAAATCAGGCGATACCTTTTAGAGGCTAACTGAGTATATTTATAAGTAAGCTTTCAGGAGTACTCGCTCCCTTCATCAGACATGGTGTATACTTTGTAACAGTAGTAATATTCCAGCAAACCCTCCTATTGTATAGGGTGCCAGTGAAAGACATTTCACAGGCAATCCAATTATCACAAAAGATCACACCCTCCTTTAAAGATGCATATAGACATGAAGTAGCATGTAGTACCAAATACATTATCAAGATCCAATACAGTGATGTGAATCATGCAAGATATTCAATGTTTGTATATTGCGGTATGTAACACCTTCCTCAGCAGATATCTGATACTACAGAAAAAGGAACCTGGGATCTGTGAGGCTAATACTAGAAGCTGGTCTGGTGGTCCAGATATGCATTTTTAACCTCTTCTGTACTGGGTTATTTTCCCCGGTTTAGGACCAGACACATTTTTGGGTTTTTTCGTACATGCAGTTGGGAGAGCTATAACAATTTTTTCCTTTGGGTTATTCAAATAATTTTTATGTCTTTTTTTGGTGATAAATAAGGCTTTTATTTTTATGTTGTTTTATTTTTCCATATTTCTTCTTTATTTTAATATCCGAGAAAATGTAAAGAAAAAACAAAACATCTTGTCATATTTTTCGTGTTTTTTTTTTTTATGAAGTAGCACTTTAGTAGTAACATTAAATGGTTTTCCCTCTGTTACGGTCTTTTTTACTTATTGTTGTGATGCTGGGGGCGGGGCTAGAACCTGTGGTGGGGGGTTTATTTCATCTTTTTTTTTTTGTATTATTGTTATTAGTATTATTATTTTTTAAGACATTATGCTGTTCCATAAGGTCATAATAAACATTTGGGGGGAAGACATTTTAACTTACCTAGTCATTGAGTGCTGTGTATACTGTATCGTCCCTGCCTTCTCTATGGTATATCTGGCTAGTAACAGCTGGCATCCCGAGCCCATAGCCCATATATGTCCTTGCACGGTTAGAGGTGGACTGCCTGGATGTATATAGTCTATGGGCAGTTTGGAAGAGGTTAAAGGAGTGCTGTGATTGATTGTGATGTTTTATAATTATTACTTTTTAATAGTGGTATACAATAGGTAAAGTACAGTGCCACTGCCCAAACGGGCCACGAGGCCCTCAGAGGCCTGGAACCCGCAACGGTATCAACAAAGGTACGCAGGATGGAATAATGTTGCCGATAGTACATTATCATGTTTGGTTTGTTTTCTGTAGGATGCAGGAGGTACACTGAGGTACATAAGTACAAAATATAGGGAAAAATAGTGTAGTACCGTGTTAACCAGAAAGAAATCATGCAATATTTTATACTTTTGAGTCAAAAAGAAAAAAGTGTTGTAGGTATGATACTTTTATTAGCTAACCAGAAAAATTACATTTGCAAGTTTTCAAAGCACAGAGGCTCCTTCTTCAGGCATTATTTTTACTGATAAAGTCAGCCCTGGTGTTTTGGGCCAAGAGTTTATTTTTTTTCATTAAATACATACAAACTGTTTTTTTTTTTTCTCTTCAGACCCCAGAGTATAATGATTAAAGGTCCAGGAGAGGTAATTTAACTTAAAAACTGTTACTCACCTCCCATGGGCTCCGGCGACGGTCTTTGGACTTCTTCAGGTCTCAGGTCTTCATTCATGACGTCTCTGAGACTGAAACAGGACTGAAGACCTGAGTTGGAGCCTCAGAGTGGTGAAAAGTGGGGAAAACTGCCACAAAAGTCATGTGCTTACGTTCTAATGAATATTACAGATTGATCAAAAAGAGATGTACTAATCTTTAAATATTGTAAACTAAGAGTTTTAGAAAATAAACATAGCTACAGAGAGAGTAGCTTAAAATATCCACCACAACTTCTTGTATGATAAGTCCCTGTACCATCTCTCCCTAATGAGACATAGTACCCCTTCTGACCCATGTGTAGACATCTCACACAGCCAACCAGTACCCTGCTTTACACTGAAGAGAGGCAACAACCTCAAAACAACTGTCTGCGGATGGGATTTTTCCCATCTTGTTCTTATTCTGGCTTGGCCATTATTTCCAGATTATGCAATTAGGTTTTATGAAAAACATACATTCATCTATAATGAGCTACCTTTCAAAAGGTCGTGCTAGGAGAAAGTTTCTCTCTTATTTGCATATTCTTTACTCATAATTCTTAGCATGGCATAAATGCTCTAATAAATCTTTGCACCATCCCTCCCATGCATGCTCTAATAAGTCTTTGTACCACTGCCTGCAGTGGCCTAACTACCACTAATGTATCTAGAGAGCTGAAGGTGCTTTCCCACAAACTACTGTCCTCAACTACAACTAAATACACTCTAGCTGAAGCTGGCCCAAATACTGGATAAAGTCTGGGGCTGCTTAACAATGGCTAACCCAACCCACCTTCTAGAAAACTCAAAGCAGGAGCCACTCCCATTTACATAGCAGCATAGGAGTAACTGGTTAACTGATTAAAAAATCAGCATGAGACTAAGGTCCCACATAGCAAGCCACAGCCAAAAAACGCTGCAGAAAAGATCGGGGCAGAAATGCATTGCGTTTTTTTTCACTGCGTTTTTCACAGAAAGTCCACAGAATTTTCCTCTGTGGACTTTCTGCCCCTATTATAAGTATTTGGAAAATGCCAGTGTTTCCTTAGGTATAATTGACATGCTGTGATTTTAAAAAACAAAAGCATTTTGGAAATTGCAGCATTTCCGCTGTTGACTTTTTCCTGCAATGTGTGGATGGGATCAGCCAGAATCCCAACTGCTTTGTAGATAATGTAAAAGTTGTTTTCGCCACGGCCAAAACACTGTGTTTTCGCAACATGGGGCCCCGACTTAAAGCTGGAAAAGTTCAGAAACCATTATAATCACGTGATAGGTCAATACAACAATTTAACATAACACTTCACTATCAGCTGTAACCTTGGAGGACACTGCAAGTGTCTGAGGGGTTATTGCATATTTGGTGGAGAATTGCTCATATCTGAGGGTATATTGGATACCTGGGGTTGAATTGGCTGTGTCTGAGGGCTTATGACTTACTTTGATTGAGGGGTTATTATCATATTCTTGCCATATGTATGTAGTGTTATCACATAGTTGGAGGATAATTACCTGTTATTGAGTAGTTATCACATACTTGGAAAATGATTTATGCCGTTCCAGATTTGAAAGAGAATTATTTGTGACTGAGGGATTATCACAGAGTTAATGGAAAATTGTTAATGTCTGAGGAGCTAGTGCATACTTGGGGGTAAATTACAATCACTTTTCTGAAAGTTTATTGCAGTGTTGAAGCAGAATTGCTCATGCCTGAGGGTTTACTGCAGGTTGAGGAGAATCTCTGGTGTGTAAGATTATTGCAGATTTTGAAAGAAATTATGTCAAGAGTAAAATGGCTTGGAATTATGCTCTGGGTCTCTTTAGAACCTAGAGTATGATAAGTGGAGGGCCAAGTGAGGTGCAGAAACAAAATAAACACTTATGTTCACCTTGCCTCTCCTCCCAAGGGCTGCTTTACGGCATCCAGCACTTCCTTGGCATCCTCTTTTGGCCTCCTGAGTGATGTCATGGGCCCAGGGGAAACAATGAGACCTGTGATTGGTCCTCTGTAGTCACATGGGGTGCCATGACGTCATGACACTTGCAGACCTGAGAGGATATCCAGAAGAAGAGGACACAGAGAGAATGCTGGTTGCTGCAAGGGAATCCACAAGAGGTGAGGCAAGGTCAGTATAAGTTTTATTATGTTTCCGTACCTCCCCTGGGTTTCCATTTAGTATAATAATGGCACTTCTGGTTCAGACTTAAACACGACGATGCATTTCTTGAATATTTGTAAAATTAATCTGGTGAGGTTTTCCCATCTTTAGTTTTGTCTCATGGGCAACTGTTTGCTTTGAAGGAAGGGCCAATTAGGAATGCAGAATACACTATGGAGCTGTATGGCCATCAAGGATTTGTACATATGGCTTTAATGTCTGCACAAGTCCTAACATGCCGTCACAAAATAAGTGGGGGGAAATAAGAAGGTTTCTGACTATTTAAGCATATTTACATATAATTTTGTAGTATTTTATATTTCTACACCACACACCACTATTGTAGTTGGGAATGATTTGCCTTTCTACCTTATTTATCAAATGCAACTTTTTATAAACTTGCAAAAATTGTTGCAATCTCACTGCAGTACATTGGTGGCATATAAAATGGACAGAAGTGTTGAAAATCAAAAATAGTGCAAAACTTGATACATTTGCCACAAATTACACTAACACAGTGTCCAGCTAGATGAACTTTACAAATTCTCCTCATGATAAATTACCCCATAGTCCCCTATAAGGTAGTGTATGGCTGTCCAAGCTCTGTGCATATGGTTCTGACATTTCCAGGAGTAGTAACATGAAGTAATGCATTACTGTATTGAAACACTTGCATCAGTATCTGTTACCAATTCATGTAATACCATGTGGTCCAACTGCCACCTCTAGCTGAAAAATGTCCACATGTGGTGGCCAATGGCTGCATGATTCTGAAGGTAATACCTTAGCTTGGCCAAGTGTGCTGGGTATTTTTACCCTTAAGATTTTTACGGTTTACCACAAATTGCAAGTACTGGTGAAGCACATGGTTTTTAAGTCTTAAATCTCTACTTAATTCAAAATGATGACAAATATTTGTAAAATGGTAAATTTTTGCTGCATGGTTCTTGGTCATGGTTATTATACACCTTGGTCATTTTATGTACTGGTACCATTAACAAGTAAAAAGCAAACCTGTCACCCTAAATCACACCCTTTGCACCATGATTGGCATGTCCCTCATTGTCAGACTGACCTGATAACTAACTGCCCGCCTCACACTGTGCAATTTAGTGCAATGACTACATGACTAAATGAAGCAGCTCTCCACCCCCAATGACTAGTTAATGCATATGCCAAACTAAGGTTATAAAAGCTTATAATGTGACATTTTAGAAACAGAAAGCTTAGTTAGGGGCACCATAGGAAAGATCATTACTTGCTGCACCTGCTGAGACCAGTTTAGGGTGGAAAAACCACCTTCGCTTTAAGTCAGAGAATGCACATTAAGATTTAATACATTCAGTGTTTAGTCTTTGTGAAATATATTTTTCTGTTTTTTAACCAATCTG
Source organism: Leptodactylus fallax (assembly GCA_947044405.1). NCBI lineage: Eukaryota > Metazoa > Chordata > Amphibia > Anura > Leptodactylidae > Leptodactylus > Leptodactylus fallax. The sequence goes on from CAMRHE010000420.1 coordinate 331,143, forward strand.
GGTTGGGAATACTGCCATTAAGCTCTGGCATTGCTTTCAAATTAAGCTAAATGACAGTGTTACCATGTTCTACAGAGACACCAGATTTACTGTTTGGGTTGCATCTGAAGTGTCTGTCAAGTGAGTGTATTACTTCTTTAGAATAAAAGCAGCTCATAATGAGAAACCTATGCAAATATTAATTTTTTGCACTAAACAATAGTTAAAACCAGACAGCTACTGTGGACGAGTGTTGACACAGCAGTGCATTTTTAAGCTGCAAAGTTGACTTTTATTAACCAGGGTAACACACTGAATAGGTCATAGACATCTTATAGCTCATTAATTAATTGTGTTAAGAATTATTCAATTACTTTACATTTTGGGCAGCAATTAACCAGCATGTTTTTTTTTAACAATACAGATCTTTTAATTGAGACCTCGATAAAAGAATAAATTATTTGTGCTGTGAGGTTATATGTTTAGCAGGTTTTCACTGGATCTGAAATATTAAATGTGGTAGCAGTTATCTCTTCTGTTACTTGTGTCGAATAAAATACTTGTACATAATGGGAGTCTCATTAATCATGCAAACCAGGACAATAGGATAGGACAGCTTCACAAATCAATAGGATTAAGCTAATTGATATTATGCTCGGAAACAGACTTTGCCAAGGTGACATAATGGAAGTTTCATTCTTTCAGCTACGACATGTGATTAAGGAAAGACTTGCTTGCATTGCAGGCAAATTAGGCTTCATTTTACCATCGAGACATCATGATTAGACCACCAGACATACATTAAAATATTTGTCTTCTCGCTTTATATAGGAGGTTGTTGCTACAGCAAAGACAGAATGTCTTGTCTCTTGTGAGTGTTCTAAGAATGGACAGAACAAAGCAGCACTTCTTACTGAACATTACATAGCAGAAAGCATACTATTTTAAGACATGCAAAGGTAAATTGTACAGTCACAGGTATATCAATTGACTGTTTGGCTCTGTTAATGCCCAGTATTGCTTCTACAGATGTTTACATACCATTCTTCTCAAGCTACTGTCCTGTTTGGCTGTAGATAACAATGGCTTCTTATATAGGAAGCTTACACAGAAATAGGCATGTGTACTATAATAGTTAAGGAAGTTTCCGACTAACAACAGTCAGCACATAAATGTTTTATCACAGTTTGAGACATCTAGGGATTCTGACTACTGGGTCCCTGGGTCTGTATGAATGGTTGAATGGATTACCGCTGCTCCATTCACTTCTGTGGGACTAGCAGAGTGCTGTACTCTATCTCTGTCCGTACTGTAGAAGTGAATAGAACTGTGGTCATTCTTTCTGACTACTGTTTGTTTGTTTGTTTGTTTGTTTGTTTGTTTGTTTAAGTTGGAAGGGACCTCAAGGGCCATCGAGTCCAACCCCCTGCAAAAGCAGGAATTCCTAAAACATCCCAGCTATATACCTATCCAGTTTCCGCTTGAAGATTTCAATTGATGAAGAACTCACCACCTCCCGTGGCAGCCTATTCCACTCTCTCACTACCCTTACTGTTAGAAAGTTTTTCCTAATGTCTAATCTGAATCTCCTTCCCCTTAGTTTCATCCCATTACTTCTCGTGCTTCCTTCTGCTAATGAGAATAGGGTAGATCCCTCTGCACTGTGACAACCTTTCAGATATTTAAATACCGCTATTAAGTCTCCCCTTAGCCTTCTCTTCTGCAAACTAAGCAGTCCCAATTCTTTTAGCCTCTCCTCGTAGGACATGGTTTGTAGACCTTCCACCATTTTGGTTGCTCTTCTCTGGACCTGCTCCAATGAATCGATGCTCCATTCACACAAGCGAATGTGGGATTCTGTTCTCATGATCACATGACATTCAGACCCTCAATGAATAGACACTTATGCACTATTGTGTGGATAGGGGATCAGTGTTAGCAATGCTAAAGCTACATTCACACAACTTAACAGATGTCACACGGCAGCATTAAATTCAATATCAGTGGATGAGGGCTATTCACGTGACCGTTATGTAGACGGTCCATTGATATGATAAATTCTGTCATATTTTGGTCCATTTTCACAGATACCTACATACACTGTAATGTGTGGGGGATCTGTGAAAACAGTCACCCCTCAGGTGCAAGTCAATTTTTCACAGCCATTTTGCACCTCAGTCATTTGAATGTACCCTAATAGTTAACATGCCATGTCTCTGTTTTTAATGTCTGTTTTGCATCAGTTTTTAACTGTCTGTGAAACTGATCACCCAAAAATGGATGTTAAAAACTGTCTCTTATAGACTTGTATTGGGCACAGGCTGGAAAAATTGACAAAAATAGGACATGCCCTATTTTTTAACTGATGTTTTTCAATATCTGTAAATTCAATATCTAAAAAAAAAATTGACGTGTATGTACACATTGATCCTCATGGCTCTAAAGATGGACCTTAAAAAATTTGTCAGTTACTTTTTCATGGAGAAGTTTTCAGTACAATTATAGTCTGCTGAATATGCTATTAAATTAACATTAAATTATCCATGGAACATCCAGAGAGACAAATAGAAATATAAAACCCCCTGTCTTTGGAAAGCAAAATCAGCTTCACTTTGAAATCAGTATCATTGGCTTCCTGTAAAATAACTGACCCTTGTGGGTGTTGAGGAGGAGCGCCTGTACAGAAGCCACTAACTCCATTAAAATGCTGTCTGTACTTTGAGTCCCTTGTGTGAGAAAAGCACATTGCAAATGCTTGTCATTGTCAATGGAATCAAGTGGTGATGAGCTAATGCCAGAAGTCAAGCTCGCCATGCCTTTGTGTCACTTCCTAACTCCAGGACATGTAGTGAACTATTTTTGTTGTTATTGCATTTGGCTGATGTCTTAAGAGTTTTGAGCCTTCTAATTACAAGGTTGCTCGTGGGAATTACCTGGTTATGTTCCAAAAGTAGTCTCCTATAGCAACTGCTTATGGCTAGCAGATGAGATACAGGGAGTAGAATTATAGGCAGAAGCATTGTGGTTTTATCCAAGGTCAAGGCTCCAGAGATCAAAATTCAGGGGTACAAAGATATAGAGCAGCAACCAAAAAACTAATTATGTCAACTTCCAAATATAGCAAACTAATAAACAAGTTTTGAAGTGCAATTTTTTAACCAGGACTTTTCTAGCATTTTTTGGGGGGATTTCCTCTAAGCATGCTGTCCACCATTTTCAAAAGATACTGTTAAATAGGTCAGTTATCGGGTAGCTAAATATTTATTCACGAGTCATGAGACTAAAATTTCACATGCCTGTCAGGTTTATAAGGTGTTTCCTGTTACTGCTCCCCCTGATGTGCAAGAAAAGCAACATCTATAGGTGCCATAAGTTAAATATTATAACTTCAGAAAATACAAATATATATTATGTATTATTTTTATAACTGTAACTTTTATGTGTACAGGATGTTTTAAAACAGCTTTAACAAAACACAAACAAAGTGTAGGGAAAATAAAAATATTTAAATATATATATATATATATATATATATATATATATATATATATATAGTATATATTGTGAGAAGGTGACTGGTAAAATTCTGGAGGGTCGCTTTATCTCTCCCAGATTGCTTAATTATGTGTGGTAGATCAAGTAAAAACCTGAGAGGGCTGGCTTTCGTTAACCTCTTCCTCTCCTACTAGGGAGGAGCCTTCAACCACAGGTGGAAGTTGGGCCTCATTAAAGGCCTATAAAAGGTTGGCTAGTTTCTTACTACTGAGCAGTTCCTGGGGGAGAAAGGAGGAGCCGGGTTCTGTCCTCACATTGTAAAGACTGGTGAGACTCTGGAGTGAACTCCTGCTAATGCTTTACACTGTTTATTGACCGTGTGACTGAAGTAAGCCACACGTACAGATAGGACAGTTTTCTGTTTAGTTAGTTGCTCAGACTAGCAGGATTTCTGTTATTTTTTGCCTGAAAATTAAGGCTATTTTGTTTTGCTGTTTTCTGAGAAAAATAAATGCACAGGGTAATACCTGTTGGACTTGAACTTTTGTGTCTGTCTCTGACTGACTGGGTCCACTGTGGCTACCACTGAGCTTATTCCCCTGCATTATATATATATATATATATATATATATATATATATATATATATAATTCATGTACAAATTTAGTTTTATATAATATTTTGATTTCAGGTTAAATATTTTCGCCTTATTAAATCTTCAATAATAATATCAGTTCTTAGCACGAGAAAAAGTTTGTATAATTTTGATCAATGAATAAAAAACTAATCTTAAAAATGAAGCAATAAAAACTAACCAGTCAGTTAGAGAAAAAGTTTGGCTAGATGTTGACTTGAATTACATAAAAAGTGTCATTGCTGGTAGCCTACCATAGTTTTGTTTACTTTCTGCCTCTAAACATCCACTGATAAAGGCTCTATTTGTCAATGACACAGCAGGAGTAAATGAAAATGTTTATTCAGACCCCTCAAGCAGAAAGAACTCCCTTAATCCACTTGCTGATGAGATAACTCAGTAGGATTACAATAATCAACTTGCAGTATGTCCTCTATTAGAGTATTAAAGCACAAGCCTTACCACAGAAAATCTACCTTCATTTGCATAACATGGCTACAAACATTTTTTTTTAATTTGTCAAGCTACGTACAGATGCTACTCCATGCAGCAGGCTTTGTATACAACACTGTGCTTATCTGTTTGAAGTCCTCATGGGACAATGACAATTCTGGCTTTTAGCCTAATAAATAGAAAAAGGAACAAGGTTACTAATTGTCCAGGCACATGAGATATGCATGGTTTCTGAATTCATTGAAGTTATACAGTACAGACCAAAAGTTTGGACACACCTTCTCATTCCAAGAGTTTTCTGTATTTTCATGACTATAAAAATTGTAGATTCACACTGAAGGCATCAAAACTATGAATTAACACATGTGGAATTATATACTTAACAAAAAAGTGTGAACCAACTGAAAATATGTCTTATATTCTAGGTTCTTCAAAGTAGCCACCTTTTGCTTTGATTACTGCTTTGCACACTCTTGGCATTCTCTTGATGAGCTTCAAGAGGTAGTCACCTGAAATGGTTTTCACTTCACAGGTGTGCCCTGTCAGGTTTAATAAGTGGGATTTCTTGCCTTATAAATGGGGTTGGGACCATCAGTTGTGTTGTTCAGAAGTCAGGTGGATACACAGCTGATAGTCCTACTGAATGGAGTGTTAGAATTTGTATTATGGCAAGAAAAAAGCAGCTAAGTAAAGAAAAACGAGTGGCCATCATTACTTTAAGAAATTAAGATCAGTCAGTCCGAAAAATTGGGAAAACTTTGAAAGTGTCCCCAAGTGCAGTGGCCAAAACCATCAAGCGCTACAAAGAAACTGGCTCACATGAGGACTGCCCCAGGAAAGGAAGACCAAGAGTCACCTCTGCTGCGGAGGATAAGTTCATCCGAGTCACCAGCCTCAGAAATCACAGGTTAACAGCAGCTCAGATTAGAGACCAGGTCAATGCCACACAGAGTTCTAGCAGTAGACACATCTCTACAACAACTGTTAAGAGGAGACTGTGTGCAGCAGGCCTTCATGGTAAAATAGCTGCTAGGAAACCACTGGTAAGGACAGGCAACAAGCACAAGAGACTTGTTTGGGCTAAAGAACACAAGGAATGGACATTAGACCTGTGGAAATCTGTGCTTTGGTCTGATGAGTCCAAATTTGAGATCTTTGGTTCCAACCACCGTGTCTTTGTGCGACGCAGAAAAGGTGAACGAATGGACTCTACATGCCTGGTTCCCACCGTGAAGCATGGAGGAGGAGGTGTGATGGTGTGGGGGTGCTTTGCTGGTGACACTGTTGGGGATTTATTCAAAATTGAAGGAATACTGAACCAGCATGGTTACCACAGCATCTTGCAGCGGCATGCTATTCCATCCGGTTTACGTTTAGTTGGACCATCATTTATTTTTCAACAGGACAATGACCCCAAACACACCTCCAGACTGTGTAAGGGCTATTTGACCAAGAAGGAGAGTGATGGGGTGCTACGCCAGATGACCTGGCCTCCACAGTCACCAGACCTGAACCCAATCGAGATGGTTTGGGGTGAGCTGGACTGCAGAGTGAAGGCAAAAGGGCCAACAAGTGCTAAGCATCTCTGGGAACTCCTTCAAGACTGTTGGAAGACCATTTCAGGTGACTACCTCTTGAAGGTCATCAAGAGAATGCCAAGAGTGTGCAAAGCAGTAATCAAAGCAAAAGGTGGCTACTTTGAAGAACCTAGAATATAAGACATATTTTCAGTTGCTTCACACTTTTTTGTTAAGTATATAATTCCACATGTGTTAATTCATAGTTTTGATGCCTTCAGTGTGAATCTACAATTTTTATAGTCATGAAAATACAGAAAACTCTTGGAATGAGAAGGTGTGTCCAAACTTTTGGTCTGTACTGTATGTATGAGATCTGTGATATCAACATATAAAATATTAACAAAAACTATTTTTTTAAGTGTGAATGACTACAATTACAAAAAACTAATTTGATCACTTTGATCTTACTTAGAACTTAGCTATAGTTGCCCTCCTACTGGGGGTTATGGAGCAGGGTGTTAGCTGTAACTGATAACGTGCGTGGTCGTGAAGGGGGTTAAAGAAATGTGACCTCACAAGGCTCGCTGGCTGCTGATTGGCTGCACGCATGGCATAGTGGGTGATCCCGCGTTCCCAGAGTTCCTTGCCCCATGTCCTAACGTGCAGCAGCCATTTTATGACAAAATGTGATTTGTTTCCACGAAGTGTGAGGAAATCCAGATTCGATGCAAATCAATAATTTCCTGAATTTCGGATTGAATTCAACTTCATCAGCTTCGATTCGCTCATCTCTAGTCAACACTAAAATAAAACTAAAAGCACTGTTCTACATTTTATAATGGCATAGATATAATGGTTTATAGAGCCCCCCCAGATTTAGGTACCCTTCTTTATTTGAGCCTGTATTCAAATGAAAAACAGTGAGAGAAACAAGGCAAATAATATAGAAGGAGCAGAAGATGGATTTCAGTGCAGGATTTCACAGAAAGTAGAACAAAATCTGTTAAATAAGATATTGCAATATTTATTAATGTCACAAATGCTGCCAGAAAATTTAACGTTTTGTGAGGGAGGCTTTGATAAGAATTTCCATCGTAGATTCCATTATAAACAAAGGAAAAATAGCTCAATAGATTAACAGACCCTTCTGTAATTCATTGGGGGTGTGATGGGCACTGTTGGAGTCTATCATGTGATAAATCTGTGGCCTATGAAGGAACAGGAAATCGAAAATGAAAATGCAGATGTGTTCCCTGCCTAAACCAGCCTTATTAGCTTTAAGGTTTCCATACAGTTTAGAAAGCTAAGCTTTATGCTCTTCCAGCTTGCAACTAATTTATCTGTCTAATGTGGTCCATATACTTAATATGTTCATCTGAAGTTCATTAGTTTTTTTTTTCTGTCAATCTTATGTGTATGGCCACCACAGTCTTCAGATTATTTGCAGATTTCACCAAATTTAGCTGACTCTGCCAAAAGTATACAAATTAACATTTTATGTGTATGGCCAGCTTTAATGTGTAAAAAGTGCTCTGGAATCTGTGACCAGAACCAGAACCTCCATCCTAATTTATAGCATTTAGGTTTACAATTTCTTTTATTTATCTTTTTTTTTTTTTGGGGTGGTGAAGTTGAAATACCAGGGATGCTAGAAAACTTAGTTTACCAGTGAGTCAGTAAGGTAGAAAGTAACCAGCCTTTTCCTTCTTCTTGGATTTCAGTAACAATCAATATAGCTTCCAGCCACAGACATAACTGCAGGAAAGCCGAGTTAACACTTTTAGCAAGCAAATGCAGTAAGTGTATTGAGACATAATTGAAGTCTAAAACTGTAGAAATACATATTAACTATTACAAGTGTGGCATACAGTACATACAGTGTCCATATTAGGACATCCTCAGATATCAGTGTCAAACATCAGATTAATAGCAGTTTACAACAGTGACTTTGACTTTGATTCTGACAACGACTTTGATTCTGACAATGACTTTGACTTTGATTCTGACTACGACTTTGATTCTGACTCTCACTTTGATTCTGACTTTGATTCTGACTCTGACTTTGACTCTGACTTTGACTCTGACTTTGATTCTGACTCTGACTTTGATTCTGACTTTGATTCTGACTTTGACTTTGATTCTGACTCTGACTTTGATTCTGACACTGACATCTGCAGTTTCTGATTGGCCAACAGATGAGGTCCGCCCCCTATATAACTGTACTTTACAGGGGCTTCAGACCTCAGTCCTCACAATAGTGGCAGAAGAATCATTTCAGTGCATCAATAGGTACAGACATTTCTGACTTTTACTTATCCTAAATAATACTTCATGTTTACTGCTCCCTTAGGGGGCGTTCACACTACTGTTGTATGTCTGTTCTGATAGGGTCTGTAAAAAAAAAAAAATGGACACCTATCATAACAGACCGTAACTGATGTTAATGTGTCCGTTTTTTACACTCTCCGTTTTTGCTTATTTTTTTGTTCTTCTTTCTGAGCATACGCAGAAAAACCCAACAGTATAACGGACGACCGTCCGTTACTTTCAGTTAGCCATACACATTAATGTTAAAAAATAATGCACGGTTAATGCCTGCACCCCGCGTTATTCTATCCGCTAAAAAAAAAAAACGACATGTCATGGATTTGGTGAGAAAGGACATTAATGGACAACATGTGAAATCCCCCTGGGCTATCTATAAATTTGCCAGTGGCTAACTTGTGGCAATTTACTGGCACAGCATAGTGAATGGCATCTAAACAGGTCCCATTCACACTGTGCAGTTTCTGGGCTGGTTGAAAACCTCAGATGTTCTCTCTAGACAACTTTTTATCAGACTCATGGAGCGCTCAGCCTGCAGCCTTATACAAGTATCTTCTACTGCTGAGTGTGAGCAGTGAGGTCACTCAGAGGTCAGGCATCCTGGCCAATCACAGTGTAACATTGTATGTGCTTCATACTGACTGCTGACTTGTGACTCAATCACAGATGAAAGTCAGAGAACATCTGAGGTTTTCAACCAGCCCAGAAACTGCACAGTGTGAATGGGACCTGTTTAGATGCCATTCACTATGCTGTGCCAGTAAATTGCCACAAGTTAGCCACTGGCAAATTTATAGATAGCCCAGGGGGATTTCACTGGGATTTGATATGTTGTCCATTAATGTCCTTTCTCACCAAATCCATGACATGTCGTTTTTTTTTAGCGGACAGAATAAAGCGGGGTGCAGGCAATAACCGTGCGTTATTTTTTAACATTAATGTCTATGGCTAACTGAAAGTAACGGACGGTCGTCCGTTATACTGTTGGGTTTTTTCTGCGTATGCTCAGAAAGAAGAACAAAAAAATAAGCAAAAACGGAGAGTCTAAAAAAACGGACACATTAACATCAGTTACGATCTGTTATGCTAGGTGTCCATTTTTTTTTTACAGACCCTATCAGAACAGACATACAACAGTAGTGTGAACGCCCCCTAAGGGAGCAGTAAACATGAAGTATTATTTAGGATAAGTAAAAGTCAGAAATGTCTGTACCTATTGATGCAATGAAATGATTCTTCTGCCACTATTGTGAGGACTGAGGTCTGAAGAGTCTGAAGCCCCTGTAAAGTACAGTTATATAGGGGGCGGACCTCATCTGTTGGCCAATCAGAAACGATGTCAGGCCAGATGTCAGGGCCAGTATCAAAGTCAGGGCCAGAATCAAAGTCAGGGCCAGAATCAAAGTCAGGGCCAAAGTCGTTGTCAGAATCAAAGTCAAAGTCAGGTGTCACTGTTGTAAACTGCTATTAATCTGATGTTTGACACTGATATCTGAGGATGTCCTAATATGGACACTGTAAGTACAGCTGTGTCCTCCCCTACCTGTCATAAGGTAAGCTGCTTTCTCAATACATTTGGCAATGGGCAGTCTTGCTAGTGCTGCTGACAGGGATGTTATTGTAGAGTTCATGTATATACAGTGGGGAAAAAAAGTATTTAGTCAGCCACCAATTGTGCAAGTTCTCCCATTTAAAAAGATGAGGCCGGCCTGTAATTGACATCATAGGTAGACCTCAACTTTGAGAGACAAAAGGAGAAAACATATCTAGAAAATCACATTGTCTGATTTTTTAAGAATTTAGTTGCAAATTATTATGGAAAATAAGTATTTGGTCACATACAAACAATCAAGATTTCTGGCTCTCACAGACCTGTAACTTCTTTAAGAGGCTCCTCTGTCCTCCACTCATTAACTGTAGTAATGGCACCTGTTTGTCATTGTTATCAGTATAAAAGACACCTGTCCACAACCTCAAACAGTCACACTCCAAACTCCACTATGGTGAAGACCAAATGCGGTGACCAGATGGAAGGTAACGCTGCAGTTGGGATTGCGGGGTGCAAACAGCGCAGACTTGTCACGGTCTCTGGGCACGAGGGCGCAGGGCTGGTGCTGTCCCACGTTACCACCACTGGTACCGGTGATGAGGGGGCTGCACAAATGTTGGTGGTGATTGTTCCCCCGGGGCGCTTCCCCTATACTGTGCCGACTGGTGGTGTTTGGGGCGCCCTGATGTTGTCGGTGCAGAGTCAGACACAGAAACGGTTGTAAAGTTGAACTTTTACTTCCATGGGTGTGGAGGCACAAATGCTTAAACAGTTTCTTCAATACAAAACAACGGGGTACGCCTGGTGACACAGCAAAGTCCTGGGGTGCAGGGTAGACTTGATGAAAGGTGTTCCTAGCCCCTTATACTTCAGTGTTACAGCCCTAAGGTGCGTCTGGGCTCCTATTTGGCTCATAGGAGGATGCCCACCATGATACTAGTACATAATATTCCCCACTCACGTTATGTGGTCCTGATAGCTCAGAGTTTCGGGGTGCAATAGTCAGGGTGGCAGGATATTCCACAGGTCTGGCCTTGGCCCCTGGATCCTGTGATACTTGCTATGGAGCACGTGTTCCAGAATGTTCTCTCCACAGTCTCAGGCTGACAAGATAATGATGCTTGACTTCCTTCAGGGCGATGGCTAGGCAGACAGGGGACAGGATCTTCTGAATAGCTGGAGTATGTCAGCTCTCCAACCTTCCTGGGCCTGTCTAGGACTTGAGATTCCTGCACTAAACTCACTGCTTTCTTCACAGGACATCACACTTATCTCCTCACCTCCTCCTCCTAACACTCCACACTTCTAACTCCTCACAGGCAGGACCTTCCTGCAGGGGTGTTACCATGGGGACCCAGTGATCAGCTGACTCCTCCCCTTTTTCCAGGCGATGTCCTCCCATTGGACATTTGGTTACTATTCAATCCTATGGGAGGTGTAATGCATGTGTGAGGCTCACTAGGTGGCGCTGTGTTGTGTGAGACTCAGGACCCCCTGCTATGTCACACAGGCTATGAAGCAACAGGAAATAATACAATGCACAGAGATCACCCTCAGCCCAGCCATAGCCAGCTCTGGGATGCCACACAAAGAGCTGTGGAAGGACACCAGAAACAAAATTGTAGACCTGCACTAGGCTGGGAAGACTGAATCTGCAATAGGCAAGCAGCTTGGTGTGAAGAAATCAACTGTGGGAGCAATAATTAGAAAATGGAAGACATACAAGACCACTGATAATCTCCCTTGATTAGGGGCTCCACGCAAGATCTCACCCCATGGGGTCAAAATGATCACAAGAACGGTGAGCAAAAATCCCAGAACCACAAGGGGGACCTAGTGAATGAACTGCAGAAAGCTGGGACTAACGTAACAAAGGCTACCGTCAGTAACACAATACGCCGCCAGGGACTCAGATCCTGCAGTGCCAGACGTGTCCCCCTGCTTAAGCCAGTACATATCCGGGCCCGTCTGAAGTTTGCTAGAGAGCATTTGGATGTTCCAGAAGAGCATTGGGAGAATGTCATATGGTCAGATGAAACCAAAGTAGAACTTTGGTAGAAACACAACTCGTCCTGTTTGGAGGAGAGTGAATGCTGAGTTGCATCCAAAGAACACCATACCTACTGTGAAGCATGGGGGTGGCAACATTAGGCTTTGGGGCTCTTTCTCTGCAAAGGGACCAGGACGACTGATCCGTGTACATGAAAGAATTAATTGGGCCATGTATCTTGAGATTTTGAGTGCAAACCTCCTTCCATCAGCAAGGGCATTGAAGATGAAACGTGGCTGGGTCTTTCAGCATGAAAATGATCCCAATCAAACTGCCAGGGCAATGAAGGAGTGGCTTCGTAAGAAGCATTTCAAGGTCCTGGAGTGGCCTAGCCAGTCTCCAGATCTCAACCCCATAGAATACCTTTGGAGTGAGTTGAAAGTCCGTGTTGCCCAGCGACAGCCCCAAAACATCACTGCTCTAGAGGAGATCTGCATGGAGGAATGGGCCAACATACCAGCAAGAGTGTGTGCCAACCATGTGAAGACTTACAGAAAACGTTTGACCTCTGTCATTGCCAACAAAAGATATATAACAAAGTATTGAGATGAACTATTGTTTATTGATTAAATACTTATTTTCCACCATAATTTGCAAATAAATTCTTTAAAAATCAGACAATGTGATTTTCTGGATTTGTTTCCTCATTTTGTCTCTCATAGTTGAGGTCTACCTATGATGACAATTACAGGCCGGCCTCATCTTTTTAAGTGGGAGAACTTGCACAATTGGTGGCTGACTAAATACTTTTTCCCCCACTGTAATTGGCTGTAAGTAAGTGGATTTGTAATTGGACACTTCGGACACCATCAGTACGGAATTGCTTTTCCGCTGTCTGCAACTCTCCTCAAGATCATGGAAAAGACTCTTGCATTTCAATATGCATGGGACATTTTTTGAAAGTGTAAAATTCCCTGTACAGGTGTTATTGCGGATGCTGGATGGTAGATTATTTTTTTAGGAACAAAAAGTTGGGCATTATAAAACTCAGATTCTTCCCTTGACATCACCTGTTGGGGGACAGTTGAGAGGCATCTTATACATACCCACAGATGTAAGGTATGGTGAGCCCCCTCACCCCTAAAATATTTATAAGAGTTATTTGCAGTTAAGGCTGAAATATAAATCTCCTATTATATAGAGAATGGGATATATATATATATACACATATACATATATTTAGGACATTTAAGGTCACACAGTCTGCTATGATGGTCCTTGAGTTAGTATTACAGTGTAGTTGGGAACCATGTTAACCTGCAGTCAAAAGTCACCTGTGTGAATGTGATTGGAAATCTGACAGCTAGAATGGGGGTCTAAAGAATGACGCCACTGCCATCAAAATTGGGAACAGCTACAGAATTTCAACACTACCCAGATGATGAAGAGAGCAGGAACTGGCATTGCAACTAGCGAGTGTGGATCTTATTGCCCCTAGCATAGGCTCCATCATTGTATGTCTGTAAGTGAATTTATCAAAAATTGTTGCTCTTCTACTGCTGAGAGATTTTGTAACTGATAAACTTATTTTTCCAAATGTAGAATCTTGTTGAATTTCATTCAAATTCGTGTCATCTTATCCTTTTCTATCAGTGTTTTCGCTCTTTACAATAAAAATGCGATGAAAAGTAATTCTTTGCATATATATTCCTTTGAACAGAAAAAAAATAAGCATTTAATATTATACACACTGAGTAAAAAGTTTCTGGGAGAAAAAAGTACACTCTGAATGTTATTGGTCCAAGTGGACTTTTTCTAAAGGAGTTGTGTCCATGAGCTGTTCCAGAATTTAAAAGCCAGCCACACTATATCTGTACCATACAAGTTGTTTAATCTGCCCTTGTCCCTTTCACACGCTGAGGCTCAATGACCTAACTGTACAATAGAAACTTTTATCTCCTTTCAGCAGGTCCCTTCTGAAAAAACTCACTGAGGAGCCTCATAAAATCTTCTCAACCATGACACACCGATAAAACGAGGCTACGCTTCAGCTATGGTGAATGTCAATAAAATAAATCACGCTTCTAATCAAAGTTTAGTCTCACAAAAGGATATTTCTCTTTATGTTTAACAAGCTTCATATATAAGTAGAGCATACAAAATATGTTAGACTGCAGGGAGCTTGGAGAAATCCACCTTAAGGCCCTGCTTACGTGTCATATACCAGAAGAAACCTAAATAACCTGGAGAAAGCATACAAACTCTGGATACTATCTGCATTCTGTTTCACTGTTTACCACGTGCTTGAATTAATTTCTAAGGACAATGTCCCAAAATGAGTCTTTTTTAGGATTCAAGGGAGTCTGTCAGCAGTAAATTGCTTATAAACCTTATAACAGTACCTTGTAGAGGTTACACTACAGTTTCTAGATATGCCTCTGTTATTCAGCTGTGAAGATTCACTTTCATGCAAATTGTCTTTTTATTTATGTACAAAGGAGTGGAAAAGTACTTTGGGGTTGTGTCTTAGCTTGCCCAAGCATTGGTCTCAGCTTTAAATTTCTGGGTAAAGCACTTCCCCTCACATTTGCATATGAATAAAACTGAAATTTACTTGAAAATGGGGCTCCAAAGCTGAATAACAGAGACAGTTAACATTTTAGATAGTTATGGCATATATGCAATGCCCTCTGAAATCTGCAGATTGTCAAAATTCAGGTCCTCTAATCCCCGTCCCACCTGGTGCATGACCATTGCAAATGGAGAAATTACCAAAGTGAATGGAGAGGTGGCTCTGTATGTTGGCTCTATATGCACTTCTATACGATTTCTAAAACAGCCGAGCACACCCACATCTTGTGTATATCTTATATATATATGCTATAAATGTCTAAGATAATGTATGTAAAGCCCGGCAAGCAGCACTTTCTTCTCCGCATCATTCGTGAATATGTAGAAGTCTTTAGTGCAGGGTCACCCTTGTATCATTTCCTGGAGACATATAGGTCTGGATTTTGGTACTGACAGTCACATGGATTCATAAGTCTATGGGGTCCGTGGGTTTCCCGGGTAAACCGCTTTTTGATGCATATAGGTTTCTGTTTGGGGGGTCCCCAAGCGGACTCCCCGAACGGAAACCCGAACACAGATGTGAACCGAGCCTAACAGACCACTGAGACTGACCTAAGCAGCGGTAGATGTATTAGATATAGTGCAGTAAGAAATGTACATGTAACCTCCATATTTCCTATTTTTTTCTGCGTTTTATCATTATCATATCTGTAAACTTTTTTCTTTGTTAGAATGGGGCCTTATACAGAAAACACACTGCAGAAAATCCCTGATGGACTGTGATCCTGATACATTTATTCCTGCTCTTATGTCCTGCAATATTTAAGGGTTTGTATCATTTCAAGTGTGAGAAAAAAAATCTCATTACAATAGCTTCATTCCTTAGAAACATATGACTGCATTAATATAGAAAGTATATAAAAATAAAGTTCTTGTTTTAACATGTAAATTGAGTTCTTCATCCTGGACATATTTGAGACTTCTTTGGAGCATGTGAGCTTGCATTAATGTACCTGCTTGTTTTCATAAGTGTAAAAATTAGATTTTATTTCTGCTAGATAACATTCTAATATTCTTTCAAGGGTTGAAGAATGGACATATTTAAAAGTGTCAATGTTCCAGGAGAAGTCACCAGGAATACTTGTCTAGGTGTATAAGGCTATAAATGGACCAAAACTGTTTTTTCTAGAATATGACATTTTTTAAAAAAAAAATTTAAATGTTGATGTGACATAATGCAGATAAAAGTGAAAATTTGCTTGTTCATTATATCTGTATTATAAAGGTAGTTGAGATTGGTGGATATTTATGATTACTGTTGAAGGGAGGGTCAGTCTATCATCCAGGAGAGCCATCTCCAAATTCAACCGCGCACAAGTCAATAAAGATGTAAAGGTACCACATAGCCCCATCGTAAGTCTATGTTCACATGGTGAAAATATCGCTCTTACAGAAAAGCATTTCCCAAACTGTTCCTACCAAGTTTGAAGCATGTAGTTGTCCAAAATGTCTTGGTATGTTGAAGCATTTAGATCTCTCTTCACTAGAGCTAAAGTGCCTAGGCCAATCCCTGAAAAACAGCACATAGCATTATCCCTCCTCCACCAAACTTGGCACAATGAAGTCAGGCTGGTAATATTCTCTTGCCATTCCCCAACCCAAACTTTTTTCAGTAGACTGCCAGAAAGAGAAGTGTGTTTCATCTCTTCACAAAATACGTTCCCTCTGCTCTAGAGTCAAGTTGTGGTATGCTCTACACCTCTTCCAACTCCTGGCATTGTGCTTGGTGATGTAAGGCATGATTTCTAGCTCTGCTCTATGTGTGGATGTTAATGCCATAGAGGGTTTGGAACTCTACAGTTATTGTCAGCAGAGCGTTGGTGACTTGTATGAACTACAGGTATGTGTGATTTACTGTAGTTAAACATTTCCACTTTTCAATACAACTCACAGGTGGTCATGGAATATGTAGGAAGGAAGAAATTTTTACAAGCTGACTTTTTGCAATGGTTATATCCTATCACAACGCCACACTTGAAATTCAATGAGCTCTATACAATGAACCAACTTTAACAAAAGTTTATAAAGGCAAACTAAATGGCCTGCATTTATGCACTTGTAGCAATAGAACTGAATGAAACACCTAAATTCAATGTTTAAAAATTGTGTCCCAATACTTTTGCTGGTTGGCTGTGGTTGCTTCTTCTTTAGTTGGATTTCTCTTAGGTCTGCATTATCTGCATATGGGCAACTTTTCCAGATGTAAGACTCTTGATTTACCTGTAAAGGGTTAAAATCTCTATAGTTGTTCACTTACACTTGCTAACAGGGAGTTCTTTATCTGCACCCTTTTCTCAGTCTCAGTATCTCTGGATGTGGTGGGAAGACTGCCCTTGCTACCTGTCTTTCTCTCTGTTACTACCTTGCAGTGTCCTTGCATAGTCAATGACTCTGTTAGCTCTGGCCCTGCTCAGTAGCCTTTCAATAATCTTTTGCTTAACAGTACCACTCTCTCTCATTTACTCCTTTCATTAATACAGAGGCTCCTCCTACTAACTGCTGTGATGCCATCTGTATGCTGTCTGATAACAGGGTTTCCTTAAAAAAAGGCTCAGTATTGCCTCGTTTTGGCAACATGAGTCCACACCAGTCTCACTTTCTGTGTAGCAGCCTCTTACTTTATCTTCTCTTGACTGCTACTGTAATTGTACTGCATTTAGTGGCCAAAGCATTACTAGATATTATTATGCACACATAGTTCTGCAGCTACAATGCTGATAGAGTACACTATCAAATAAAATAATATGTTCAACACTCCTAAGTCTAGGTTCACACATGCGCCTAGATTCTGTTCAGAATGTGCTTTGCAGTAACATTTCCAAGTACTTAACTGAAATAAAGAAAGGGTTAAAAATGAACAAAGTCCAACACAATAAGAAAGTCTGCTCAAAGGCCGTTTTCTTAACCTCACACTTGTATACTGATAACTAGAGAGTAATCCTTTGAAACACTGTTGGTGAGACCTTTAGAAGGATGTTTTTATATTGAAATTATTAAAGAGAGTAGGTTGAATGTATTATTTGCGTCTTTTCTCCACCTTTCTAGTTGTGTGCAACTTTTTTCCATGCACCTAGTGTAATATAAACGTGCACGATGTGTCATAAATCTTAAACCAATACACCTCAAGAGGAAATGTGTTGCCACTTTGGGTGCCTTCACCCCAGCTCTTTAATTTGTGAGCCAACTAAGCTTTGAGAGCAGCAGTGCTGACTCTGCTGTTGAAAGGATTCTATCACTTGCATGTTATGATGCAGCAACTTGTATTTCCTCCCTCTATTCACTTTCATTGAACCGTGTCACTGCAATTAGATTTAGTACAGCATCGCTTTATATTGAGCTCTTCGCAGCCTATTATCAGCATGGCTGCCTGGACTCTCTCCACTCTCTCTCTCTACGGTCGGTGTAGTGGTACTGACAACAGCATATAGTTTGTTGTTTTTGGGATCCCCCTGCTGGTGTACCAGGCCGCAGTGACAACACAGCTGCTCAGCTTACGTAATTTATTGAATATTACTGCACGTAATGGATTTATTTTAGCCATAATACCTGTGTATCTCTACTATACAGATAAGGGAACTTGTCACTGTACTTACTATTATTATATAATACCTATCTGGAACTTATATTATAGGTAGTGTTTAACTCTAATGTAGGGCAATACTGTTCACTGATCTACTGTATTCCTTCTACTAGTCCACATAATGAATATTTTTCCACATTGTGGGGGTCATTGGCACACAGTACACAAAATTGGCTAGTTGTGACTTTGTTTGTTATATGTTTATTATACGATTCATCCCTCTCACTATGTACCCTATGTCTTTGACCTAGTTGTGGGTTACACAACACCACAGGTTACCCAACACCACATACTCACCTATATTCTCTACATTTCCCCACTCTTTACCCTTCTTATGGTAATAGTGCATTATTCATAAGATGGTGTATATCAGGGCATTATAATTGTGAGGATTTATTTTTGGCCCATTTACAGTTTCTCTATTTCTTTGTCTCTACATAATCGGACACAGTCCAACCATGGCTGACAATGTATAGAAGTACACTTTAAAATGTCAAACTACTTTACATCTTTGGTGTAGTCAAAATTTGCATTCCAGTAGTCAGTCAGCATGGATGGGACAGGGTCAGCACCAGGAGGAACTATCAGGGATAGCACCATGTAGACCTTTAGCCTAAGGCCCCAAATTTTTCCTGCAGCGCTTTTCACAGAAAGACTTTCTGCTTCAATTATACCTATAGGGAAACCGCTGGCATTTCCGTAGGTATAATTGACATGCTGTGATTTCCAAAACCGCAACGGTTTTGGAAAATCGCAGCGTTTTCGTTTGTATTTTTCCACAATGCGAATCCCATCCACTTTGCAGTGACTGTAAAACGCTGCGTTTTTTTCCGCCATAGTGAAACCGCGGCGTTTACACCACGTGGGGCCCCAGCCTTAAGATGTTACAGAGTTCTCATTTTATAAAGAGAATTCAAATATTTACTAAAGACGACACATCAGGAGAGCTGACAGGTCCTCTATGGTAGACGGCATCAAACCTTACAAGTCTTACTATGTAAAGTACATGTATCTTTAAATCTCAATTTGCCTATTTCAATTTATTTTTTGAGCTATGGTGTGTGTAAATCTGATATGTTAAGTTTATGTAAACTTTGACAGTCAATGTATGATTAACATAATGTTCCTCATTTTAAAGCTTTGCAGACAGCAAAATTCATCTCAGATGACAAATGCAGCTCATTAGCATTTAAAATGCAGATTTAATGATAATTACAACATACGTACAAATGCAGCTACACATACGGTACAATTAATCAAATGACAGGTCTATTCAAGGGTCTAAGAAATCTTTGTGTAAAAATTTGTATTTTTATTAAATGTGTATTTTGCATTTCATTAAATGCTTTTAGGTGCCCAAAATTTCATACAAATCTGTATCAGCTCAAACTGTGGGAAGTTAAAAAAAAATGTGTTCACTGTAATAATATACTATATGTCTCACTAGCAGAGAAAAGTATAAATACAGTATAAAAAGGAACAAACACTAAAACACTGCTAATGTAAAAAATACAAAAATGTATGAGCTTACTTTAGTTTATACCAAAATAAGGACTTTTGGCCATAATGGCTTGAAACCTTACCAAACCAGGTGCACATATGGCATAAGGCATTTTCTTGTGCCAAGCCCCAATCCCTGCCTCGCCTGCCACATTGTGTGTCCACGCCTTGGTCCCACAGATTTATTATATCTCATGCCAGTTTTCTGGTGTGAGTTAAATTGGAAATCTATGCCAGTTCCTAACTGATGTAGATTTCCATTTCGGCGTGGGGACAGTAGACAGATAAATCTCTCACTCCCTGCGCCAGTCAGGCCATTTATTAGGACAGCTGTACGATACTATGTAATAATTTTGCCACACTCATTGACAGAAAAATGAATGGACCCAGATAAAAAAGTCAGATTGCTTCAAAACCCGACATGCAGTTATGTTTCAGGTAGATGTGTAAATGGTTACAGGAGTGGTATAAATAGACACAAGGTGTAAAAGTGCTTCCCATTGTGCGCTATAAAAAGGCTCTTGGAGGCTTTAGTTTACCTGTTGGTCAGATATTGTTGACTGCTCAACATGCCTCTATGGCGTGCATGAAGAAATTTTGCCCACTTGATAGACTCTGAGGGTAGGCACATCATTGGAATGAGAAAAGCAAAATGGTTGTTTGAACAAATTGCTTGCCATCTAGGCCATTCTGCCCTAGCTTTTAGGAGGTATTGGGAGCAGTGGTTACTTTAGGGTATGCACATATGGAGAATAGGTTCTGGATGGCCCAGATAGATCATCAAGAGAGAGGATCATTTGTTGTGCTGACAAGCACAAGCAGCTCCCACAGTTTCCCTGTCCACCATCCAGACACGAGTGGCACCTTCATTACACACCCCTGTCTCAGCTTGGTGCTCAGCAGAAGAAAATTTGTGTCATGACGCCTGTTACAGTGGGAAAAAAAAAGTATTTAGTCAGCCACCAATTGTGCAAGTTCTCCCACTTAAAAAGATGAGTCCGGCCTGTAATTGTCATCATAGGTAGACCTCAACTATGAGAGACAACATGAGAAAACAAATCCAGAAAATCACATTGTCTGATTTTTAAACAATGTATTTGCAAATTATGGTGGAAAATAAGTATTTGGCCAATAACAAAAGTTCATCTCAATACTTTATTATATATCCTTTCTGCATGGAGGAATGGGCCAACATACCAGCAACAGTGTGTGCTAACCTTGTGAAGACTTACAGAAAACGTTTGACCTCTGTCATTGCCAAGAAAGGATATATAACAAAGCATTGAGATGAACTTTTGTTATTGGCCAAATACTTATTTTCCACCATAATTTGCAAATAAATTCTGAAAAAATCAGACAATGTGATTTTCTGGATATGTTTTCTCATTTTGTCTCTCATAGTTGAGGTCTACCTATGATGTCAATTACAAGCCTTTCTCATCTTTTTAAGTGGGAGAACTTGCACAATTGGTGGCTGACTAAATACTTTTTTTCCCTCACTGTACATGTCCTGCCATTAGCCATCTTTACTTTTGTTTGCAGTGGTGTCGCGAATGAGAAACCTGGACTGTTACAGACTGGAACCGTATTGACTTTGGTGAATAATTTCAGTTCTATTTGGAGTCCGACAACAGTATGGAGGCCTTTTGGTGAGCATTTCAGTCCTGCCCTTGCTGTGGAGCGACACACTACCTCAACTGTTGATGTGATGATCGGGGAAGCCATTGCATATGGCACTTGGTCACTTCTGGCAGTGATACAAAGGACACTAACAGCTCAGCGATATGCACAAGACATTCTGTAGCCAAATGTGTTGTTTCTCATTGCAGGGCTTCCATTTGGCATTTTTCATCAGGATAATGCTTTCCCACATACAGCAAGGATTTCCTAGGAATATCTCTGGCAGACTTTGATGCCAGTTGCAGACGACCGTGTGCTGCCGGCTGGCTATGAATTAAAAGCACGGGTGGTGCACGGGGGACAAGCGGATGTCGCCCATGTGCCGCCTGTGCACAAGCCTTTCATTAAATGAATAGTAGCCACGGAAGCAAGGGCCGCAAAATAGGACAGGAATAGGACCTGTTCTATATTTTGCAGCCCGGACGGTCGGCCCGCCACGTGACCGTGTAATTCAAGGTCATGTGTACGGGACCATAGGAATGAATGGGTCAGTGTGCTATATGTGAAATATACAGATAGCACACTGATCACGGCCATGGTATTGCAAAGGGCCTAACAGGTCCTTGGCCTGCCTAGTCACCACATTTATCACCAATCAAGCATTTATGGGTCCAATTGGGACACCATCTTGAGGAACTTATGAGTGTGAAGGATGTAACACGTAGCTTTTTATTCTGCTGTGTTTTTGCAGCAGCCAAAAACTCTTCGTTGCAGCAATGTGAGGCCTTAGCCTCGAGATTATACAGTAGCAATACTGAAAATCTGGGGGTGAGACAGTTACTAAAAGTAGTTATAGCTGTGTCTAGGCCTCTTCCTATGCAGGTGCCCCTGCCTTCTCCCCCTCTCCTCTCATAGACTTTTACCTGATCTCAGTTGAACCAAGAATGAAGGATCAGTACATGAGAGAGAGGAAGAGGTGGTGTTTTTCATCATGTCATATACTATGGATTTATGCAAAATGTGTTGAAACAGTAACAATTTTAAAAAATGCTCACTGAATGTGGGCGACAGCCAGAGATTCTTCTTATCCAGATCTCTAGTGATGACAGTGACCATTATACTTGGGAATATATGTGGGAACTAGCTCTGATCTACGTAAGGTTAAGGTCAAACTGACATTACATTATGTTCCCTTAAACATATTCCCCAGACATGCATTTGTGTATACCATTGCATGCCCCTGCTATTGACTCCCATTAAAAAGAATACATAATAGGTAGTTATTTTGCATGTGATTGGCTATGCTTTTTCCACATGGAAAGATGAAGCAAGATAAGGAATGCTGTTTTTTATCATGTAAATGTTATAGATCCTTACTGAATTGTTGTAGTTATTTATATTCTTGTATATTATGTTCCTTTAAGTATAATGTCCTGTATAGAAAGCCATGTATTGTTATCTAGTCCTTGTAATAATATGTAAGCAAAATGTCTAAATTCATGAAAATAATAATACATTGTTTTTGATATTTTCCTTAACTTCATACTTTTTGGCAAATAGACTGTTATATTTCTCTATATTATATTTGTATTGCTTGACCTCAGATTATGATCTGTATTGCCTTCTCATTGCATAGGTGTGCTATCAAAGTGAAAATGCATCCATTTAAGTTCATTTAAATGCACCCATAGAGGAAAATTTCAGCTTTTCCTCTTATTTCTATCATTGACTTGTATTACATTACAAGTGTTTGGCAATTCTATATACTACCTAAAAAATAAATGTCTACAACAGAGCACAAAACTATCAGAATAAATAACTATTCTTCCCATAACGGTAATGACAAATACTTTATAACTTGCCTGAAGATATCATGTCCAACTTAAAGGGCATGGTCTTGTTCAGGGCAGAAAAAAACAGTGCAGTATTTTCTAGTCAATATCCTAGTATATAGATACCTTTGAACATCATTTTAGATTATATATAGAATCAATTTACTTTATTACATAATTGCCAACCTAATTCCAAGAAACATTAGCCCCTCCCCCAGTCCTACCCACAACCTAACTTGGAACTCCCCTTTCAGAACACACACAAACCAACAACTTTGGGGGTTAAATTTAAAGCCCTCAAGCCCTGTCTCTTTGTGGTCCTTTCCATTTCTCGGGAGTATTAGCTTTTGTCCTTATATGGTAGACCAAAATTTTAAAGGGGTTGTTTGTGGATATTTTTTTGAATTGCTCAAATGGTGTAGAATACTAAAAAAAAGGGCAGATCACCCTGCTCCGATGCTACAAAGTCCCCTCTTCTCTGCTCTTCCTCTTGACATGCAAAAAAATGCCTGCGCATCCAATTACTGGATGCAGTGGTGATTTGTTTAAGGCTACATTCAGATGACCAAGATTCAAAATGAACTTAAAAGAAGTAAATTTTTTGTGGCTGTCTTGCACCCAAGGGGCACCTGTTTTCACGGACCCATGCAAACGGACAAAAATAGGACATGACCTTGATAACGGACCGTCATGTGAATAGCCTCATTTACTGATATTAAATTGAATGCTGCCGTGTGATGTCCGTTAAAAAATGTCACATGGTCATTAATCGCTGTCGTTTCAATGTAGTCTAAGAGGGACTAGAAAGTAGTGAGCAGGGGAACCTGGTAAGAATTGAAAGTGGAGTGGTGAGAGATTGGTTAGTAATGGGTTTTTTTATGTCACAGTGCCATTGTTAACATTTTCAAATAGATTTAGGCTACATTCGAACAACCGAGGTGCAAAATAGCTTTGAAAAACATCCACTTTTCACGGCTGTCTAGTGTATGGAGGGATTCATGAAAACAGTCAAAGATAGGACATGACCTATAGTTTGATGGCCCATTACAACCATTCAACCCCCCATTCACTGACATTGAATTAATAATCACGGCCGTGTGAATTGTAGCCTTAGGGTGGGTTCACACTTGGGGCGGCACTCCGTCCGCCGCAAATCCGACCTAAATGTCGGAAAACTGGATAGAGAAAGGTTTGCGGCACTTTGCTTAAAAACCCATTCACTTGAATGGGTTTTTAAAGCAATGCGTGGGTGTGCGCTTACACCCTCTGCGCCGTGAAGCCATTTTTTTCGTCGGAAACAAAGTCCTGCATGTCCAACTTTGTTTCCAGCGAAAAAAAACCGCTTCGCGGCGCAGAGAGTGTAAGCGCACACCCGCGCATTGCTTTAAAAACCCATTCAAGTGAATGGGTTTTTAAGCAAAGCGTTGCAAACCTTTCCCAATCCAGTCCCTATCTAGTTTTACGACATTTAGGTCGGATTCGTGGCGGACGGAGTGCCAGCGCAAATGTGAACCCACCCTTAGATGTTGAGAGTTTGATCATTTGCAAACACAACTGATAATTTCAACTGATAAGCATTTTAATGCATAGTCTTTATCATGGATTTCAATGCTTATTTCACTTCATTTACAGAACAATGGGTTAAAACTGTGGTAAATCCAGAGTACGTCTGTGACAGTGAGTGCAGTGAATTATAAAATCTGCAGCATGCTCTCACATCCTTGGATTTTTTTTTTTTACTTTTTTGCTGCATATAAATAGATCGCTATAGACTTGACTAACATGTATGATCCACACAGAAACAATGCAATAAATTCTTCATATTTACACATGGCATAAAGAGAATCATGAAGTCAATAGTTTTTATGTCACCCTGTAATCTGAAACCATTGTATGGTGCAGAGTACATTCCATTATATATCTAGGGCTCAGAAGAGCTGAAGGTATTTTCAGTCATGTATTGTTTTGAATGGTAGTGCTGAAAAAGAGAAGCATCCTGTGTATCTCATCTTGATGCAAATAGATGGCAAGCGATGCTTCTCCGCTTCACATGCCTGAAATCAATTCAAACCATCTCAATCCTTGAGAACAGAATTCAAGGTGAATTTGTGTCTTAAGACAAAAAAAAATCATTTTCCACAAATATTAATTCCAGACATAATGTGGCACAGTCATAGATAACGCTGCAAGTTATTCTAACTTTTAAGTGGGTTCAGACAGCCCAAAAGCCTAGAGACCAAACTACTACTCCAGGGGTCTATGATTCTGTGGAGGTGGGACATGTTCATTTAAAAATGGCATGTTATGTTTTTTCGCTCTTTATATGAAGATCTGGAACAAGTGTGACAAGTACAAAATAGGCAAATACTTTGTACATTGTCTTTTCACGCTGTGTATGTCAGTACATTTAAAGCCTTATGCACGAGTGATGTTTTTGACAGATCTAATGGCCATTAAAAATGGATATACATGTCCATTTTTAACAGCATTTTGCATCTGTTCCATTTAATTTTTCTGTTTTGTCATCCATTTTGCATCAGTTTTTAACTGTCAGTGAAAAAAACTTATGAATTTCATTGGCATTTCTTTTTTGACCCAACGCACTGATCCTTTTATTTATTTTTTTAACAGTTGTAAAACAGCCATCAATCAGTTTTACATCCGTTAAAAACAGATCCATTGATTTCTATTGTTTCCATGTGTCTGCAAAAATGCCAGATATATAGCATGTTAGTTTTTTTTATTGGCTGTTAAAAATGGACAGTCAAAAAAAACCGACATGTGAATAGACACACTGAAGTCAATGTACACATGTTGAATTCAATGTGTCTATTCACATGTCCATATTTTGATGGTCAGTTTTTCATGACCATCAAAAAAATTGACAAATTATCTTTGTCTGTGAAAACATACATAGTGCCATGTGAATAAACCCACTGAAATTCATCAGTTTTATAATGGCCATATGACGGCCGTTTCACAACCTCATTCACTGCCATGTGAATAATGGCCATCCATGAACTTGTACAGACACACACAGCTGTTTTTCATGGAAATTATGTTTGTGAGAAATGGCATTGTCGTGTGAAAGAGACCTTACTTTATATCAAAGGAAGATTTCTGGCACATCAGTTAAATTGTCCCATAAGTCTCCATTATACATAAAAGAGTTTACTTTTGGACTCTGTTCAGTGGTATCCATAGGTTACAATTTTTTTTACTCACTCTGCTCTTCCATACAAATGCATCTTGCAAATAAAAAGAATAATGTGAGGAATACATTTTTTTTTTTGCATGGGTTCCCTATGGATGATGGAAACCATTGTATGGTATCTGCTTTACTGGGTGGAAAAACCCCTCATAAGAAAACTTTATTGGATTATTGGATAATTAACTTGAGACACTCAACATATTTAGCCACACTTTAAACTATAGTTCCCTTATGGTTAACGTATAGATATTTTTTCCAAATTTCTACCAAGCTGAGTTCCCTTTATATTACCAGAAATATAAATTTAGTATGGATTTGCTATGTTATTTTACCTTTCATATACATATACATTTTATTTATATTTATTATGTAATGCAGAGGAGCTGTTCAGGTTTGGTTTATATGTATCTATTGCACTTTATTAAATAATTGAATAATAGGAGTTATGGGAAGTGTCGGCAAATTCCAGATAGAAAGCAAATGCTACTTATTTTCAGTACCAAGTAAAGTATCAGATCTCCAAGATGAAAAAAGACTTGTAACTCCAGTACACAGGAAAAACATATCACAGAGATAGCGATAATTTATACTATAGAAATCCAGTTCCATAATTCATTGCTTCTGATAATAATATATTGAGGGTATTATATTGCTGTGTGGCATCTCAGGAAACGGAGAAAAAAAAATAATAAATTGTTTGTGGCTTTCCACTATCATTTGTCTACTTGTTAAGCCATGATATGTATATTGAAGTAATTTATCATGTGACCTGGGTCACCAAAGTGATTGATTCAGGTTGTGTAGAACTCCAGAAGAATGTGAGAAGCTCAACTTTGAAGGGGCAGAATGGAAATGTTAGTTTCTGAAATATATTCAAATATGTCTTTTCCTTTTCACGTTTGTAAAGAAAATTTGAAGTGTCAAAATTGTATATCTTGTGCTCATTATTAAATGCTAAATACCACAGTGTTTTGAGCTGCCTTGTGGCCATTGTAAAGAAAACAGGTGTTCTGATAGATTATCAAGAGTGAGTCAGATGATGTGTAGCACAGAATATTAATGAAGGTGCAAACACAAAAGGCTGCCTGGCTTTGTGCACATGAAGCTGAAACCTTCATCCAAGACTTCTTTAAGGACACCTGATAGAAAGGTCTTTATTTATATTCCTTATTTATCATGACTGTATAACCAGGAGTCCCAGCATGAAAAGCAATTAACTGATGTATCATGTTCTCCTACTAATACTGCAAATTAATACGGCAGCTGATGACAAACTCATATTTGATTATAGACGATCCCTGAAACGGGAGAAGGCAGAAAAGCCGTGGAAAGCCACAAAAGGATTTATTACGTTGAATTATTTATTTGGGAAATGTTGGTGCATAGCAATGTTTCATAAAACCAGAGCTGAAGCTGCTCACCTAGGTTGGAGACATTTTTTGTTCTGTTTTGCAACACTTATTGATATGTTTCCAGCAAACCAAATAAATTGTGACATTCGATGAGCATTATTATCACCGTGTACTATGTTATGAACAAGACAGGATTATCCTGACAACCAAGCTGCTAAGATCTTTTGGGAAGCAATCTATTCCTACAGTATTGATATTGTATGTTATCTCTCTATTCCATTGCTCAAATGGATAGTTTATCTACAGAGTTTTGCATATTTGGTGTTAGAATGTTTCTTATAGAGATGATTGAAAAGTTTTGCAGTTTCTTTTTATTTCCTATGGATCAATGCAAGTTAAAAACTATAAACTATTATAAATAAACAGGTATTTTTTTTTTACTCTTGATATCGTAGACCTCATAAATGGATATGTATACAGACAAACCAGAGGGCTGTGGAGCATTAGACACTTTGTGTGTTGTGATATGGTTCCCTCGAAAGCTTGAAGGTTAGACTAGCTCCACAATATAGTGACCAATGGAGAATACCACATTTCCTCAGTTATTATGTAATAAAATAGAAAACATAAATAAGTACAGTAAAGTCCAATAGACACATTACAGTCAGTGACACATTTACAGTTAGTTGGACTATTTATCTATCTATCTATCTATCTATCTATCTATCTATCTATCTATCTATCTAGCTATCTATCTATCTATCCACTGTTTTGTTCTGCAGGATGGCTCTGTATATAAAGCTAATACTAATTTTCTATACAGTTAATAAAAATGACACACTATTAGCTTTTGCCTTAGTCAATGAAGTCTTATGGATATGTTAACTGTCAACTATTATATTAAGATGATGGAGCACTCCAGTAAATCTGCAGACTGCTTTTTCTCAAATCATTTGAAGGATTCTTTAACTCCTTCCCCCCAATGTAATGTCCATTTTATGTTATCTGTATGGTAAAATTGAAATGTAGACTTTATTCTGTGGGTCAGTACAATCCAACTATACCAAATTTATGTAGTTTTTTTTATACTTTACTTTGTCACTATATAAGACACTTATTACTTTTTTTAGTTTCAGCTACAGAGCTGTGTAAGGCCTGTTTTTGCAGGGATAGCTGTAGTTTTTACTGGGGAAATATGGTAAGACTTTTTGATCACTTTTTACTTTAGCTAATATTGGTAATCTGCTAGTGAAACATAGGTTTCTGCCATAGATTATCAAGTGGATCAGCATATTTATTAGCTCCACTGAATTTCAGTGGAGTTACTTTGCATTCATATGACCAAGTTTCACCATTGAAACTTGGTCTGTGTTTGCGCCAGATTTACCAGCCTGAACATCATGTCGGGAGAATGACTCTTAGCATTATACACTATCCATGATGCTAGGAGTCCCTGCATCCCAGTGACATACTGTTCTGTAGTGATTATAGTATGGGCTGACTGACATCATTAAGATGATGGACAGCCCCAAAAGAGGACTGTAACACCAAAGGGTGCTGCGGTGTAGCCCAGGAATGGTAGGTAAATTTTTAATTGCCTTTTTTCCCTGGAAAACGGTCATCAAAATGGTGTCTGACTAGCTGCCATTTTTCTGGATTTATGCGACTCAAATCTCTCAAAATTTGAATTCGTTAGAATCTCTGTTTCTTTGGAAATTCATAACAAACTCAGTTCATTAGAAACAGGTTAATTCATAATATAGTATAAATGTAAGGGAAGAACTGTTGATTTGGAATGTGTATCACTAGGGCAAATGTACCTCTATATTGTGTAGGATTACTATATTTGTATAATATTGTATATAGAGATGAGCAAATTTTTCAAAAATTCTATTTGACCGATCCTCCGAAGTTTCCAAAACAATTCGATTCAATCCGAATTAATTTGCGGTGAATAGCGTTAATCCCTTCCCAACATCTGCCCTAATAGTAAGGCGCTGCTGGGAAGGACTTCCCACAAACCACGACGGAAGCATGGTATGTAACGGCTGACACTGTCCTCTAACACCCACGGTCGGAGTTGAGTTCCGATCGCGGATGTTAACCCCTGAGATGCCGCCGTCAAACATGAAGTGAAGTAATCAGGCGATACCTTTTAGAGGCTAACTGAGTATATTTGATGGTAAGCTTGAATGGAAACAGTCAGCGTATGCGTCTGCACGGGCTGACAGCCTCCTATACACTGCAATACACGTGTATTGCAGCGTATACCTATTGAAGCAGAGATCAGAATATCACTGCTTCAATGGGGGGAATTGAAGCAGCAATATTATAACTGCTTCAGTCCCCCCCCTCATTGAAGCAATGCTCGGAATATCGCTGCTTCAATCCCCCCTATTGAAGCAGTGATCGGAATATCGCTGCTTCAATCCACCCCCCCCCCATTGAAGCAGCGATCAGATATCGCTGCTTCAATTCCCCCCCCCCCCACTAGAGCTGGTGCTATTATTATACTCTGAGGTCTCCTCAGACCCCAGATTATAATAATCAGAGGACCAGGGGAAGTGATTAAAAATAACAAACATTTATACTCACCTTAACCTCACCTCTCCTGGGAATCTGGCTGTCTGACCGTCCTCCTTGCTTCTCTTTTTCCTTGCGAATGAAGTCTTGCTCCCCAGATGTCACTGCTGAGGCCTGTGTTTGGGCCTCAGCGGTCAAGTGGGGGCGTGATGACGTCATTATGCCAGCGCATTACACCGGCGCCGACGTCATTACGCCCAATCACAGGCCCCAGCAGTAAGGCCTGGAGAGGAAGAGCCCTGGAGTTACTGCTGAGCCCAGGACAGGTGAATCTCAGATTGTTTTTTATTTTTAATCACCGCGAGGTGTGACGAGGGAGACAGGTGGCATGGTGGAACCCCTTGGATGACATTCACCGCGGCATCCAAGGGGTTAAAAACCACGATGCGAATCGAAGATTTCCTGAAATTCGTATCGAATTCCACTTCATCAGCTTCAATTCGCTCATCTCTAATTGTATACATAGATGAAAAAAAGGCTCCTCCCCCAATATACATGGAAAGGGACTCTTTAGTGTAAAAGCAGTGAAACCATAGAACTCTGTTAGAGAAAGTGGTCATGGTGAGCTGACTAAATGAGTTCAAATAGAGCCTGGATGTCTTTCTTGAGTCTAGTAATAACTAATATAGTTACTAGATTACTGGAGATGGGACTTATTATGATTCAGATTTGGAGTCTGAAGGACATTTTTCCCTAAAATTAGGAAAATTGACTTCTGCCTCATGAGGTTTTTTGCTTTCCTCTGGATCAACATTGCTAGTTAAAAAGTTGAATTGGATGCACATTTCTTTTTTCAGCCTTGCAACAATGTTACTATGTATACATCTTACAAAATGACACTAAAGTTCTGATCTTAAAGGGGTTGTCTGTATGAAAATTCATTTTGGGCCCGGACAACCCCTTTAACTAAAATATCTGAAATAACATATATTTAGACTTTAGTGATTTATACAAAAACTTATTTCCTTTAAACTAATACAAAGATCTATTTACCTTGGAACAAGTAAAATTAACTTGCAGTGTTTTAAAAGTCAGAACATAATGGGAAGTACACTATTTACCTTATAATGTTTAATCAGATATTGTACTCTACCTGCTTTAATGCTTTGCATATAGTTTGTATTTCACAATATACTTCTCCTCTTACTAGGTCTTCAACTTCAATTTCTAGATGTTAGTTTATTCCTACTTGCAAAGTAATAGTTTTGCAAATTTTCAAATAATATTCATTTCCTCTATAGTTAGATAATGAGTTTAGCGTAGGGTGAAAAATCTCATAATTGCTTGGCAGCCTGGGACAAAATGGAGAGCTGTCTTCACAATATTATCTTCAATTTAAAAGCTCTCTGAACCGTAAACATAAATCAGTATGTCAGGCACTGGTGACAAATGGAAAGAATAATATTTTCTATTAATAATTATATAATAATATATAACGGTTGTAATAATGCAACTGCTTGGCATACAGTAACTATACAAATCTATAATGCAAGGAAAATCTGTAACAACAACATATTTATTAATGTACTTTTCAAATGTGCTCTTAGTTGAGATTGTAAGTACATAAAAGTATGCACAATTACATTGTTATAACAATTTGTAGCTATGCTGTTTTCTCTCAAAATTAACATAATTCGCATAGTAAGGTTGATAAAAACATAATTCCATTTAGTTCAATCTATATATATATACAACCCCAATTCCAATGAAGTTGGGACATTGTGTAAAACATAAATCAAAACAGAATACAATGATTTGCAAATCCTTTTCAACCTATATTTAATTGAATACACTACAAAGACAAGATATTTAATGTTCAAACGGATAAACTTTATTGTTTTTTTTGCAAATATTCATTCATGTTGAATATGATGCTTGATGCGAATCATAATTTCCATTCTTGTTTTATTTACTTTCTAGTTTTTGTTTTGGCTAGAATCACTCATGCCATTTCGTGGCAGATTTTCATGCATTGTTTTTTTTGTGCCAAATACAGGAGTGGATGCAAAAGACAGGAGATGTTTGCGGCTTTCTTGTTACACTTCCTTTCCTTATTTTTGGTTCCAATTTTGGCTTTGGCTTCAAAAACGGGCACTTAGGCCCCTTGCAGACGACCGTGGTGTGGGTCAGTGCGCTCTCTGTGTATTTCATGGTTAGCACACTGACCCATTCTTTTCTATGGGCCCGTACACACGACCGTGAATTTCATGGTCCCGTGTGTGGGCCGACACATTTAATGAAAGGAGCCGCGGAAGCATTATTGTGGAGCAGTATTGTGTCTTGTGTAAAGATGGACAGGCAGCAGTCCTAGGAAAAAAGATGATCTTAACTTCTGGCTACACCAACCTTATGTAAAATATATTTTGCACAGGACTGCTGTAGCCAGGAGCCTAGACCCCTTTCTTTCCTTACATAGGACTGCTGCAGTCTGCATGTCTTAATTCTTCCACAGCACTGCTGCATCCCCTACATGCCATGCACATTTAAGGGATATAGAGGGTGCAGTAGACCTATTTAGGAGATGGAGGGGTGCAGTTCATCATAGGGATGCACGCCATTTCATCACACAAAAAAAGGCGCAGCATGGCTCACTATTTTGTCAGTATTTTTTTTTTAAACCAGTAACAGATGCTTTTAATAGCATTCAGTGAACATATGAACGCAGCATTAGGCCAGCTTCACAGGGCTGTAATACTGATGTAGTGATGCTCTGTATTGATGACCTACACATTTCCTAGTTCAAGATGGCTCTATCATTTTTGGTCCCCAGCAATGGCTTTCCTCTTGTCCCTAGTCAACATCATTGCTCCCGTCTTATTCCTGGTCCACAACATGTTATCTTTTTTTTAAGTTTTGGTCCTCAGCATTGTTCCTGTCCTGTACCCTGACATGGCTCCCCTTTCAATTTTGTCATTTACTTACATTTCATAGGA
The DNA here is from genome assembly GCA_947044405.1 of Leptodactylus fallax. Taxonomy (NCBI): domain Eukaryota; kingdom Metazoa; phylum Chordata; class Amphibia; order Anura; family Leptodactylidae; genus Leptodactylus; species Leptodactylus fallax. The sequence goes on from CAMRHE010000420.1 coordinate 364,330, forward strand.
CAAAATCTGAATTTTAAAGCCTACCTGGGAATGCCACAAGAATGTCTGTTTTCTTGTAATGTTTACAAAAAACCTGCCCTATTTGTGGTCCAGTTCCTAGGATTGTCCCGGCAAAATTGAGACTATTGGCATGTACACTCAGCTTCTAAGTTGCAGAGTACAGTCCCTATTATTCAACAATCACACATTGATCTTTACATGGGCTGTTTGCTCTAGTGTGATGCTGGCTACATTTCCCCTCTGATTTATTTTGCAAGTCTCTTGCTCTTGTTTGCTGTAGTCCAGTGATGTAGCGCAGCACAAAGCTGCATTCATATTGGTGTCACAGTGTATGTAAGCCCAGTGTGTGGCCTTTTAAAAGAAGTCCCCACAAAAAAGTGGTCTTTGGTTGGAAAAGGGAATGGTCTATCTAGAGGCAGCTTCCATATATTACAAATGGGAGGAAAATTGCAGGTAAAATTGATGAAAAATTCGGTCTGTAAAACCGAAGCATCTTCTCAAAGAGGTTGTCTTTTGGAGAGGTTTCACTGTAAATGTACATTTGGTGCCTTTTAAAAGATTCACATTATATAGTCACCAATTTGATCAATTCTCTCTATACCAGAGGGCAGCATATATTAATTGCCAGAGAGAGCTGAAAAAAGCAAGAAAAGAACCTTCCAGGGTGGCCAGATAACAAAAAAGAAAAAAAAAAAAGGAAATCTAACAAGTTAACATGGCTGACAATAACATCTTTCAGACAGCAGTTTATTTTTCCAAAACTGAAGACTGGAAATGTCTGGAACACAAATGACTGACTCTCCAAGAGAGACTACACACTGCTACTGCAAACGCAGATGGATAAGAAGCACAATCTCATTTCCATTTTGGCTGCAGATATATTTTAATATTCCCCCTGAAATTACAACATCCCTTTACTAATGTAATATTGTTGACCTTGTTATCTGTTTGGAAAGACGTTTTGTATTTGCAGAAATGACTGCTGTTTTGACAATTTCACTAATAAAGGCTTTGTATTCAATTAAACAGGACTTACATTTTAACTGGAAAGCTAGCAATCTGACAAGGAATCATAATCTGATGTAAAAGACTTCAACAGAGCATTACAAAGGCAAACAAAACACCCATAAAATAACCAAGGCTATCCTAATTATTTCTTTAACTGAGATTATTAACTTATCTCTGCTATACATTTGATGGCATACATCACAAAATTCATTTGGCAACTTGTTAATGTGATGGTTCTTACAACGGAAAGGTGGTTACGCTCATGCCATGATTTCTTTGTTCTGTGTTAATTGCATTGTCTTTATTTGAAGCATTATTGCCTTCACTGACACGTCACCGTGTACAAATTAGTAAATCAGCATTGTTCCAAATTAGCTTAGTCTGGTGCCTTACTGAATTACAAATATATTCAGCAAATCTAATAACTGGAATACATTCTGACATCATGGTATGGTTCTTTACAGCTAAATGTCCTTTTGCATATACAGAAAAATATTTGCTCTTTTAATCTTTTGAGGTGCAAACATTTTGATAATATTATGTTGATCTCCTTAATACACTAAAGACGATCGATAGAACCAAACAGATTGCTTTGCAAATAACGCTGGGTGACATTCCATATCTATTTCTATGTATGGGCTTTGACTTTTTCATGGAAGTCATGGGTTTTATATTCTTTGGTCAATAGCTAGGCAGACATACTTAAGCTAAGGCCCCATATAGTGGGTCGCAGCACAAATGCGCTGGGGGAAAAACCGCGGTGGCGGCAATGCATCGTAGTTTTTCCAGCAGCGCTTTTCGCAGAAAGTCCGCAGAGGTTTCCTCTGCAGAAGTTCTGCTGCCATTACACCTATAGGGAAACTGCCGGCATATCCATAAGTATAATTGACATGCTGTGATTTCCAAAATCGGTAGTGGCCACCATGGCCAAACTGTGGCGTTTACACCATGTGGGGCCCCAGGCTTAAAGGGGTTATCCCATTTCTAAAATTGATGGCAATATCCTTGAAAAACATGGTAAACCATATACCCAGACAAAAACTGAATAAAGATTAAAAAACAAAGGCAGAGCAGTCAAATGTATGTTCTAACAAACTTGATGACGTAATCCCCTACACTCAACTATTACTATCATGGTTTGTATATTATCTTAATTATCTTTAGGATTATGAGACTGAATATTCTGCTGCTTTGGTGACATGTAGTAAAGAGATAAGGCTGCATTGACTTTCCTCTACTCCTTACAACAAAGCCCATTTCATATTGCATATTGATTAAGGAGCTGTATACTACAGTACAACTCACCAGGGCCCTGGGGTTTGCAGTCCTCTTGATGCAGGCCATGAATACCAGAGCAAACATGAGAATGCTTTACTACTGAACTTTTGAAATGTACTACATAGGTTAAAGAAGCACTCCAGTATTTTTTTGTCTCCCACTAAATTTAAAATGAAGCTATGTACAGTGTAATGATTAATTTACAACCACTTTTATTGTGGTGTTATGTGCTCCTCTTCAGAGGTTAGACCTCCTCTCTGCTCCTCTAACACACACAGTGTTTCCTGTTTGAATAAGAAGACAAACTATCAGCACAGGCCTATTAGAGCTTCAGGCTGACTTTCATACACCTACATTGATAGTTTGACTTGTAGTTAAGCCAGGAAACACTGTGTAAATCAAAGGAGCAGCAAGAAGGTCAGTGCTTTAGAGAGGAGCACATAACTTTATAACAAAACTGCTGGTAAGTGAATCAGTAATATTATACTTCACATTTTCAAACCTGAGAGACACAAAAAAAATTACAATTATTATGATTCTTTAAATATGATACCTGACTAACTCCAGCACATGTAAGTGGACATGTCATTTGGGAATTGAGCAGTCATCAGTCATAGCTATATATATATATATATATATACAGTACAGACCAAAAGTTTGGACACACCTTCTCATTCCAAGAGTTTTCTGTATTTTCATGACTATAAAAATTGTAGATTCACACTGAAGGTATCAAAACTATGAATTAACACATGTGCAATTATATACTTAACAAAAAAGTGTGAAAAAACTGAAAATATGTCTTATATTCTAGGTTCTTCAAAGTAGCCACCTTTTGCTTTGATTACTGCTTTGCACACTCTTGGCATTCTCTTGATGAGCTTCAAGAGGTAGTCACCTGAAATGGTTTTCACTTCACAGGTGTGCCTTGTCAGGTTTAATAAGTGGGATTTCTTGCCTTATAAATGGGGTTGGGACCATCAGTTGTGTTGTTCAGAAGTCAGGTGGATACACAGCTGATAGTCCTACTGAATGGAGTGTTAGAATTTGTATTATGGCAAGAAAAAAGCAGCTAAGTAAAGAAAAACGAGTGGCCATCATTACTTTAAGAAATGAAGGTCAGTCAGTCCGAAAAATTGGGAAAACTTTGAAAGTGCCCCCAAGTGCAGTGGCCAAAACCATCAAGCGCTACAAAGAAACTGGCTCACATGAGGACGGCCACAGTAAAGGAAAACCAAGAGTCACCTCTGCTGCAGAGGATAAGTTAATCCGAGTCACCAGCCTCAGAAATCGCAGGTTAACAGCAGCTCAGATTAGAGACCAGGTCAATGCCACACAGAGTTCTAGCAGCAGACACATCTCTACAACAACTGTTAAGAGGAGACTGTGTGCAGCAGTCCTTCATGGTAAAATAGCTGCTAGGAAACCACTGCTAAGGACAGGCAACAAGCAGAAGAGACTTGTTTGGGCTAAAGAACACAAGGAATGGACATTAGACCTGTGGAAATCTGTGCTTTGGTCTGATGAGTCCAAATTTGAGATCTTTGGTTCCAACCACCGTGTCTTTGTGTGACGCAGAAAAGGTGAACGAATGGACTCTACATGCCTGGTTGCCACCGTGAAGCATGGAGGTGGAGGTGTGATGGTGTGGGGATGCTTTGCTGGTGACACTGTTCGGTATTTATTCAAAATAGAAGGAATACTGAACCAGCATGGTTACCACAGCATCTTGCAGCGGCATGCTATTCCATCCGGTTTGCGTTTAGTTGGACCATCATTTATTTTTCAACAGGACAATGACCCCAAACACACCTCCAGACTGTATAAGGGCTATTTGACCAAGAAGGAGAGTGATGGGGTGCTACGCCAGATGACCTGGCCTCCACAGTCACCAGACCTGAACCCAATCGAGATGGTTTGGGGTGAGCTGGACTGCAGAGTGAAGGCAAAAGGGCCAACAAGTGCTAAGCATCTCTGGGAACTCCTTCAAGACTGTTGGAAGACCATTTCAGGTGACTACCTCTTGAAGCTCATCAAGAGAATGCCAAGAGTGTGCAAAGCAGCTATCAACGCAAAAGGTGGCTACTTTGAAGAACCTAGAATATAAGACATATTTTCAGTTGTTTCACACTTTTTTGTTAAGTATATAATTCCACATGTGTTAATTCATAGTTTTGATGCCTTCAGTGTGAATCTACAATTTTTATAGTCATGAAAATACAGAAAACTCTTGGAATGAGAAGGTGTGTCCAAACTTTTGGTCTGTACTGTATATATACAAAATACCATACTGTAATTAATAATCCACTTTTAAATCAGAAGGCCTGAATTTTAAAAGGATTGCCCAGGATTAACAAACAAACAGATTTTTGACAATGTGATAACATAACTATATGCATTACTCACCTGGTCAATAATCTGCCTCTCCAGTGCCTCTGTTCTTGTGGTCCCGCCGGTCTCACAGTGATGATGTGTTGACTAAGTACACATGATTGCTGTGGCCAATAACTGTCCTCATTGTTGATGCCTGAAAGTACAGCTGTTGAGGATAGTGATTGACCACAAGGGTTATGTGCATGTAGTTGGCTCATCATCACTGCAGGAAAGTAAATAAAGACCATCAAGAACCCTGGATCTGGTGTTACAATAGTTATCCAGTTATTTTATCACAAAATCCTGCTTCCAGACACGTTGGACTGTTGGTATTTGTACTAGCAATTATTTAATCCTGTGTACAGTATAAATGGAAAAACTTCAATGTTTTTGATATTTACTGACAGTAAAAATAAGCAAAATGACAACACAAGTCATTTATTATTTCACCTTTATCGACCTCTTATCCCATTGGGTGCCAATGCCCAAGCAATGTGCTTGGAACACATAGCCATCTTTAGCCTTATTTTAAAGGTACATTCTTTTTATTAAATGTATTATGTAAGCTTAATGAAAGGCATTTCACAAAGAGGTATGTGTATTCATTTATGCAGACAAAAAGCAATTTCTTCTCATTATGTCATTGGGTCTGTAGTGCTTTAGGCATGTGACAACTCTCACAATTGCACTAATGTTGTATTGTACGTTTCACAGTATATTGGATCATTCAACAATATAATCCTAATATTTTGGGGGTAGAATGGGTTATATGAAATCCTGCTGTTAATTAATGTACATTTTGTATGACTGCCAGGATTCTTTTATTCTTAATAATAATGACTAACACAGTTAATTTTTCTAACATGTGGGGTGCTAGAGACTCATATTCATCTCATAGATTGCTGTACAAAACCTGACCAGTTGGGAGCTATTTTTCCCTTACAATTGCTCAAACCACTTTAAGTTTTTAGCATTCCTTCTACAATTAGAAATGCAACCCCATATAAAATAAAATAAAAAACAAATAAACAAAAGAACATTGTGTTGACCGACAAAATCCTTCTAAGCTTCTTATATTTGTGAAATAGAAATAGTATGTAGGGTTGCAAAGATATCCAGTGAATACAATATCACCATTTCACATTAGGCAGCATGATAAGAAGCTTTGAAAAGAAAAACATTTATTCCCTTATGGTTTAAAACTTGAATTGACAACAAAACATGAATTATGAAGGAAACTAAAGCTTTTGCTATGGCAGAATGGGCTTCTAAATAAAATGTAATTGATCATATTTGTCTTTTACATTTGAAGAAATTCACATTCAACAATTGGATGATAAATATCAAGGAGGCAACTTGTCTCTTCATGGAGGTAAGTATAAATTTGATCGCCCTATTTTGCCACATCAATGGTATTTTTTCTTACTGAAAATCCTTAATTTAGATTTTTGCAAATTGAAAGTATTGGGGGTATTTTTTTCTTGCATGGTGGCATCTACAGTAGCTAAATTACACACATTCTAATATTAAGGGTTCCACCAATGCAATGTCCAGATATGATGATTCTTTTTTTTTTTTTTTAAATAAAATCGTTTATGAGAGGAATAAAAAAATATTGCTGCCATTTCATCCATGGACCAATCAGATGCATAGTTTAGCAGAATATTTGAGTCCAAGTAATTGTCCAGTCATCTTCTAAATCCTATATTCTAAGAGGACAGGACTAAAGCAGAGTCTCTCATGAACCTTTCAGCGACCAGATAAAAATGTATGACTGTTGAAGTGTTAACTACTGGTAGAAAGTAGCTCAAGTAGAGCACAATTGGGGAGATTTATCAGGACTGACCTTCTGAACGTCATATCCTCTGCACCACTGGAGAATGCTTCTAATTTATGACAAGGCCCATACCTCGTCATAAATTTAGCTCATCCTCTGGCAGTTCACATATCTATGACATCTATTCCAGAAAGTTTTGTGTGAACTGGTTCATAAAAAACTTGAGCTTGTTATGAATTTTCCAAAAATTTCAGGCACCAACAGTTTTAACCACAGTTTTAGCCTTGTATGAATCCAGCAAAGTTGATTATTGTACTTTGGTGCCTATTTACTGGCTCCCAGATCACTGGTGAGCTTTGTGAATGGGCATCAAAGCATGATGCATGATGTAGATTCCTCCCATGTGATCGATGAAGCTCAATCAATCTTTTCTGGCCTACAGTTATTTTACTCTGGGGTCAGAAAAGATACCAAGACTATTATAATCAATTTTAATTTGTGCTTCCGCTTCGGACCAAATGAGTCTGTCCCAAAATTAAATTTCCCAGCATGTAAGCGAGAAAACGGCCATACATAAAAACAAAAAAAAAGTTCAAATCAAACCCCAAACGAACAGTGTTTTTTTTGCCATTTCACCTCCCTCAAAATTAAATAAAAAGCAATCAAAATGTGAGACATTCCCCAAAATGATTAAAAATATTGTACAACCTGCCCTGCAACATAAGACGACTTATGAAGCCCCTTATTCAGAAATTTTAAAAAGTTAAAGGTACTTTTTTCAAAGTTTAAAATTTTTGTTAAAACATAACAAAAACTACAGAAATTTTGTGTCGCTTTAATCTTAACAACCCATGAAATAAATGTAACATGTCATTTTGGCTGTAGAGTGAATGTCAAAATAGTACAAAGGCAGTCTTTTTTTTTAAATATCCCCCATTCTGAATTGTTTTGCAGCTTCTCAGTACATTGTATGGAAGTACCTACTGTATATGAAGTACAATCTATCCCACAAAAAAAGTCCATATGTAGCTCCATGAATGGAAAAGTAAAAAATTTATGACTTTTGGAAGTAAAAATGAAAAATGGCTGTGGTGGGAAGGGATTAACAAATGGACCAAAGACAGATAAAATCAAGATTTTAGTGACAAATTTTAAATTTTGAGTTAAAAATTGAATTAATATTTGGTTCCAAATATGTTTTCACAATAATTATACAGTGTGTCACCAAAAGTGGACTGTAGAGACCCAGGATAATTATGATATCATTGTACTGTACCTGTGCAGTAGTTGACACCAACCTGGTTTACATGCATATCTAAAACTGTTAGTTGAGGGAACGTGTTCTGGCAGCATTAAGTTTTCTTCACTGGAAAGACCCTTGGCCTTTTACCAAATTTTTATCAAAACTAAATTGATTAAATAGTTTTCCTGTTTTATGCCGGGAAGGAATCAAATGTGGCATATGGGATCAGCAGATGTTATATCTTAATAATATGAGGTAAAGTAGGTAGGTATATATTTTTTAGCAATATGGTTTTCATGATTTATAGGTACAAACTGGTTTACAGTACTTTGACAAAAAGTTAATGAATAAAGAGAGAACAAACCAATGTATTGCTAATTTGAGGATCACTTAAATTGATATCTGATAAACTGATGATTTATTATGTAAAAGTTTAGAATGTTTGCCTTGATTCATTTTTAGTGCAGTACAGGCATTTTGACAGCACTTGGCACAAGTTACACATATTCTTCACCTCCCACTCTACTGACAAAAGAAAAACTGGAAGAAATATAATGACTGGGATTGCAGCTCCTACAGAATCTAATTCTGACTGACAATTTTGGGGAGATGTTAACATATAAACAAATATATGATAAGGTTTTTCCAAATATTTAAATATAGTGACATTCCTTATCTAAAATGTAGTAATGTAAAAAGGCCACTGCTTGACATAAGAATTGATCATTGATTATCATTAGCCATTATTGATTTTACATATAGTGTACAGAATAAATGTATATACAGTGTTTTATATATATATATATATATATATATATATATAGTGTGGAAAAAAAGTATTGTCAGCCACCAATTGTGCAAGTTCTCCCACTTAAAAAGATGAGGCCTGTAATTGTCATCATAGGTAGACCTCAACTATGAGAGACAAAATGAGAAAACAAATCCAGAAAATCACATTGTCTGATTTTTAAAGAATTTATTTGCAAATTATGGTGGAAAATAAGTATTTGGTCAATAACAAAAGTTCATCTCAATACTTTGTTATATATCCTTTGTTAGCAATGACAGAGGTCAAACATTTTCTGTAAGTCTTCACAAGGTTGGTACACACTGTTGCTGGTACGTTGGCCCATTCCTCCATGCAGATCTCCTCTAGAGCAGTGATGTTTTGTGGCTGTCGCTGGGCAACACGGACGTTCAACTCCCTCCAAAGGTTTTCTATGGGGTTGAGATCTGGAAACTGGCTAGGCCACTCCAGGACCTTGAAATGCTTCTTACGAAGCCACTCCTTCATTGCCCTGGCAGTGTGCTTGGGATCATTGTCATGCTGAAAGACTCAGCCATGTTTCATCTTCAATGCCCTTGCTGATGGAAGGAGGTTTGCACTCAAAATCTCACGATACATGGCCCCATTCATTCTTTCATGTACACGGATCAGTCGTCCTGGTCCCTTTGCAGAGAAACAGCCCCAAAGCATGATGTTGCCACCCCCATTTTTCACAGTAGGTATGGTGTTCTATGGATGTAACTCAGCATTCACTCTCCTCTAAACACCACGAGTTGTGTTTCTACCAAACAGTTCTACTTTGGTTTCATCTGACCATATGACATTCTCCCAATGCTCTTCTGGAACATCCAAATGCTCTCTAGCAAACTTCAGACGGGCCCGGATATGTACTGGCTTAAGCAGGGGGACATGTCTGGCACTGCAGGATCTGAGTCCCTGGCGGCGTAGGGTGTTACTGATGGTAGCCTTTGTTACATTAGTCCTAGCTTTCTGCAGGTCATTCACTAGGTCCCCCCGTGTGGTTCTGGGATTTTTGCTCACCGTTCTTGTGATCATTTTTACCCCATGGGGTGAGATCTTGTGTGGAGCCCCTGATCGAGGGAGATTATCAGTGGTCTTGTATGTCTTCCATTTTCTAATTATTGCTCCCACAGTTGATTTCTTCACACCAAGCTGCTTGCCTATTGCAGATTCAGTCTTCCCAGCCTGGTGCAGGATACAATTTTGTTTCTGGTGTCCTTCCACACCTCTTTGGCCTTCTCCATAGTAGAGTTTGGAGTGTGACTGTTTGAGGTTGTGGACAGGTGTCTTTTATATTGATAACAATGTCAAACAGGTGCCATTACTACAGGTAATGAGTGGAGGACATAGGAGCCTCTTAAAGAAGAAGTTACAGGCCTGTGAGAGGCAGAAATCTTGCTTGTTTGTGGGTGACCAAATACTTATTTTCCACCATAATTTGCAAATAAATTCTTAACAAATCAGACAATGTGATTTTCTAGATATGTTTTCTCATTTTGTCTCTCATAGTTGAGGTCTACCTATGATGACAATTACAGGCCTCTCTCATCTTTTTAAGTGGGAGAACTTGCACAATTGGTGGCTGACTAAATACTTTTTTTTCCCCACTGTGTATATATACAGTCATATGAAAAAGTTTGGGCACCCCTATTAATCTTAATCATTTTTAGTTCTAAATATTTGGGTGTTTGCAACAGCCATTTCAATTTGATATATCTAATAACTGATGGACACAGTAATATTTCAGGATTGAAATGAGGTTTATTGTACTAACAGAAAATGTGCAATATGCATTAAACCAAAATTTGACCGGTGCAAAAATTTGGGTACCCTTATCATTTTATTGATTTGAATACTCCTAACTACTTTTTACTGACTTACTGAAGCACAAGATTGGTTTTGTAACCTCACTGAGCTTTGAACTTCATAGCCAGGTGTATCCAATCATGAGAAAAGGTATTTAAGGTGGCCAATTGCAAGTTGTTCTCCTATTTGAATCTCCTCTGAAGAGTGGCATCATGGGCTCCTCAAAACAACTCTCAAATGATCTGAAAACAAAGATTGTTCAACATAGTTGTTCAGGGGAAGGATTCAAAAAGTTGTCTCAGAGATTTAACCTGTCAGTTTCCACTGTGAGGAACATAGTAAGGGAATGGAAGACCACAGGGACAGTTCTTGTTAAACCCAGAAGTGTCAGGCCAAGAAAAATATCAGAAAGGCAGAGAAGAAGAATGGTGAGAACAGTCAAGGACAATCCACAGACCACCTCCAAAGAGCTGCAGCATCATCTTGCTGCAGATGGTGTCACTGTGCATCGGTCAACAATACAGCACACTTTGCACAAGGAGAAGCTGTATGGGAGAGTGATGCGAAAGAAGCCGTTTCTGAAAGCATGCCACAAACAGAGTCGCCTGAGGTATGCAAAAGCACATTTGGACAAGCCAGCTTCATTTTGGAAGAAGGTCCTGTGGACTGATGAAACAAAGATTGAGTTGTTTGGTCATACAAAAAGGCGTTATGCATGGCGTCCAAAAAACACAGAATTCCAAGAAAAACACTTGCTACCCACTGTAAAATTTGGTGTAGGTTCCATCATGTTTTGGGGCTGTGTGGCCAATGCCGGCATCGGGAATCTTGTTAAAGTTGAGGGTCGCATGGATTCAACTCAGTATCAGCAGATTCTTGAGAATAATATACAAGAATCAGTGACGAATTTGAAGTTACGCCGGGGATGGATATTTCAGCAAGACAATGATCCAAAACACAGCTCCAAATCTACTCAGGCATTCATGCAGAGGAACAATTACAATGTTCTGGAATGGCCATCCCAGTCCCCAGACCTGAATATCATTGAACATCTGTGGGATAATTTGAACTTACAGTAACTGAACTGGAATTGTTTTGTAAAGAGGAATGGTCAAAAATACCTTCATCCAGGATCCAGGAACTGATTAAAAGCTACAGGAAGCAACTAGAGGCTGTTATTTTTGCAAAAGGAGGATCTACTAAATATTAACGTCACTTTTCTGTTGACGTGCCCATACTTTTGCACCGGTCAAATTTTGGTTTAATGCATATTGCACATTTTCTGTTAGTACAATAAACCTCATTTCAATCCTGAAATATTACTGTGTCCATCAGTTATTAGATATATCAAATTGAAATGGCTGTTGCAAACACCCAAATATTTAGAACTAAAAATGATTAAGATTAATAGGGGTGCCCAAACTTTTTCATATGACTGTTATATATATATTTTTTATATATATATATATACACACACACACACAGTATAGGGCCAAAGCCTGCAATCTTTAGGAGTACTTGGAGAAGTTGTGGTTGTGGTCTGGATAAGATGGGGAAGAGAAGGAATATCTACAATCAGGGAAAATGTCTCCAGTGAGTCACTGGATTTAATAGTTATAGTAAGCATACTGTCTATGCTGTACCTGTTCAATTCTGCATCTTTTTGGTTAGTCTGCAATGTGATAAAACAGTCTGTGTAGAACATATTTCTACTAGCTATATGGTCACTATATGGTGTTATTAATCAGGTTAGTCTTTGCTTTTGGTAACTGAAACTACAAGATTATGCCTCACTGTGGGATTAGGTGTTTGTGTTTCATTTCAAGACAAATACCAGTTATAATAACAAAGGAAATCTAAGAGTAATTTCTGCTGTAGTGAGTGTGGAGTGAAAGGACAGGAAATAATGAGCAAGAAAAGTTAAAGTTAACACTTATTTTGCACTCTGTCATCATCCACTAGACTTTCCTTATCACATGAGTTTTAGTCTAGCCCGCCCCCCTGGTATGATAGCACTCTGATTGCGTAGTCTGCCCTGTATAACAGCAGTTTGTCTGTGTGGTATGAACTTCCATTTATACTGTAACAGCAGTCTTATGCAGTGTGAACCACCTATATGACAACAGCTTGGCTTTGGAATTTGGTTGTCCTCCATAACAGCCATTTGGCGTCTGGTCCTTCCCAAGTTCTAAAAGTCTAGCTGTATAGTATTAGGCAAAGTCCATGTGTGGCCTGTATTTTCTGGACTGACCATGGCCATGTGAAATAGAACCCAGTGCATCATATTGTGATCCTGAATATCCAGATCCTTACAGTACTAAACTGACATAAAACTGAGAGTTCATTACTGTAGTGGTCTGGCTGTTTGGGAGCTCTTTGCAACATAACTCACTACAAGGTACTCAGTTCCATTTTAAACAGATGCAGTGAGTCTAGGATATATGGCCTTCATACAGACTATGTTTCCTGGACAGACTACCGCTCATGTGAATAGGACTTTAGCAATTTTGTATAATCACTGTAAGGTGTTTTGGAGGAGGTCTAGACTATGTATCCAGTTTGGCTGTGTAGTCTGTAAATCTCCTACAGGGAATGCTTTTAAAGAAATATTCAAACACCACCCACTCAGTCTGTTTGACTTGTCCAGCAAAGATGTTGTGCTGAAAATAAGTACGTGACCACTACAGCCAAACACTGACCTGAGCTGTCTCATGTCATACATGCAGGTAAGGTACAGACCAAACGTTTGGACACACCTTCTCATTCCAAGAGTTTTCTGTATTTTCATGACTATAAAAATTGTAGATTCACACTGAAGGCATCAAAACTATGAATTAACACATGTGGAATTATATATTTAACAAAAAAGTGTGAAACAACTGAAAATATGTCTTATATTCTAGGTTCTTCAAAGTAGCCACTGTGGGGAACCGCTCAGGTAGATGCTTGGTAGCAGTGCAGGAAACAGGGACACAGAGACTGGATCACACTCAAGTTCAGAGTTTATTCACTTGTAAGTGAGTTAACAGGTTTTGCCTTTACAAAGGCGCAAACAAAGAAAAGCAAAACCTTCTCGGCTGAGAAATAACTAACACAAAAAGACAATCCCTCTCTATACAAGAGCCTGGCTACCAGACTCTCTTTCTGGTTACATTAGACGGGTGGCACAGATTTACCTTCATGCAGGTTCAGTTATACAGCTCACACTGTTCCTCAATGTATTGCCACACCTCCTAGTCCTGACACACACCCTATATCAGGCCTTAATTAGTCAGCTGACCTCCCTGCTGTGGGCTTCTACCAGACACCCTTTAACTGCCTGGCTGGAACATACCTGTTCTCCCAAACCACACCCTTCACTTTCTCACACCACCTTTTGCTTTGATTACTGCTTTGCACACTCTTGGCATTCTCTTGATAAGCTTCAAGAGGTAGTCACCTGAAATGGTTTTCACTTCACAGGTGTGCCCTGTCAGGTTTAATAAGTGGGATTTCTTGCCTTATAAATGGGGTTGGGACCATCAGTTGTGTTGTTCAGAAGTCAGGTGGATACACAGCTGATAGTCCTACTGAATGGAGTGTTAGAATTTGTATTATGGCAAGAAAAAAGCAGCTAAGTAAAGAAAAACGAGTGGCCATCATTACTTTAAGAAATGAAGGTCAGTCAGTCCGAAAAATTGGGAAAACTTTGAAAGTGTCTCCAAGTGCAGTGGCCAAAACCATCAAGCGCTACAAAGAAACTGGCTCACATGAGGACCGCCCCAGGAAAGGAAGACCAAGAGTCACCTCTGCTGCGGAGGATAAGTTCATCCGAGTCACCAGCCTCAGAAATCGCAGGTTAACAGCAGCTCAGATTAGAGACCAGGTCAATGCCACACAGAGTTCTAGCAGCAGACACATCTCTACAACAACTGTTAAGAGGAGACTGTGTGCAGCAGTCCTTCATGGTAAAATAGCTGCTAGGAAACCACTGCTAAGGACAGGCAATAAGCAGAAGAGACTTGTTTGGGCTAAAGAATACAAGGAATGGACATCAGACCTGTGGAAATCTGTGCTTTGGTCTGATGAGTCCAAATTTGAGATCTTTGGTTCCAACCACCGTGTCTTTGTGCGACTCAGAAAAGGTGAACGAATGGATCCTACATGCCTGGTTCCCACCGTGAAGCATGGAGGAGGAGGTGTGATGGTGTGGGGGTACTTTGCTGGTGACACTGTTGGAGATTTATTCAAAATTGAAGGAATACTGAACCAGCATGGTTACCACAGCATCTTGCAGCGGAATGCTATTCCATCCGGTTTGCATTTAGTTGGACCATTATTTATTTTTCAACAGAACAATGACCCCAAACACACCTCCAGACTGTGTAAGGGCTATTTGAGCAAGAAAGAGAGTGATGGGGTGCTACGCCAGATGACCTGGCCTCCACAGTCACCAGACCTGAACCCAATCGAGATGGACCGCAGAGTGAAGGCAAAAGGGACAACAAGTGCTAAGCATCTCTGGGAACTCCTTCAAGACTGTTGGAAGACCATTTCAGGTGACTACCTCTTGAAGCTCATCAAGAGAATGCCAAGAGTGTGCAAAGCAGTAATCAAAGCAAAAGGTGGCTACTTTGAAGAACCTAGAATATAAGACATATTTTCAGTTGGTTCACACTTTTTTGTTAAGTATATAATTCCACATGTGTTAATTCATAGTTTTGAAGCCTTCAGTGTGAATCTACAATTTTTATAGTCATGAAAATACAGAAAACTCTTGGAATGAGAAGGTGTGTCCAAACTTTTGGTCTGTACTGTATTCCCCTACTTGAGGCAAGTAGTGAGTCTGAGTGGTCGCATGTACATGTCATCACTGCAGGAGTAGTCAACAAGATTGCCAGGGTCATGGGAGTGGCAGGAGATTAAACGCTGTAGGCAAGTGATGTTTATTAATATTATTATTTTAAAGCATTCTCTGCTTTTATTCAAAAAATATTTTCTTAAATCCTGGACAACTTTCTTCTAAAATAAGGAGTTAATAAAATAAGAAAAAGAAAATGACTTAATGATAAAGTAATTATAATTATGTAAGAGTGAATCTTAATTTATGCATTTCATACTTGATTTAATAAAAAAAAATAATAGTCAAGGTACTTTTATTTAAATAAAGCCATCCCATTATTATCAAAAGAGACAAAACCTTGTATCCTACGGTGTATTGGTGGGAGGTTGAAGATATTGGCAATGAAAAGCTGGCAGAAGGAATCTAATTGCATGCGTTTACCATGGAAGAACACAAGCTCTCTTCTAATTACTGGGTAGAAGTCAGAGCTCTCCGGTTGTAAACTCGTAACTGTCAATGATTAAAAGTTAGCCTTCTGACAGTTCATGCAGTCTCTGCTCCAAATGAAAATGCCCAGTGGAGAGCTTTTGAAATTCAAAAAGGATGTAAGATAATGGTGATAAGAATTACTACTTGTTCTACAAATTATTTAGCAGTGTTAAATCATGCAGGACTCGGTGTCATGATGTCTCTTTTAAAGGCATAATATTCCTAGACATCTAATGGTAAACTTGTACATTTGCGTTCTATTTTTATTATTTATTTGACTGCAAGGTTTAATAATTCAATTTTCAATTTTGACATAGACATGGTATGCATAAGGTTCAGGCAGCATTTGCATTAACTGTTCTGTAGTGTGGGTTTGCTTTTACCTTTACAAGAGCTTATATTTTTACACTAGCATGTTTTATATCAGTACATAGCCATACATAAAATGATATGCAAACAATGAAATCTCTTTATGTGAAAACAGCCAGAGCTAGCGTGTTCTGTTGCGCAATATATCACTTTTAATGTTCATTATATTAACTGATATACTATGTGGCTCATAGGAAAATGAAGCATAGTTGCACACTAATAGCTGCTTTTATAAAAGATTCCCATGGGCAGATTCATCACATATCACTATATTCTTAAAGCAGTTATCTGGCACTTTATTACTTAGCAAAATGAACAATGGCTTACTTGTTTTCAAAGAGGACCTGTCACTGCTCCTGACATGTCTTAGTAAATAATTGTATTTCCCATAAAAAAAAGTAATTCTGGAGCATTTTTTGTTTAGAACTCTGCATTGTGCTTATCTACAGTTATTTCTCCTGGAAATTAATGAATACATGGACAACTCGGTGATTCCTTTCAAAGAAACTACAGTGCAAAACTGTATAGGGACATCTGATTCTCAAAAGGAATAATGGAGTAATGGCACACTGTATAGTTCTAAAGGCTGAGCCAGCTGATTTTTTTGTGGCACTGGCCAAATATCTCACGGGTATGAGGTCTCCTGACACAACAGATGATGTCAGGAGAAGGCAGAGTCAGGCATGTTGAAGCTAATCAGGCTTGTTCCTTTGTACTCTAGCAGATACACCAACACCAGAGGTGTCTGGAAGCAGCTTTTTCTCTACTTTCTACTACAAAATGTATATTATATGTATATTGGGTAGTTTAGAGAGAGCGAGAGCTGTCAGCTGATCAACAGCTATGTAAGGTATAGGGGCATTTAAAAAAAGTGCTCCAGAATTTTATAAGGAATACAAGTGACTACTAAAACAAATATGTCAGGAGAACCAACAGGCCCTCTTAAAATGTTTTACATGGTCCTCTTCCTTTTACATAGTACATAGCTTGTAAGGCTGAAAAAAGACATGTGCCTATTCAGTTCTACTGAGGCCTCCCAGCTAACACGCCTCCGATCCATTTTTAAAGGTGTTCCCCAGAGAGAGTTTTTATACTTACTTTCTTCAGGTTCTATTATGGATACCACAGGTTTTTAAGCTGGTTCTGATCACTGGTCCTGTAATACGAACCAGCATCTGGCATCTGAATTGCTCTGCCTTCTCCCTCCTCTCCCATGTTCATTGCTTGTTATCTATACTATGGGGTTGAATTTACTATTAAAATCAAGTATTCAGCCATCCTCCATAGTACAGGTAACTAGCTGTGAGCACAGGACAAAAAGGAAAAAGCGGAGAGACCCTGAGTTGGAACCGGCCTGGAAAGCAATTGTTCATCTGCAATAGAACTTGGGGGAAGTGAGAGTAGAAACCCTTCCTGGAGATCTCTCCCCTTGTTCTCCGCTGCCTCCCCCCTGTGCAAAATCTTTCATTGGCTACCAATTGCCCAATAAATTCAATTCAAAATAGTAACTATAACACAGAAGGCCATGTACATCCTGTCCCCCATGCCTAATTTAATGCTACCGCTCTACTCCTCTTATCTCCTCCTCTTTATCAAACCACCTCCAAGATTTCTCCTGTGAATCTCCCATGCAGTAAAATTTGATACCCTTACACATCACAATGTCCCCATGATTGAAACCTTCAAATGCAACCTTAAGGCCCACCTACAACCAGCTGAAACTATGTTATCATTTTGGTAGCTTCCACTCTCACCTATTTTCTCCATCCATCTTCATTTGTTGACTTTTTTTGTGCTCTCTCCTACTGTACCAGTAAATATACCTAGTTAATTTTGTGGTTATTTATACATGTATTGTACATTTTTGTAAAATGTATACAATGGAATTAATAATAGCAATAACCAATGCTAATAATAAAAAACACATACATTTTAGATGTATGATTTTAGTAAGTTTGGCTCACCATTTAATATTTATGACATCTTTCTCACTCTCCCCTGAAGATGTCTGTGTACATGAGTATTAGTTGGAATTTCAAATTTCTGATCTCTTATTCAGTATTCAGGCATTCCTTGGCGAGTCCAAGTGTGCATGTGTATAGAAGAAATAGCTGTTGTTGTTTTCAGAAATACTGTACATGTAGAGTATATCCAAATAAATGTATTTAAAAACAACAAGTGGCTCTAAGCTAAATACAGTATCTTGTAGTTATGCCAAAAGCTTTTCTCTTCTTTTTCATTTTTTAATAGAAAATATAATTCAACAGATCAAACAAACAAGATAAAAAGCCCTCCAACCCTTTTGTCTCTGGTGACAGTGATCATATACAAAATATATTTTATCATATCTGCTCTTCGGGACCACTAGACTATTGAAAGACCTAGGTTTATCTACCTTTACAATATAATGTACTATGGTTGTACACAAATCTGCTTGTTTCGTGTTTTGTAAGTATGGACTGCAGCCAAATTTACATTTACTAAAATGTTTGTGCCATATAAGTACCCTTTCTTCCCAAGTATTGTCTGAATAACGTGTTTGTCAATTCTATGAAAAAAATATACATTAAATATAAATTTTACAGTTAGATTCCCCTTTGATGATTATGTCTCTCAGGAAAAAAGTACTTTTCATGTGTCTTGGGATAGCCAAATATTTAATATGTAAAAGAAGTCTTGGGGGTCTATTCTTGTTCTAAGAATGCTTTAAAACAATCATTGATAGGATAAATAGGATGTGGTGAAAAAAGTACTTTTTGAAATTTAAAATGCTTGTGTGTGGAAAATGTTTTTTCCCCTGGTGGTATTCTGTTCTCAAAGTTTTGTCATCCTATGCCTTCATATGCTCCTCAAAAGTTAGAAATTTGAGTCCAGTAGGTGAGTCCAGTCAGTGTTTTATATGCAATGCATAGACTGTTTCCTGGCTGTCATTATGCTTCAAAGTTAATGGACTTGCATTGCACTGAATTAGAAGGTGTGAAAACTTATCTTCGAGATGTGTGTCATTTAGAAAAGTTATAATTCTACTGTTTTGTGTGTCTTTCATAAGGTGGGTGGGATGATATAAAAATACTGGTGTTCTATCAATCATGTTCTAGCCTTACTGATTAATGTAAAACACATCCAGATAACTTCTGGAAAACCATCCAACTAAATTCTTTATTTAGTGCTTCCAGAGATACCTATATTGTACATCAAAAGCCTTTTTGGTGTCTACAGTTCACAAAGTTGATGTTCTCCTTCCCTCTGATCCAGCCTGTGCCGTAATGACAGTATATTATATCAGAGGAGTAACTTGAGTGGATGCAAAGGCCACAGTTGCACCCGGACCCAGGAGTCTTGGGGGGCTCATAAGCAATGACCTAACTTTAGGGATCACAGTAGTTGCAGCTGTCAAGCCCATAAGCCTGAAAGCCAACCCTCACCAGTCACTACACTAAGGCTGATTAAACTTCTCTGATTTCATTTCTGATTTCCTTTGGTGACTGTCAGTCTATGAATCATAAACTTATTACCCCTTCACTCTGGTGCAGAGTGATACAGGGGAAGAAGATATATGATACACAGCCTTTACTGTCATAAAGGAGAAACTTTTAATGGCAAAGATAACAGTTGTTCAGCAGCAAATAGTCAGGGAGGAGGGAGGGATTCTGTGACACAAAAAGTAGGAAGATGTGTGGGGGGCACCAACAGATGATGGGAATGATGGCAATCTTGTGTGCACAGACTAGATGTGAGCAAGTTGGTCTGGGTCCATATAGAGAAAGAAAATTAAATAAAATGCTGCAAAAATGTACAGATGTAATAAGGGTGATGATCTAGAGGTGACGTAACATCAAGGGGACCCAAGCTGACCTTTTACACAAGGGCCCATAGGCCTTTAGTTACGCCCCTGCGCTACGTGTATTTGTCGAATGCCCCTTGAAAAATCTTATTTGATGTTAAGAGAGAACAAATTTGCATAGTTTTGTTTCTGCGATGTGGAAAATCCTATATTACATATAATTCTCATCATGTTGACTTATTTACCTATATGTGTTTGATCATAGGCCTAGTGTAAAAAAACACCTGTTCACAGAGTGTACTGTATTTCCTAAAAACACCATATAATCTTTATAATCAGTTTATAGTCAAATATTTTGCGATCTGGATCATTCTTTACCAGGTCTGGTATTCTGGTTTTGATCTTTAATGCTTTACATTCATTTTGAAGTGAAAGTTATATTTATCATGTTAAGTGATTTTCGGTAATGCTCTAAATCCTGACTTAAGGCAATACCCACACAAGGGCGGTGGTAATCAACGAAAATACCACGTAAGCATTAACCTTTTTGTGACATATTGTATATGTATAGATTATTTGTGCAACTCTTCATACCTATATCTATGCCATATACCAATGACATTTTTGTGCAAATGACAGTGTGACATATACAGATACATATGTCATTCTGACCTTTGTTTTTAATTCATTCCATTTAGAGATATGCCAAAAAGTCTTTGATGTCCCTGCTGAAAGGATTTGCTTATCTAAACACAAGAATGATTGTCAGAATTTATAGTAAGTGCTCATTAGCATATGAAATGATAACATGTTATTGTGTGACAAAGATACTACATTATCTTTAATGTTTATTATTGTTGAATGTGATATGATTCTAGACATTGTTCTGAGGAAAGCTATTGCTTTAAGATAAATTTCTAAGATATTAATGTATATGTATATAATCTCATCTCTATAGCTATATCTAATACCCATGACAGAGAAGTAACCAAATGTAAAGTTGCACATAAAGTCTACCATCTGCAGATGAAGTCCCCAAAAACTGAATATTAACGCTCTACAGAGCAGTATATCGGAAAGTGAATGAGATGGTCTGGTTTAAAAAAGCCATTTTCATATAACCTATTAGGGAACTTTGAAGGGGGATACTCGTCTCTTGCTAAGATTTTAGTGTGGTTATAAGCCATGTCTATTGCTCTAGATGACTTTATGAAAGGCTCATTTTTCAAGCGGATTCGGGGACGGAAACCCCAAACGGAATCCAGGCAGGTTATAATAAATAACTGTATTCTTGGGCTTCACACCTGCGCCTGGATTCCATTCAGGGTTTATAGTCTATAGTCTATCTGGGGTTTCTGCGGGTAACTGCTTTTTAAGCGGATTGGGTTTCCGTTTTTCGGGTCCCCAAGCAGACCC
Source organism: Leptodactylus fallax (assembly GCA_947044405.1). Classification (NCBI taxonomy): domain Eukaryota; kingdom Metazoa; phylum Chordata; class Amphibia; order Anura; family Leptodactylidae; genus Leptodactylus; species Leptodactylus fallax. Next base: position 385,503 of record CAMRHE010000420.1, read on the forward strand.
GAAGACTGGAAACCCAAACGCAGATGTGAACCTAGCGTCAATTCTGCTGGTTGCACTAGAAATCTATCAACATACGTGTTACATGGTTATTTAGCATAGTTGGTTGGAGAGACATATGTCCATTAGGTTCTACAAGTGGACGTGAAAGGCTGTGAATGAAGGAAGGGGGTATGGATAAATAAAATGTCCATCTCTTGGTGCAAAGGAAGGTAAAAATAAACTTCCATAAGTCATAAGGTAATCTATCCTAAAAGAAAACATTCCCTTCTGACCCCAACTTGCAATAGGATCTACTGAAAACTAATTTTATACATTTACATGAGAGTTTATATTGTTTTGTGATAATATATATCGTCAAAATATATGGTAAAAGGCAAAAACTGTTTCAGGTATGGTCCATTCAAAAGGCAAAAAGGTGTTCTTCCCCCATCTACATAATGAAACGTTTATATACCTTGTGCTACAAGCATTCTTTAACAGAAAAGCGGAATGTGTGAAATATCCGATCTCAGGAACAGGTTACAGCAGAAAATAAAATTGTAAGAGCTTCCCTCCTCTGCCCTACCTTTTCACGTCCTTATTGCTGAGCCATTTTGGCAGTAGAATGTGAGAAAGCATTCTGCAAGCCCATAGTAATTGTGGTGCAAGGGGCTTCTCCTCTCTCTCCCTCTCTCACTACCTGCCACAAGTACAGACATAGCAGTATGTAACAGGTGAGGAGAGGGGAAAGACCAGGCGATATTAACCCTGCAACCTTTGGATGTCACAGTGAATAGCAACTGTGGCATCTAACTGGTTTCAGAAGAAGGCCGCTCCCTCTATCAAACACCTGCACCTCCGCAAACATGATTGGGGGCCTAAAGAAGAGCCTGTCTTCAGTTGTGTAATGCCTATTAGCCATAATACTAAGCCTAAAACACTGCCTGTGAGTTCTGCACTGAATGCACTACAATCAAATGATCACATAATAAGATCCAGTAAGGGAATCAAAAAAATAATGTAAAAAAGATAAATAATGTTTATTGTTAAATAAGTTTAAGGCCTCCTGAAGTGCTTTTCACTAATACATACATTGAAGTAAATGGAACGAGTTGCAAATATGGACAGGTATAGGACTTGCTCCATATTTTGGGGCTCTTCACAATGGCCTGGGCCCATAGAAATGCATAGTGGTGAGAAGGAGACTTAAAAAGATAAAACTATAACTTCCCCAAAATGTTTTGTAAATAAAAAAATGCACACATTAGGTATTGCCACGTCCATAATGACTCAAGCTATAGAACTACCATGTTAAGTGGCGTTCACACTAACATTGGTGACCGTCAGTAGTGTCCGTTGCTATTGTCCGTTACAAGATTTTAGCATCGGACACTAGCTGAACCGTCAGAATTAAAATTTCCATTCATTTCATTGGGTTTTTATATTGTGTCCGTTAATGTCTGTTTACACCCAATCCATCAGAAATCCGTTTTTTTTTCTGCAGACAAAAATCCTACATGCAGTAATTTTTTGTCCATTTGGAAAAACGGATTCTTGACGGACAGCAAGTGTCCGTTATTTTTTTTAACATTGAAGTCTATGGGTAACGGACTTAGCCATCAGTTACTGTCCGTTTTTTTCTGTGCATGCTCAGAAAGCAGAAACAAAAACGGACCCTAACTGATGCTAACTGATGTTAATGTGTCTGTTTTTTTAATTGATCCATTATTTGGATCAGTTAAAAAAAATGAACACATTAACATCAGTTAGTGTTCGTTAATTTCTGTTATGATAGCTGTCTATTATTATTATTATTATTATTTTTTTTTTTAACGGACACCTTCATAACGGAATCCAATGATAGTGTGAACCCTGCTTAATTAATCTAACACAGTAAACACTGTGAAAAAGACTAGCTGTTTTTTTCCATCTATCATCAAAAAAAAAAAAGTTCTAAAAAGCAGTCAAAAAGACTTATGTATACCAAAATGGCACTAGTAAAAATATCACGTCTTTCTGCAAAAAAAAAAAACCTCTCACACAAGCCTCACAAAAAATAAAGTGGCAATGTAAAAGTAATTTTTTTTTTTGTACAGGATAAGTTTTTATTGTGCAAAAGCTTTAAAGCTTAAAAAGAAACTATGTAAATTTTGTATTACTACAAACGTATCGACCTAGAGAATTTATTTGTTTATTTTGCTTACTTAAATAGCGCCATTATATTCTGTAGGGCTTTACAGATATTGTCAATACTGTCCCATATGCGGCTCACAATCTAAATTACCTATCAGAATGTCTTTGGAGTGTGGGAGGAAACCGGAGTACCTGGAGGAAACCCACACAAACATGTGGAGAACAAACTCTTTGCAGACGTTGTCCTTGGATTCGAACCTTAGACTCCAGCGCTGCAAGGCAACACTGCTAACCACTGTTATTTAAGCTGCACAGAGAATGCCACAAAATTTATAGCATAAAAAGGCAAAAGTGGAATTGCTGTTTTTTTCCATTCCCTGCAACCAAAGTTATAAAAGTTAATTTATAAGACATATGTACCCCAAAATTGTACCATTAAACATTACAATTTATCCCGCAAAAAATAAGCCCCTATACAGCTGCACTGATGGAATAACTTTAAAGTTTATGGCTCTTGGTATGTGATGACTGAAAAACATAAAAAGTGGCTTGGTCATTAAGGACCAAACAGACTGGTCACTAAAGGGTTAATCATATGCCCTTTAACACCCATATGTAATTATACAATGAGCGAGTACTTGAGTGAGTCACTAATGTTCAAACCATGAACCTTTATGTTATTTTTTATTATTTATTATTATAAATGGTACAGTGGGATAGAGGGCCCTGCCCGCAAGGGCTTATAATCTATGAGGGAAGAGGGATAGAGACAGAAGGTGAGGGTAGAGGCTGCTCAGGTGGTGGTGTGGTTACAGTAGTGTTATTGGAGGTTGTAGGCTTTCTTGAATAGGTGAGTCTTCAGGGCCTTCTTGAAACTTGTGATTGTGGGGGACAGTCTTATGTGTCTTGGTAATGAGTTCCAGAGTATGGGGGATGCACGGGAGAAGTCTTGGAGTCGATTGTGTGAAGAGCGGATAAGAGCAGAGCGGAGTAGGAGGTCTTTGGAGGATCGGAGGTTACGTATGGGCAGGTAGCGGGAGATTAGGTCAGAGATATATGGAGGGGACAAGTTGTGGATGGCTTTGTATGTCAGCGTTAGTAATTTGAACTCTATTCGCTGGGCAACGGGAAGCCAGTGAAGGGATTGGCAGAGGGGAGCGGCCGATGAAGAACCGGAGGAGAGGTGTATTAGGCGAGCAGCACAGTTTAAAGTGGACTGGAGGGGGGCGAGAGTGTTAGCTGGGAGGCCATGGAGAAGGGTGTTACAGTAGTCTAGGCGGGAGATTATGAGGGCGCGGACTAGCATCTTTGTAGTTTCAGGGGTGAAGAAACTAGATTATAATGTACTCTTATTTTCAGATGGTTATTATATCATTTGTTTGGCAACCTTATACATGTTTTCTACTCTGCCAATACAGAGGAAAAATGAGGAGGTAATCACCATCATAACTTCACCGTGTGTAACCCTGAGTGCAGGGACTACATCTGCTACAATCCACGAACTGCCAGCTCAGGTGGTGAGTGAATGGCCACAGTGGTCACCTAACCTTGTCCACTCCAGCCTCAGCAGTCCCTGGGAGAGACTGGGAAAGAGATGGGGGGATGCACCACCTTAACCGATGTTAGGGGTAGGTGATTATCATTTCTTTTTTAATTTACCCAAAGCCTGGCCCCCAGTGAGACTTTTATTTAGTCTAGATAATCCATTTAAGCTGTCTGAATATGCATGCCTTTGTTATTCACTCAGGCAGTCTATCATAATGGCCAAATTAAGCCAACTTCCTGAAATTAACAGAAGACCAGTGACCCATTATTGTTTTTTTTGTTTTTTTGCCAAAGCGTATAAACTATAGATTTGTGCTGGACCAACCTCTTGGACCCCTATCATTCATGAGAAGAGGGTTCCTTATATCCCATCTAAATGGAGCAGAAGTCATGCAGACACACTGCTTCTCTATTTATCTCTATGAAACTGTTAAAGAGAAGTCAATTACAGTGCATTGCAGTCTCTAATATTCCCAGAGGGCAAAAGAGCAGCACTGTGCCAGTCCACTCCCTCTATTCAGATGGTGGTTCAAGAGGTCCCCTGTTCTCGTGAACTATGGAGGCCCCAGTGGTCAGACCACCATAATCTAAAACATATTCCCTATACAGTGGATAGGGGTAATATTGTATACTTGGCGCTGCCCTTTTAAGACATTTATGGGATAGGTGAGTGCTATGGGTAAAACAGCTGTAAACATATGCACAATGGTTGTCATGTATCCATTTAAAGTATACTGTATATGTAAAGTAGATTTGATACATTTTACAATTTGGCAGCTTATTTCCTCAGATTCATTTAGATTCAGTGAAATATTGCCTAAGTGGTAACAGAGATGTCTGCCCTGGAATAGGTACTATGTAATTCACTTGCCTAGGTTAGTTATTCTAAAACTATAACTATACCCACTATATTCATTTTGATGTGATTTTATATAACCTGGAATGGCCTTGTGCGAAGACCCAATTCTGTTGAAGACAGTTAAACATTTCTCTGCTCTGCCTTTTTTCTTTTTTTACTAAAAAAACACATTTGTAAAACCTCAAAAAAGAAGTGTCATCTTTAATAACATTTTCATTAGACACCAAACACTTTGCTTTCCTTTTTTTTTTCTCTAAATGATGAACTCTCTGAAGAAAATGTTTCTGTTCGCTAACATGTAAAAGTCAAATTTTTATTCTGAAACAACTGTCTTTAAAAAGATGCAAATTCATGGATTGATGGGGTTCATGAATATGAAGTTCACTTTTATTTATAGCAATGCTAGCAATGGAACAAAAAGACATTATAATCACATCTCATATAAATTTCAAGATGTCCCACTTACAGTTTTCATGATCCCAGTTAGGGATGATTGCAAAAATCATGGCTGCTTCAGATTTGCAATTAACTAAATGGGATAAGGCCACAGATGGTGTAACATGTACAAATAAATCTAAATATTCAGCGTAATGCAGTTAAATCTAAGATGTCTTTGCAGAGAAAAAAACATGTTTGTAGTCAAGTATAATGAGCGATGAGTTACTGTGGACATATACTGGAAGTACTTACAGCTTAAATGATATGTTTCAAGATAAGTAACACATTCCACACTAGCGCAGAGCTGGAGTATTTCAAACCATTTTTATATTGCTGAATCTGCTTTGTGTTATATTTCTGTCTGCTTCTTGTGCCCTGATTTATCTAAATAATAGCTCAAGTGCCAGGCAACTGTATATATCTACACCGAAAAGCTATCTGGAAACTTTAGAGGAGAAGAAAATATAAAAAGTAGTCTCTTTTATGGTCTAAATAAGTTATCCACTCCTGCTTCATATGTAGAAGCGTTTGGAAATGACTTGCCTAGGCTATCGTTTTTTAAAGCGTATTTATTAAAAGCCAGGAAGTACACATAAATACAAGCTTTTATCTCTGTAGTAAACCAGCATCCAGATAAAGAATAGCTGGAAGGGCTTTAGTGCAAGTCTAATGTAGGGAAAAAAAATCCACATTATTTAGCCTATTAATGGCGTAGTTGATATAGACACATACTTCTGTTCTGCTTGTGAACAGATCAATATCATATGATTTATGGCTGTTCTACATCAATATAAAGCAGCAGTCAGAGTAGTTAGATGGAAGAAACTATCCCTTGGCATCCATATAAGAGATGAAAATACACCCTCCCTCCTTTTAGTGTTTGTTTTTTTCCACCCAGGACAGAAGGTCCACTTGCATAATGAGAGGTCCAATTCCATGTACTTTTTATGACGCTTAAGCCAATTGCCAACCCCTGGTTTGCTAATACTTCAATTCCTTCAGCTGCACATACACAATAGATTTTAGACTGCCATCACTTGTCTGAAAGGAACTGTGGTTGGTTGGTCAAAGGACCAACTGTCTCAAGCATATGAACAACCACAAACCTTTCAACAAGACTTTTACTATCCCAGACACTTGTAAAATGAACAGATGAAAATCATTTAAAGCTTATAAAGTGCTGAAAACCGCAAAAGACGAACACTTTGTTGGCATGTTAGTAGTACAAACATGCCCACAATACAACCCCCCCCCACAGGTCTATCAGTCTAGCCCATACACATCAGATCATGGCAGACAGATGGCAGAAAAAATCCAACACAACAGATTTTGGTTTTGAACTTTAGTTCATGGTTGGCTGTATGGGACAGACTGTCATAGGTTTATGAATGAAAACCAGCAGCAGACAGTCTAAAATCTGCCACTTCAGCAGTCTAAAATCTAAAGTGTATGGTCAACTTGATAGAGAGGGAGATTGAACAAAACAGGGCAGAGTCCCCTCTCTCCACATGGTGGGTATATAGTAAAGACTCATCACTGGGGCTCTACATTTTGGAAAAGCTGTTTTTTTTTAAAAATTTTGCTGTTTATGCTTTAGCCAAATCTAGGAGTGGATACAAAAGGAATGCAAAATATAAAGGAAAAACTTATATATCCCCGTTCTGCTTAATCCACTACAGCAATATCTGCAACAGAAAAAACAGCTTTTCTGCATTGTTGGGCTTTAGCAGCTTTTTTGTTGTTGCAGATTTTGCTGCGTTTTTTTGAGCCAAAGCCAAGAATGGCTGTAAAAGGAATGGGAGATATAGAGAAAGTTCTTATATTTCTACCTGTTGCTAAATCCACTCCTGGCTTTGGTTCAAAAAAACGCTACAAAATCTGCAACAAAAAAAGCTGCGTTTCTGCAACGTGGGGTCGTAGCCTAAAGGGGTTTTCTGGCCCTAATTTGATTTTTTACACTGATGACGTATTTACAGGGTCTGAGTGTCGGAGCCTATGGTTCAGCTGGTGCAGCAGCCTTCGGAGAGCACATGCAATAGTGTTTCTATTCAAATACTAGGAGTGGTGCAGCAGGACTGTCCACTGCATAGGGATGGTTCTGGGGAATAGCAGCACTGCTCCTAATACTTGAATAGGAGTAATGCTACATGGGTTGCCCGTCCACTAGAAGATTCCAGCACCCAGAAGCTGCTGCAACAGCTGATCTCTATGGGTTCCAGGTGTCGAACCCCCACAGATCACATACTACTGCCCTATCCTGTGAGTAACTCATACGCATGAAAGGGTACCTGAGTTTTTATAAAAAGTTAATATATCTGAAGGGTCTTGCTAGGCAGTCTGCCGCTAATAATTACATTATGGCAGCAGCACATTTTACATTTGCCTCTGGGGCTATGGACGTGTACAATGCAGAGCAGTCTGCTGCCTTCCCCTATCCATTACTGATACTACTGGTTTATTTACATGTAATTGTGGCAGGAGTAACTGTACAATAGTGAAGAAATAGCTAAGAAAAAACAGTAAGCATATTATAGGAGATTTGGGAACACTGGACTGCAAATATGTGCAGGCATGATACAGCTTATAAGTTCCCTGATACAGGAAAAGAACAATCTATGAGCACAGTCAGTAAAACTGCTTGCTGTCTGTGAATAATATCCCATCTCTAATCATAAATACAATCAGAAGTAGATAGAAGTTTCAGTTTCAGCATTTTATAGATATGTGTGGAGGTTGTAAGGAGAATCAACCCCTCAAATCTGCATTAACTGTAACAAGGAGTGAACTGCAAATTAGAATGAAACAACAGCAACATCTTTAATTAAAGTGCATTAGATTTTTGTCCAGAATCACATGATCTACTAAATGAGACCATGAGACTAAGTTGTCTGAAAAGTTAGTGACCATTAAAGATTCCATGCCATTGATCGAAAAGGGATGAAAGCTGATTTTTTTTTTTGTTTATCATTTTAACACTTATGACTTAATTCAGTAACCATTAATGGAAAAATCTCTGAAAATGTTTAATTTATTGTAAAAACACAGTACAACTACAAATTAAAGCTGGCCATACACATGCATTAATGTTTACCTCCACTTTGTTCTGACGTATTGTGAAAAAAGAATGATCAATCATATTACAATATGTCTGATCCCTTATTCTAAGGGGGATAAATTGCCATCAGAGGTGTCTGTGAACAGCCTACTCTTCTTTTCCACTTAAAAACACTTGCAGGATTAGCAGTGGTGAGCATGTATGTGTATGGGGGAGATGGACTGTTGGCTCAGTGCACACTCATTCAGCGGCTAGTGTTTAAGATTCAGAATAGACATCAGTCTATTGCATCAAAGTGGATGATAGAGTGGTAGATGCTGATCTTGAGGATATATAGCAGGAGTAGGCAACCTTCGGCACTCCAGCTGTTGTAAAACTACACCTCCCAGCATGCATACTTGCTCTGCTGCTCTTGGAACTCCCATGGAAGTGAATGGAGCATGTTGGGAGTTGTAGTTTCACAGCAGCTGGAGTGCTGAAGGTTGCTGACTCCTGATATATAGCTTTCTCAGTTTTAATTCTGTATTATTTTAAAGTTATTTTACTGCTGCTGAGACTTCTATAGAAAGCCAGTGATTCTTACTTCCCTTGCTCACACAGTGACTGTCGCCTTTTTTTTTTTTTTTTTGTGTGTGTACGTAGATAGCTGTTAATCACACTTGTTGGTGAGGAAAATAGGTCTCCCAGGCTTTCTGTGCAACTCCCGGCAGGATATTAATAGATGTATGAAAATACAGAATCAAATTATAGAAAACTACTGATCCCTAAGCTGAACATTTCCCCTATAACCTTAGATAGGGGACTTGTCAGTGCAACAGCTTTTAACATGAAAATGTATGCATCACAAAGTCAGATGCCAGAGAGAGATGAATGTTTTTGAAGTATGCATCAATAACTGTGTTAATGTTTGATTCATCAGAAAATACTCTAATCATATCTTCTGATTGATTCCTTGAAAAGCTAACCATAGTAGCTAAGATTCTCATAAGAAAGCATTTAAAGGTAAAAAGTCCTTGGAGTAAGTCTGCAGAGAATAACTCTGAGATAAACAAGAAGGATTGTAATCTACTGATGGATCATCTGCCTGATCAGCTATTGAGATTGTGAGGATTCTTCCTGACTATAAAATTATAAGATGTATTTTATGGTGCCATAAACTGGTTGGTTATCCATGCAAGGAAATCACCCAATGTCCTAATTCATAAGAATTGTATTGTAATTTTTGGAAAGAAAGAGTTAACCTCTTTATCTCTTACAGGTTGATTAGTACACTTTTAGACTCTTAAAAATGTTTGTAGGTAGCATTTTGTAAATCTTAATCCTTTTCAAGTGATGTTTGACATTTGTAAGAGGACTGTCTGGAATTATGAACGATCTTTTCTCAAAACTAGTATTTTCGCTATAAGTAGTATTAAAGGTAGCATAGCCTTCAAAATGATACATTAATTTTGTGTTATCATTTACTACATATTCTTATTTACTTGTTTGTAACGAGGTCCAAATATTGTTGTTCACCCTGGTGAGTGGCGGTTGTGTGCACCGTCCAAACTCATGTCCCGTGAGCGGTTGCCAATTAGGAACAGTAGACACAATAACGCAGATATGTTGCAACAGTTGAAGAAAACTTTACTCACAAGAAGATCTTGATGGTTGCAGAAAAAAATTTCCAGTGAGACAAATTGGGTATGGTTACAATAATTGCATAATGACAGGCAGTTTTTAGCAGGAACAATTGGAAGAAGAACAGTTGAAGAAGTAGCAACAGCAACAACTCGCCACAGTTGCAGTTCTTATACAACTCGATTTAATAAGTCCTTTATCTTACAAGCATACAGTGTCCTCATATTTGCAGTCTGCTGTAACTTGCTCTTTCCTCCTCTGTGCTCTGCTGCAGGCATCGAACCAGAAATAATCAGCTGACTTTTAGCCCCAGTTTGTGAAGAGGGATGGTCCGACTGAAGCCCTAACTAATCGTTTGGGCGTTACACACTATAAGGCAGGTGCTTACAGTATATTGGCTGACAGTTCATGTCTCTTCTCTCCACATGTGCAATCTGCATACTCTCTGATATGGGAGGCAGGAGAACACATGCCTTGGTAGACCACATGGTGTCCCGTTTCTTTTGAGGCACAGCAAAAAACTGAAGTCTCAGCTTCTATATTAGCTACACAGTCTGAATAAAGTTTTGGATATTGCATATTTGAGGTGACAATGACCATAAGATGCTATTGGTGATATCATTCCCTGGCCTCCTTCATAACACTTGTACCAAAGCTAAGCACCATCTCTGTCAAAAACCACTGTCCATGTCTGTTACAAGTAGTATAATGTTGTACCGTGTTCTATGTCTGTTACAAGTCATTATACTACAAGCAATGTACAACACAATATAACACTTAAAGTGACAGTGTCTGGCTAGCATTTTACTATTGCACCTTGTATCTTGACTGTTTAATCATATATATTCGATACTTAAAAGAATTATCAATACCACTAGGACTTATTCAGGACCTTACTTATCAATAATTCATATTGCAGGCCCTGGTTATTATTAACTTTTGTACCCTATTTGGATGTATTGCATCAATTTGACCCAATGCAGTATTGATGCTTGCATGTTCTGAATAGCCATAGCTGCCTGCTGAGTAACTTGAATCTTTGGCTCTGCTACTGAACTATGAAAGTTTAGAAACAATTGACTGGGGTCACCGAGTGGTGTTATACAATTATTTCTGTCTCAATCTTTTCTCTCACTACAGTAACTTACATATATAGTACTTATTCACATAGGACATGGATAAGAAACATAGTTGTAACTTTTCCTTGCAAGTAGCATTAACTGTATCAAACTTTTCCATTTTATTATGGTTTTTTTTCGGTAACATGAAGCACATTAATAAATCAGAATCTTTCTTTTTCCTTTATATTACGGCATAGTATGACTGGATTCTACTAACACAAATATCCCTTGCTCCAAACACTTCATAAAATAATTGCTTGGTACCTGGAGCACAGGGAGATGAAGTGGCTTGCTCAAGGTCACTATGAAATTGTCTTGGGTCTCAAACTGAGTTAATTCCCTTCATAGATACAGTCACAAAGTTTGTGGCATCGGCCAACTTTTTTTCCGTTGCACCAGGCAGAGCTTAACTAAAAATAAAAATATGAAACAGTTTTGCAATAACTATAGCATACTCCCTTCAATATGTTCCATTTTAGATGATGTTTTTTTATGTTCATTCTCTGTGAGCATATAAGAATAAACAAGTTGCAACACTTAACATAAAATAGCTGGCGCAGCTATAACGCTATTTCATCTGGTGTGGAAAGTGCCATTTTAATGTCCAAAACATTGTAAAACGAGAGCTGGTTATTTATTTATATCTGAAAATAAGCAATAATATGTGTAGTAAAATAAAAGTAGAAAATGAAAAGAAAAGAAGCAACATACGTCTTTCTGCTTACAATTACTGGAATCTTACGGTTTTTGTCTTGTATCAAAAATCTGTTCATTTCTCCATTTGGGTTGCACTTGATTTTAGGTGGCAGTCCTGCTGTCTTTCGTGAACTGCTTACATTGTAGCCTATGAATTTATATTTTTAAAGGAAGTATAACATTGATAACTAAGAAAACATTAATAATTAAATACTCATTTTAGTAAATGTAGACAGGGCACTACAACAGCAGCACATTTTCAAGACAGTAAAGCAGTTGTTCACTTGCAATCTATTAAAGCAACTGTGGAAATCCAAATAGTATAGATAGTAAGGCATAAAAAGTAGGCTAAAATTTTGATAAAAATTAATCACAATTTTAGTGTACAGTATTTCTAGTAACATAACATGGTCACTTATGGCCAATGCAAAAATAATGCTTCACACCATATAACATTATACATGGGAAGGATGGGATGAATAGGAAGATAGGTATGTATTTGGGAATACTGTAGCTTTAAATCCATATCAACCTTCCAACTGCAGCAAATGTTTGATTCTTTGCTCCCACCCCCACCCCCCCCTTTCATCTTCCAAAAACCTTAACTTCTGTTCACATAGCTGTTTGAGGTTCTTATACTTTCTAGTGGCACTATTTAATATTCCATACAATGTATTGAGAAGCTGGAAAAAAATTAAGAATGGGGTGAAGTTGTAAAAATGTAGTTGCGCCAGTTTCATATGCCTTTATAAAAAAAAAAAAGTAAAACTATTTTTTTTTACATCTCTATATATTAAGAATGGCCGTACACGTCTGTTTTAATGGCCTTTTTGTGTTCTGTTGCGCTTTGGGGTTTTGATTGCTGAGTGTCATCCATTTTGCATCAGTTTTTAACTGTCAGTGAGGAAACCTGACCCAGAAGTAACACGGACATCAATATATTTTACAACAGTTAAAAATGGATCTATTGATGTCTGTAAAAACGGACAAAGATAAAGCATGTCAGTTTTTTTGATGTCTGCCAAAAAGCTCAGTGAAAAAAATGGACATGTGACAATAGACATATTGAAATCAATGTGTTCTCAAAATGGTCATGTGGCAGCTGTTACAAAAATGGCTGCCATACTGCCCTTTTTCATTGATCTGCGAATAATACCTTTTCCAGACAATACAGTTTTTATATGTGTCAATGTGAGGCTACATGTTGTTTGTTTAGTAAATGTCACTCTTTCAAGGATTTTGCTATTGTTTTGTGATATTATATAACAAAAAATTTAACTGAAGTCCTGCTGGAGGATGTACCTGAATTATGATGAGGCAGAACATTTGTGTTAACTCTACTATGTTTTGTCATAGACCAGGTATGCTTCAATCCAAGTCACAAATGGTGGTCATTAAATTCTGAAAATCTCTGGGTTTTCGAAAGATGGACTTGCCCTTTGGGAGACCAGGGTTTCGCATAATGTTTCCTTGCCATGATGTGTTGCACCAATTAGCATTGGTGTTTAAATAAATTAAGCCAACCTCCATCCAGCAAAAAAGTTAAGATTGTGTCACTCAGAAACTTTATATAGTAATACACAATAAGTGAAATTTATCAAACCCTGCACTCTAGAATTCTGGTATAAAAATAGATTTGTGACTTTTTGACCTCACTTGTGCAAAGAATTTAGCAACATTTTGACTTCTGCATCACTCACTCAACTTTTCAAAAGTGGGTGACAAAGTTGGTGTGGTTTGCTGTCTATCTGTTTATATTCCAGATTCCAGGCATTTTTCGATTTTTGTTTTTGACTCCTCGCCTTTCAAACCCCATAACTTTGTTATTTTTCCGCTCACAGAGCCACATGAGGGGTTAATGTTTGCGGGAAAAATGTTAATTTGTAATGTTACCATTTAATATTCTGTACAATGTAGTGGGAAGCTGGAAAAAAATTCAGAATGAATTGGAGAAAAACTGTGTTTGTGTGACTTTCTTATGGGCTTTGTTTTTACGCCATTCACTAATTCACAAATTTAGATCTTTTTATGATTAAATCCTTAGAAATATCCAAAACTTAACAAAAATAAAATTTTTTTGGAGTCGCCATATTCTGACACCTGTAACTTTTTTATATTTCCGTGTATGGGGATGCATACGGGGTTTTTTTTTGCAGGGCCAGATGTACTTTTTAGTTATACCATTTTTGGGAATGTCTGATGTTTTGATTGCTTTTTGTTAAAATTTTCATGGGAGGTGAAATGGCTGTAAGATTTTTTTTTTTCCCACTACAGTGTGCACTGTATGGATAAGTAGTTTTTTTTATGTTTGTAGACTTGGCGTTTTTGGATATGGGGATGTATAATTTGTTTATTTTTATTTCAAATCTAGGGAAAGAAGTGCGATTTGCATTTTTAAGTGTTTATTTTTTATGTTTTAAAAAAAAAATGTAAAATTTTTTCTAAAACTATTTTATTAGCCCCCCTAGGGGGCTTGAACCTGTAATCTTCTGGGACTTTAGCTGGTCATAGACCAGCAGCAATGGTTATATTCCTATGGCAGGCCTGGGAGCACAAATTATGCCAACACAGACTTTTTTTTTTTGTATTAATAGATGGTATATTTCAGTAAATAGTCAAATTAGTTAAGAATAAAGCATTGGATATAATCTATCTATCTATTTATTTACCTATCTATCTACCTACCTACCTGTCAACAGTATCTATTACACTCACATCTATCAAATTCATATTTAATATGTCTCCTATCTCTCTCTCTCCCCTCTCTCTCTCTCTTTCATACAGTGGGGAAAAAAAAGTATTTAGTCAGCCACCAATTGTGCAAGTTCTGCCACTTAAAAAGATGAGAGAGTCCTGTAATTGATATCATAGATAGACCTCAATTATGAGAGACAAAATGAGAAAACAAATCCAGAAAATCACATTGTCTGATTTTTAAATCATTTATTTGCAAATTATGGTGGGAAATAAGTATTTGGTCACTCATAAACAAGCAAGATTTCTGGCTGTCACAGACCTGTAACTTCTTCTTTAAGAGGCTCCTCTGTCCTCCACTCATTACCTGTAGTAATGGCACCTGTTTGAAATTGTTATCAGTATAAAAGACACCTGTCCACAACCTCAAACAGTCACACTCCAAACTCCACTATGGTGAAGACCAAAGAGCTGTGGAAAGACACCAGAAACAAAATTGTAGACCTGCACCAGGCTGGGAAGACTGAATCTGCTATAGGCAAGTAGCTAAGTCTGAAGAAATCAACTGTGGGAGCAATAATTAGAAAATGGAAGACATACAAGACCACTGATAAGGGCTCCACTCGATCAAGGGCTCCACTCCATCAAAATGATTACAAGAACGGTGAGCAAAAATCCCAGAACCACACGGGGGGACCTAGTGAATGACCTGCAGAAAGCTGGGACTAACATAACAAAGGCTACCGTCAGTAACACACTACAACGCCAGGGACTCAGATCCTGCAGTGCCAGACGTGTCCCCCGCTTAAGCCAGTACATATGCGGGCCCGTCTGAAGTTTGCTAGAGAGCATTTGGATGTTCCAGAAGAGTATTGGGAGAATGTCATATGGTCAGATGAAACCAAAATAGAACTGTTTGGTGGAAACACAACTTGTCGTGTTTGGAGGAGAGTGAATGCTGAGTTGCATCCAAAGAACACCATACCTACTGTGAAGCATGGGGGTGGCAACATCATGCTTTGGGGCTGTTTCTCTGCAAAGGGACCAGGACAACTGATCCGTGTACATGAAAAAATGTATGGGGCCATGTATCGTGAGATTTTGAGTGCAAGGGCATTGAAGATGAAACGTGGCTGGGTCTTTCAGCATGACAATGATCCCAAGCACACCGCCAGGGCAACGAAGGAGTGGCTTTATAAGAAGCATTTCAAGGTCCTGGAGTGGCCTAGCCAGTCTCCAGATCTCAACCCCATAGAAAACCTTTGGAGGGAGTTGAAAGTCTGTGTTGCCCAGCGACAGCCCCAAAATATCACTGCTCTTGAGGAGATCTGCATGGAGGAATGGGCCAACATACCAGCAACAGTGTGTGCCCACCTTGTGAAGACTTATAGAAAGCGTTTGACCTCTGTCATTGCCAACAAAGGATATATAATGAAGTATTGAGATGAACTTTTGTTATTGAGCAAATACTTATTTTCCACCATAATTTGCAAATAAATTCTTTAAAAATCAGACAATGTGATTTTCTAGATATGTTTTCTCATTTTGTCTCTCATAGTTGAGGTCTACCTATGATGTCAATTACAGGCCTCTCTCATCTTTTTAAGTGGGAGAACTTGCACAATTGGTGGCTGACTAAATACTTATTTTCCCCCACTGTACCTATCCATTTAACTAATATCTGCAGTCTCTATTAAACTCATATATATCAAACTCATATTTATTCCGCCCTTGACATTTATAGGTCATCAATTTCAAATTGGTGAGGTTCCAACCAGGGGTGAGCCTAGCCTCTCAGATGCCTGAGGCAAACTATAGAAAGCCCCCCCCTCACATAAAGACATCTGATTTTACACATTGCTAGCTTCACACGATAAGCTATAAAAAACATGGCTGCGACTTTGAGTTGAACACTGTCATGGTTACGGCACACTAAGGGTTATAATGGGACTGTATTCACTAATATTACTGAAGGTGTTAGGGTCTTGTCAGACGTAGCAATACCCTCACACTACTGCAGGGGTCTGGGAGGAAGGACAGAGACAAGTGAGCCCTAATCACACCCCAGCCACTGTCCCTTCCTATTGCCTCAGTTTACCCTAAACGGTAAAAGGACAATTTGAAGACGAGCCCTATACTGAGTAAGTGACAAAAAAGAACACAGACAGAACAAATGACAAAAAGGGAGGTCAGCAAGCCAAGGGTTCGGTAACAGACAAGCAATGCAGTACAAAATCAAAATCCAAGAGAATAGTCAAAAGTCAAGTCCAGAGGTCAGGAATACGAATAGAAGTAACAAAACAGCAAGGAATAGTAGCCAGAAAGCACGAAGCAATAACCAGTGACCATGTGAGGGCTGACAACCTGTTTATAGAAAGACAGGACCTGCCCCAGACTGGATTGGTAGACAGGTTGTCAATTACACAGGGAAGGCTGAGTATAACTATTAGAGGACCAGAGAGAAACAAAGATGCAAGAGATGGGTGTGGCTGAAATTCAATTACAGACATGAGGTATTAGGACAGTGTGCAGACTGAGCAACAAGAAACCTACGAAAGGAATCAAACTGAACACGCCTCTTTCGCTGCAGCATGCGAGCAGAGGGTGGCACAG
The DNA here is from genome assembly GCA_947044405.1 of Leptodactylus fallax. Lineage (NCBI taxonomy): Eukaryota > Metazoa > Chordata > Amphibia > Anura > Leptodactylidae > Leptodactylus > Leptodactylus fallax. The sequence goes on from CAMRHE010000420.1 coordinate 402,256, forward strand.
AGACCCAAACAGGCAGAGACGTTACAGAAGGAGTTGCAATGGCAATGCCTGGATGCATGATGTGGCCCCAAACAAGATTATCTTTGGGAGCCCCTTAATCAAAATGTTAGGCCACCCCACCTTTAACAGAAGTGCTCACGTTTGCAGATCAAAAAATTCACTTATTTGGCCCCTAAACAGTTTAAAGCTTCCTTTATTGGCCTTGACACAGTATAATGCCCATTTACTGGCCCTCAGTACATTATATTTTCCCTTTTTGGCCCCCACACAGTACATGGTCCCTTTTTTGGCCCCAACACAGGGATATGTTAGGTCACTACCTATTGGATTATTCCAACAGGTAGCAGAGCATAATATTCACCCATCCATGCTCCTGTGCAGGCCACCTTAGCTGCTGCCTCCATGGCACACTCTACAGCACATTCTGGCATTCTTCAGCATTGTGATGTAACGTACAGTTCCACCTGCTCAGGAGCATAGATGTGTAAATTATCAGCATCTACCTGTTGAAATAATACAATAGGTAGTGGCCAATTAAAAAAGAATGCTGTCCCCCAGTTTATGCCAGGAGACACAATCTGAGGCCTTAGGTTGCCTCATGGCACATCCTCCCCTGGGTCGAACACCTGGCCCCCATGATCAGTTTTTATCTATCTATCTATCTATCTATCTATCTATCTATCTATCTATCTAATTATATACAACATAGGCATCCTCCACATGTAAAAAACAGTATACAGTGCCTAATGAGCAATCAAGCTCACGTAACAAAGTTAAACTCCAATAGGTACCTAGGATAGGATCAAGATTCTACAGTAAGACATCAGTACATACTGTCCGGCGTCTACACAGTCACACTGCGCATGTGCGGTAACGATAATGAAAGTGAGAACTGAATGCATGCTGTCAGACGAATTCGCGCATGCGCACTGCTTATCTGGGGCTAAGTGCGCCATCTTGGATTCTCCTGTACCTTTCATAGAGGAGTTATCTACTGTACAGATGTGTATTAATGCGCTGTTGTGAATATACTAATATACAAGCATCTACAGAGAGAGTACAAACTGGCCATATATTTGGAAAAACTACCAAAATCCAGAGATAGACAGATCCTAAGTAGCCAAAGTAGGGCTGCACAGACAAATATACAACACCAGAGTGAGCAGACCGTGTCAACAATGTGACCTGAAGGCCTTGAAGGATGAGGTCCACTTCGTGTAGCAATGCTCCAGATCGTCAGCAGCAAGCAACACTTTAGGGAGAAATTAAAGAGTCTCTTGGGGTTATCGTATTGTAGAAGTTGTGGAGTATCTCCATAATTTCTGGTCTGTTAGGAATCTAATTATACAGTATTTCATGGCTGACTTTTTGGATTATTTAACAATGGAGGTAGGTTAAAGAGTTCAGTCTAATATCATGTTTATGCGTGTGTTTTAATATATCAATTTGTTGTAATCTGACAGGAGCATTTGGTGGCCAAGGCTCTAAATTAGGATGTAGACCGTGTGGTAAATGTGTTGCCTGTCGCAATATTGACTCCGCTATGGATTTTTGGAACTCGGACAAGTCACGTCACTTGGAGATTCATCATACTCTTAACTGCCAGTCCTCAGGGGTTGGCCATTGACCAAATTTTGGTTGGGGTGAGAGTAGGTAATTGGAACTAACGATTGGCGCAAAAGGAGAGTCGTTGGATTTTTACACTGGATACTATTCAACCTAAGGGTTTGAACGAGAATGTAAGTTTTGCCCCTTTTTTGTGATCATCTATTCAATATTGTAGTCTATCTTTTATATTATATATTACTTTGATTTAAAAATTATTATAATTTTTTTTTTTCTGCAGTTTTCTTCATTATTTTTCTTTTTTGGCTAAGCGTAATTTTAATTCTTATATTTTTTTAATTTGTAGTATACTATTTGTGTTTTTTTTATTTCTAGTTTGGTTCGATTGTCTCTTGCCTTCTTAGGTCAAAGTTTTATCATAGGAAAACCATGTGACAAGCTCTGGCGACTTAATATAGAATTTTCAACTGTTGTTTTTTCCTTTTTTCACTTTTTTATCACGTTCACTGAGCACCGCCACTTTTTTTTATTTTTAACACTTTTTTTATTCACATGTGAATTTCCTTTGCATATTTTATTTGTCTATTTTACACTCTATGTATTGCTGCATTTTTTTTTTTATGTACTATGCAATGTATTTATATTGTACTGGACACATTGTTTTTGATTTATATATTGTGTAATGGTTATATATATTGTAGCATTTGATAAATTTTATATAATGTTATCCTTTTGCACGCTTTTACATTGCATGTGTTTTTCGTGCATTCTTTCATGCATTTCTATGTGTTTTTATACGTAAACTTTATTTATTATGTTTTTTCACATGTAATGTAATTTCATAATATATGTTAACCCACATATATATTTTTTTATTATATTCACTTGATATTCCATTAATGCAGTATTGTTAGGTAGGAACATGTAATTTTTGTACTTGCTGACCATTGCTACATATAGATGTCATGTGCACACCCCCTGACAAAGTCATTCTAGGCGAAATGCGCGTTGGGGCGCGTTACATTGTGGTAAGGTGGACTTTATATGACTATTTTTACCTGGGGCTTATATTTGGTGTTTATTGTTTTTCTTTTGCATTTAGCCTTGTCAGTCTCCTTTGTTTTCTAAATTATATTGGTATTTGCTTTTGGCAATTATTGTGAACTTTACTGTGTGAAAGATATATATTTACCATGGGCTATTTGCATATGTAATGTTAAATCATTTACACCATACTTCCCAATATTCCGATTTGGATCCAATTCTCCTACCATGTGTTGTGATAAAAGTGGATGCATATGTTTGTCCCCTTGTATATATATACTGTATTTTTGTGATTTTATATATATATTTCAATAAATTATATATTTTATTCATTGGATTGTGTAGAATTTGCACTTCTTTGACAAAGTTATTACAAGGAATAAATTGGTGGCAACATTTGCAGATTCCTTGTCTGTATTTGTTTAGTCTATATTTCTTCAAATCTTGTTTAATTTAATATATGTACACACTTCTTTGCACTTGAATGGAAGTAGGGGTATACAGTCCAGTTCAGGGAACTCAACCTTGGAAAACTCCTACTGGCATCTATGTATGCTTTAAACACAACACTCCCCCTTCCTCTTGTTTTCAGTTCTCAGACAAAATTCAGGTATTCCTGCAGTGTATAGATGTGTACAGATAAAAATTTGTAGTACTGGTGGGCAAAAGTAAACTTTGCTCAGAGATTCAGCTCTCTATGTTCAGAAGCTTCTCTCACTCAAGAAGGCTCCTCACCAACTGCCACTGGATGGCTCCTCACCAAGTGCCACTGTCTCCAATAGCTCTGCCTTCTAACATCTACTTCATACAGCCCTTTTTCTACCATGCCACTAATACAGAGAACACAGAGGAGACAGACACCCTGACATATGGCGGAACACAAACCACCTCTCCACAGACAGCAGGTACAAAGGGAAACATTTACAAATTGTATAGGTCACATCCCTCTTGCATACTACATGTTACCTACAAGGGAATTTAGTGTATGTCTTCCTAAAAAGAAAAGTCTGTCTATTTAATGTTTTTAATATTTGCATCCATCCATATTGGACATCAAAGTAAATTTAGCACGGATTTTACTGCTGACCTTTGTTATAGGATAATTCATGAGTGGGTGAAATAAAGTTTCATTGCTAATACATAAAATACATTTTTTCTGCTATTTTCAGCTGACTATTGTATACTTAATATCTTTGAATCTAAAAATTGAATCTCTAGTGTTTTCCTACAGTGCTTCAATTTTTCAAGCTTTTTTCCTTGAAAAGCTGACAAAACAGTTATCTCCTTTTAAATCTATTGTTGTCAATGGGTGATAACATGAAAAACTGGACAAAGATGCCTTTCTTCTTACATAGAATAAGTTCCATATAGTAGAATAAAGTGGCACAAATGCTTGTAACTAGATGCCGCAAACTGTGCCCAGCGTCAACTGTCACTCACAGCTGAAAAATGTGATACCCTAGAATCTAACTCCTGTTTTTTCTGGAATGAAGTACACTTCATACAGTACAAGAGATGCAAAGATAAATGCTACATTGGTGAGGCAAACTAAGAACAAGAATCAATCTTCACAGACACAAAATGAAAGAATGCTGAAATGATCAAGGAGACATACCTGTGGCTGAACACTTTCCTAGGATAAATCATTGCAATACCAAACTGGCACAATCTTGAGAAAGAAATCTCAAGAACAAAAGACTTTTGATCTGAAAAACGAGCATATATTTTGATTCTACCCTTGAAAGAAAAATGTTATATTTTGTGACATTTCCTGGATACTTTTGTTCACTTTTAGCCTTATAGACTATCATTGGCAGCCCCCTGTCTATGTGATGACAGAAAACATGATCACATATTTAATAAATCCCAATGTATTGCCAATTACTATCACTGGGATCACAAAATAACATACAGTGAGAGATTTTTCCAGAGTCAGAATCCCCATCATTAGCATATATATTTAACTAACAGCAGGATGCTACAGGGTTACAGTCTAGACTTTCCACAGTGGCTGCCCTCATTGAATTCCCATTAATATAAATATTTTTTCTGTGCTAAATTCCTGCAGATAATACATTTACATCAGATAATTTACATTTCTGTTGCTATTTCCTCTTTTTTTTTTACTTTAAGTTGCAGTGTGTGGCTGTGAAATCTCTTTAGATTGTGTGTAGAGCATATACCAATGCTTAGAATTTATCAGCAGTAGTTTGGCAGGATCCTCACTTCACTATTCCCTTTTTTGTTTTGTATTTTTTTTGGCTACTACCACCTATGTCTTTCAATATTCTTTGTACTGTAAAATATTCCTTTAATCTGGTTATTGTCAGATTATGAAAACGTGAGAGTGACTCAATGTCATTTAAATGAATATGAGACATAATATAATCTCATATTTGGTTACTTTTTATATTTTAAGTGTGTTTCTTGTTCCATTTAATATCCTGCAGCCTTGCTACAGTATTGGAATTGCTGCATTACTGCTACTATACTATTAAATGGTTGTAATAATGGAATTATACAGTCATTGGGTTCAGATTTATTCTCCCTTGTTTCATGCGGGAAATGTGCGCCAGCTATGAGGCATATATTTTACCCCAGGGGCACAGCCTGGCAAAGGGTGCAGCTCATTTATGAGACTCATATGAGATGTGACCTTTGCCATCTCAGGGGCTCCTTAAGACTGGCGTTCGTATCACCAGTGTTTATAAATATGCCCCATTGCTTATATCTTATACAGTCCAGCTCTTTGTGACAATTGTTATGATCGAGAATGTAAACAAAATGTGTAAATGTATGAAAACAGTGAATACAGTAACCCCACAAACTGTCAGGAGATGTAGGGTCCAAAGAAATATTGACAAAAAAACCCCAAACTGTTCTAAGTCACTGCAGCATACTTCTCTTAATACAATTTGAGTGGGTAGATCACTTCCTCCTGCAAAATCAGTTCCTTTTAGTAACTAGGAGCATAATCTATGACAACCATGCTGAAAAAACTTTCTGCATAATAGTCTCACAAATTAGCATTGCCTATGAGTTGGCATGAACACATCTTAGTATAACCACAGCAGATATTAAAGGGATTGTTTCATTCACTTCTATGGGGCTGATGGGCTGCCAGAAATTGCATAGCAGTGAATGGACTGCTGGTCACGCAAGCCCACTGGTGCTTTATTCTCATGGAAGAGACATGGAGTACATTCAGTCCTAACTCTCCTAATTGCGAGGTGCCCCAGTGGTCAGAACCCCAGCAATGTGACACTTATCCCCTTTCCTATGGATAAATGTATTTAATCCTTCCCGACATCTACGTCCCCTTTAAACCTTTCCCAACATCTGCTATACTAGTATAGAGGATGGCAGGTAAGAGAATTACACTTGAATAGCTAGATCACTGCATGGACTGAAAGAAATGTTGTTTTTACAGTATATACCTATCAACCTGATTGTCAGATAAGAGTCTATAGAGTAGGGTAAAGGTTTAGTTGGGGAACCTCCTTAAATTGAAGCGTCAATATATTAAAACTAAAATATATTTGAAACATGAATGAAATCACCTTCTGAGCATGAGTATATGCTTCATGTAGCCTGGAATAGTCTGTCCAGTTAGCATTGACTGCCAGTCAGTTTGATCACATGCAACCATATCAGACATTGTTACCAGCAAGAATATTGCTGTAGGTACCCCATTCTTGTTGTCACTATTATACTGGAAAGCTTTACAGAAACCCTGAACACAGATCCAAACATAACTTTAATCATTTTGGCTGATTTTCCAAAACATGACATAAGGTTTATTATTATTCTTACAGTTATATAATGTATTATATTATTCCTGTAATATGCTAATATAACAGCTAATATGAGATTTAAAAAAAAATCAAGCTAAAGCTAAAACTTGAAAACCACACCAAGCCTGATTATTGTAAAACAAGGCAGCGATGCCAATTAACAAATGTTAAAAAAGAGAATATTAAAACTTTAAGCTAAGGCCTCATGTAGCGGGCCGCAGCAAAAATGCGCATTGCGTTTTATCCCACAGTGCTTTTCACTTTATGCTTCAATTATACCTATAGGGAAACTGCCGGCGTTTCCGCAGGTATAATTCACATGCTGTGATTTCCAAAACTACAATGGTTTTGTAAATCGCAGTGTGTCTGGTGCACGTATTTTCCCGGAATGTGTGAATGGGATTCACTAGAATCCCATCCACTTTCCAGGGACTGTAAAATGCTGAAATTTTTTTCTGCAGCATTTACGCTGCGGCCCAATTGCAGCATTTACACCATATAGGACCCCTGACCTAAAACAATTTTTTGCCAGTAAAGAAAACTGTTTAAAAATAATTTATATATTAAAACCATATAGTGTAATAAATCACTTTTTCCTAATCTGTTTTTATTTTTGGATTGAAGATTCTTTGTATTCTATTTTCTGGGAACTGCTTGAGCTTGTCCTCTGTGCTTTTAACAGCATTTTGTAATATGCTTTACAGCGTAGTCATGGCCATAGGTTGCATAGTCTGGAGCTGACTCTTTGGGGGTCTATAGTAGAGTTTTGATATGTGGCGGGAGAGGGAGCAGATAAACTGTAACATCACCTATTGTCAGTAGTGGATGTAAATTATGGTTGTTATGTGACGTTATCTATTAGTGAGTTAACTTCAATTGTAAATCTGTGTTATCTGTGATATAAATAAGGTGACTGCTGCAAAGTAAGCCCTACAGAATTCACAAGTGTTTATTGGCCTGAGTGAAAACTGCAGGATGTAGTAATTTCTAAAACTATAGATTATATTGTGGAAATTGTAAAAACAAAAATTGAAAAATGATTAAAAAATGTTTAACATAAAAACTTGATTTAAAAAGTAGGTAATTTTTTGGTACCTTTCTGATATACATCTAATAATATCATGTTCAAGTAATATCAATGATCTTTAAACTGGTTACATGGAATCGAATGGATTACGAAGTACCAAAGAGATAACAACAAGTACATACAGCTCTAAATCCAAAATCCTAACTTTTCTTTGAGAAAACTTAAACTTTAAAATGCGTAAAAATAGTTGTGCTGTCCTGACAGATTGATTCGACTTCCGTGATTGTTGTCACGTTCAGAAAAATAAAGCCAGAAAATTTTGGGTTTTCTCACGTTTCCTTCTAACTGACCTCATATTGCCAATACCTATATGTCCCATGGGATTGAAGGTTATCTTGAGAATTAATTCGATGCAGCAATGTCTTTGATTTTTTTGAAGGTACTTTTATCAAGTACAACATGCAAGAAAACTCATTTCTTCTCATTGTGTTCTGGTGCTTTCTAAATTCTCTGTACTATGACTTGGAAAGTTAAAAATCCATATAGTAGATGTAATTCATATTACTGCTAATAGACAAGACATAATAAAACAAGCACTAACATAAAGTAAAAGTGCAAAGCTTCATGTAGAATCCTTGGAAGCCGAGAGTTATTAAACTCTATTGTATGTAAATAGAACTGTGTTTAACCTTTATATTGCATAATGTAATATGCTATACTGTATGATACAATATATCTTATGCTGTATGTTGCTATTACTAGTATCATACTAATCTATTGGTCAAACATCACAAAAAAAAACTATTGTGTTGTTTTGGTTAAAGGCATATAGTCCTGTAACTGTAATATACACAGAGAAACATATAACTTTCAATGGTAACTATCTTTTCAGACAACTGTGATTCCATGGACCAAAATGTAATGAATTTTATTAAAAAAATATTGCTGTTTTCTGCCTGAAAAACCTCACTAGTTCCTGCCAGTAGGTGTCTCCCCTCTTTCTAATTTGCTATTCACTTCCTGTTACTAAGGGAGATCCGTCTTTAGAAACAAGCAGGCTCAAGATGGGAACACTGTGAATGGAGGGGGGAGGAAAGGTAACTCTTCATATTCTCAACATGTTTCCACACTGCTTTTCTTGCCTTTACACTACACAGAGAGGAATCTGCAGCTTCTTACAGCTCACAGAAAATGTAAGGAGACTCTATGTAATTTTGACTTCTTCTAACTAGTGGCTTGTGATATTTTTGATGGGTTCTTAAGCAGGCACCTTTCTTTATTGTGCTAAGATTTCTCTTTTCCTGTGTCAGGGAATTTATAGCTGCCTTATAACCTGGATTTGCAGTCGCGTGTCCCTGGATCTGTTACAGCACGTTCAGTTGGGCTTTTCTTTTAATTTGTTTGTTATTTTACAGTTACATATGCAGAATTTCAAGTAAAGAAACCAAAAGTATGGGGGACATGGGCATACTGTTCTATATTGTACATGTCCTCTGCATCAGATAAAAATGCTAAATGTTCCATAATAGGACTATTGATATCAGAAAAACCTATAGGACACAACATATGAAGGCTTATACAGCCATGTAACTGACTGCCTAGCAAGACCCTTTAGATATTTCAGATTTTGATGAATGTACATACTGCTGTATTTCAGATTACATGTTGTCCATAGACTATAAAATCATAATGTACTACCAGTAATAAAAAGAAAAAGTGTCATTCCATATTCTGTATTACTGAGGTATCCTCTAGAAGGATTGTTTGTAGGGTATAATAAGGTGCTGCATAAAGGAACCATTTAGAACATGAGTCTGGTATATGGAGCCATAGGCAATTCGTGTGTTATCATAAAGAGTCTGTGCATACAGTTATGTTGTGTGCACAGACCCTTTGTCATAATTTATTCAGCGGAACAATGTTAACTATATATTGTTTTACGCTCTACTAGTTTAGATAAAGCTATTGCATTTCTACGAGTTACTTATCTCTTCCTAAGTGATCCAAATTATTTCTCAGCATGGCAAGGCTATGGACATTTTCTCCATCAATATGCTTTTAATGGACACAGTTGGAATATAAATAAATGAAGTAACTGCAAAGGTTTCTATTAATTAAATGAATTGTTTTTTGTCAGAATACTAGACATAGCAATACTGATATCGATTTCTAAATCAGTAGGTATGCCTTAAATCACAATTAGAGACTTCTACCACACTTTGGGTATTTTTTGCTAGTTTATCTTTGTTTTCTTATTAACTGTATCAAGGATAGATGCATTTGTAGCACTTGGAGAGACCAAATCGTTTTGACGTAAGTAATGGGCACTGTTTTTGGTGTCTTGCTGACTACTAATGGAACTGTTAGATCCCCCGGTATTTACATAACATACTGTATAAAAGTTGTAGTTTCCACCTTTTTTATTGTAATTTTAGGTGCTGCTATTATAATTTAGATTTTTTTTTCAGTATTAAACTTAGATAACACAATATGCATCACAATACAGTATGCATGTAAGTTATCATCTTGGCTAAAGACCCTTTCAGACAACCGAGTATCGTCTGATTTAAATGGCTGGTGTGCCATCCAAATTTGAGACTCCCAGACTCTCAGCACCATAGTCATCTATGACGATAGGAGTCCATGTCTCCTACTGTCCTAAAATGAAATCATGTTTTTAGTTTGGGATAATAGTCTCATGGAAAGCAGGTACATAGATATCAGTGATGTATGGCGTTCAGGTCCAAGTTAAGTGTTTAGTTTGGGAAATACAATCTCAAGGACTGAATCTGCCTGTGCTAAGCTGGCCTTATCCTATTTTTTAAACTAGTTTTAGCTACTGTTTAGTTAGAAAAGGTATAAGTCACTGTAAAATAATGATAAAACAGAGATGTGAAAGTTCAGTTTTAGCCAATAGCAACATGCTTAATTTAGAAAAAAATTTAAAAAACACTTTTTACAGTGATCTCTAGGATAATAAACCTTTGTTTAAGTAATGCAAGAAAACCACCAGTATGTATATTTAGCATAATCAATGTGGTTTTAGAATGATCAAAATTACAATTCTTAAAAAAAAAATTAAATTACGGTTAAATTGCACTTGAGAAAGTTGCGTTACTAACCTCAAGACTTGCACAAAACACTAAGGGACACATACATGGGAAAGCTGCCTGCTCACCAACTGATGACATATCCTTAGTGCAATGTCAAAGGGCTTAGCAGTATGGAAATGGCACAAGTGGAGGCAGCACAAGATGGTGCCTTCTCTATAAAAGGTGAGCTTTGGAGCCAATTCTTCTTAAAGGCCAAATAGTGAGGGGGTTGCACTTGGGTGATGTTAAAAGGTCCCTGCTATATGTCCCTGTGGTTGTGTGGTAGTGGTTTGGGGTGCCCTTGATGTTGGATATGAATGAAGCACAGGTGACAGTTTAACAATGCTCATGGCGCAGTTTACTTGGTAGATTTTTTTCCAATCACAGAGCAACATGGAGGCACATTCACTTACAGCAAACAGTATCCACAGAGTTAGGCACTTTACATGCATGGATAGCAGTGGCATCTGGTCTTTATGTCTTTCACAAATCCCCTGTCCCCTGGGATCTAGTACTCTCTTTAGAACCACTCTTGGGGAAATGGAGGGCACATTTTAGTTGCGGACGCTATGTTTGGCATAGAGTAGTTACAAGATAACTTAATCTGGGAGTTACATTGCAAAACATCAATAAAACAGTTTTGTATAAGAAGTGGCCTTTTTGGGGGACATTGCATACGGATAGCTCAACAATTGAAGATTGGTGGGAGTCCAGCACCTGGAACCCTGACGATCAGATGTTTGAATAAGCTGCGACATTTGGCTGAGAAAACCAAGCACAGAGCCATAAAGAAGGTATGCCTGGTATTGCAGCTCAACCCATTCACTTGAACAGACCATGTGACCAATGAGCCTGACGTCGCTTGGCCTGGGAAGCAGAAGCTGCCATTTCAAACAGCATATCCACAGGGGTCTCACTTGTTGGACCCCTGCTTATCTTCAATTGATGACCTAACCTGAGCATAGATCATCAGTTAACAAAGCCCGGAAACCCTATTTAAGTGAAATCCTTCACTGTCTAACCTTCAGAAGATCATATGCATTTTACTGGCAGTCTAAAAAACTAGATAATGGAGTCAGGGGTGAAGGAGAGGGCTTGGGGCCGCTTATATTAAATTGATAAATGTCTTATTTGTAAATAAATTGCTCTAAAATTATATATAGTATTTTTCACCTTTTTATAAGTTTCAATCATTTTGTTTACTGTTTCCAATTTCTTCAACATGTATGAAAATGAAGAATCCAGTACATTTTGGCTGACATTTAATATTGATTTTACCTTGAAAATATTCCCTGTATCCTCATATAGCTCACTAATAGCACTTCAATGATTATTGTCAACTATTGCAATAGCCTTTTAACTGGCACACAGCAAACCAAAACAGACTGTCCTTCAATCTGTGTTCTGCAGATTGGTCTGGCAAACAATGGCAGCATTAATAAAACCATTTATATGAAAAAAATCAGTCTATCCATGTGTGTCCTATCCTTGTCTTCAATAACAGAATTAAAAATTCTATTTCTCATTTACAAAGCTATTCACAATGCTACATATTGCTACTCTTTATGTTTGCTTTTCCCAAGTTCTCTGGCACTGGCATATAAGTATGGGTTTGCAGAGTCAAACTTCTAAAAGGACTGTGTACTTTGTGCATGTACCTCCTGTCTCAGATATTGCTCGATGAGCAAAGACAACAACAATCCTCTAAATGTTGTCATTAAAGTATACAGAAGGGACCAAAGAATCAGTTGCATAGGAACAGCAGAAAATCAGTTAGGGAAGTATACTGTAATTTGTTAGCTATCCCATTTTTGGGCATATTAAAGGGAGTCTATCATTAGAAAAACACATTTTTAACTAATGGCATGTTGGAATAGCCTTTAAAAATACTATTCTACTCCTACCTTTCATTCCTAGCTTCTCCCCGCGGTTTCTGATAAAATTGGTTTCTTCTGTTAAGCAAATTAGGATCACAGAGCTCCTGGGGCATTCCCCCTGTGCTCTGAGCACCCTCTGCGCTCCGAGCACCCTCTGCATCATAACTCTCCACAGCGCCCTTAGCTGCTTATGTTCATTCCCCTCCTCCTCTTCACTGGAACTTCTGCCTTTCGCAGGCATCGCTGCTCGTGTAGCAGACCACCGGAAAATGGCCGACTGGACATGCTTATGTATTGTGCCGCAGTACACTCGTGTAGCAGACCACTAGAAAATAGCCGCCCGGACATGTGCAGTCTGATGCCTGTGAAAGGCAGAAGTTTTGGCGAAGTGGAAGAGGGGAGTGAACATGAGCAGTTAAGGGGCGGTGGAGAGTTATGACGCAGAGGGTGCTTGGAGCACAGGGGGAACGCCCCCAGTGTGCCATGATCGTAATTTGCATAACAGAAGAAACCAGTTTTATCAGAAACTGCAAGGAGAAGCTTAGAATGGAAGGTAGGAGTAGAATAGCCTTTTTAAAGGCTATTCCAACGTGCCATTAGTTAAAAATGTGTTTTTCTAATGATAGACTCCCTTTAAAAATTATTTAATAATCTCCGACACCCCATAAAAACTTCCATGTACATTAATTGATTACAAGATCAATAACTTTGTAAATGACATTACTGCTTCTATATACAGTGCCTTGCAAAAGTATTCATACCCCTTGAACTTTTTCACATTTTGTCACCTTACAACCACAAACTTAAATGTATTTTCTTGAGATTTTAAGTGATAGACCAACACAAAGTAGCAGATAATTGTGAAGTGGAGCAAAAATGAGACATGATTTTCAAAATTGTAATCAAACAAAAATCTGAGAAGTGTGACGTGCAAAAGTATTCAGCCCCCTGTACTCTGATACCCATAAATAAAATCTAGCGCAATCAATTGCCTTCAGAAGTCAATTAATCAACAGAGTCCAGCTGTGTGTAATTTAGTCCCAGTATAAATACACCTGTTCTGTGAAGGCCTCAGTGGTTTGTTAGAGAACACTAGTGAACAAACAGCATCATGAAGACCAAGGAACCCACCAGAAAGGTCAGAGATAAAGTTGTGGAGAAGTTTAAAGCAGGGTTAGATTATAAAAACATATCCCAAGCTTTGAGCATCCCAAGAAGTACTGTTCAATCCATCAGCCAAAAATGGAAAAAGTATTATACAACTGCAAACCTACCAAGACATGACCGTCCATCTAAACTGACAGATCAAGCAAGGAGAACACTGGTCAGAGAAGCAGCCAAGAGGCCCATGGTCACTCTGGAGGAGCTGCAGAAATATACAGCTCAGGTGGGAGAATCTGTCCACAGGACAACTATAAGTCGTGCACTCTAGAAATCTGGCCTTTATGGAAGAGTGGCAAGAAGAAAACCATTGTTGAAAGAAAGACATAAGTAGTGCCATTTGCAGTTTGCCACAAGCCATATATGGGACACAGCAAACATGTGGAAGAAGGTGCTCTGGTCAGATGAGTCCAAAGTTGAACTTTTTGGCCTAAATGCAAAGGGCTATGTGTGGCAGAAAAGTAACACTGCTCATCACTCTGAAAACACCATCCCCACTGTGAAACATGGTGGTGGCAGCATCATGCTGTGTGGAGGCTTTTCTTCAGTAGGGACAGGGAAGCTGCTCAGAGTTGATGGGAAGATGGATGGAGCTAAATACAGGGCAATCCTGGAAGAAAACCTGTTGGAGACTGCAAAAGACTTGAGACTGGGAAGGATATTCACCTTCCAGCAAGACAATGATCCTAAACATACAGCCAGAGCTACAGTGGAATGGTTTAGATCAAAGAATATTCATGTGTTAGAATGGCCCAGTCAAAGTCCAGACCTAAATCCCATTGTGCATCTGTGGCAAGACATGAAAATTGCTGTTCACAGACGCTCTCCATCCAATCTGGCTGAGCTTGAGCTATTTTGCAATGAAGAATGGGCAAAAATCTCAGTCTCTAGATGTGCAAATCTGGTAGAGACATACCTCAAAAGACTTGCAGCTGTAATTGCAGCAAAAGGTGGCTGTACAAAGTATTGATAAAGGGGGGCTGAATACTTTTGCACGTTACACTTTTCAGGTTTTTATTTGATTAAAATTTTGAAAACCATGTATCATTTTCCTTCCACTTCACAATTATCTGCTACTTTGTGTTGGTCTACCACTTAAAATCTCAAGAAAATACATTTAAGTTTGTGGTTGTAAGGTGAAAAAGTTCAAGGGGTATGAATACTTTTGCAAGGCACTGTACATGACTGCCATGCTGTATTTTCAAAGGTAATGCACAATGTACAGTATAACATAAACAGTGAAAAGGGATCTCCCTCATACGTTAATAATTTAAAGGAGTTGGCCCATGTTTTAATGGTATAACCTATCCATAGGATAGGGGTTAAAATGCTGATCAGTGAGAGTCCAAGCATCTGTTTATACTGAGTATATTCTCCATTTACGGTCTATGGCACTGTCTGAGATAGTTGAACCCAGCAGTGCCATACTGAATAGAACAACAGTGTGCATGCTTGACGTGCTGCTCCATTAACTCTTTCATGCATAATCACGTTAATTTACGTCATTATGCGTGATGGGTTGTATGGAGAGAGCTCAAACAGTCACACTCCAAACTCCACTATGGTGAAGACCAAAGAGCTGTGGAAGGACACCAGAAACAAAATTGTAGACCTGCCAGGCTGGGAAGACTGAATCTGCAATAGCCAAGCAGCTTGGTGTGAAGAAATCAACTGTGGGAGTAATAATTAGACAATGGAAGACATACAAGACCACTGATAATCTTCCTCAATCAGGGGCTCCACGCAAGATCTCACCCCGTGGGGTCAAAATGATCACAATAACAGTGAGCAAAAATCCCAGAACCACACGGGGGGACCTAGTGAATGACCTGCAGAAAGCTGGGACTAACGTAACAAAAGCTACCGTCAGTAACACACTATGCCGCCAGGTACTCAGATCCTGCAGAGCCAGACATGTCCCCCCCGCTTAAGCCAGTACATATCCGCACCCGTCTGAAGTTTGCTAGAGAGCATTTGGATGTTCCAGAAGAGTATTGGGAGAATGTCATATGGTCAGATGAAACCAAAGTAGAAGTGTTTGGTAGAAACACAACTCGTCGTGTTTGGAGGAGAGTGAATGCTGAGTTGCATCCAAAGAACACCATACCTACTATGAAGCATGGGGTTGGAACATCATGCTTTGGGGCTGTTTCTCTGCAAAGGGACCAGGATGACTGATCCATGTACATGAAAGAATGAATGGGGCCATGTATCGTGAGATTTTGAGTGCAAACCTCCTTCCATCAGCAAGGGCATTGAAGATGAAAGGTGGCTGGGTCTTTCAGCATGACAATGATCCCAATCACACCGCCAGGGCAACGAAGGAGTGGCTTTATAAGAAGCATTTCAAGGTCCTGGAGTGGCCTAGCCAGTCTCCAGATCTCAACCCCATAGAAAACCTTTGGAGGGAGTTGAAAGTCCGTGTTGCCCAGCGACAGCCCCAAAATATCACTGCTCTAGAGGAGATCTGCATGGAGGAATGGGCCAACATAACAGCAACAGTGTGTGCCCACCTTGTGAAGACTTATAGAAAGCGTTTGACCTCTGTCATTGCCAACAAAGGATATATAATGAAGTATTGAGATGAACTTTTGTTATTGAGCAAATACTTATTTTCCACCATAATTTGCAAATTAATTCTTAAAAAATCAGACAATGTGATATTCTGGATTTGTTTTCTCATTTTGTCTCTCATAGTTGAGGTCTACCTATGATGTGAATTACAGGCCTCTCTCATCTTTTTAAGTGGGAGAACTTGCACAATTGGTGGCTGACTAAATACTTTTTTTCCCCACTGTATAAAAATAAACAAAAGTAAACATAAACACTTTAGGCATCTCCACACTCAAAAATGTTTGAACTATTAAAATATAGAAATATTTATCCCTTACTGTGAATGCCGTAGCGGGGGAAAAAAATCAAAATGGCCTAATGGCAATTTTTTTTTCAATACTCTGCCTCCTATAAAAAATGGAATAAAAAGAGATGAAACCATCAGAACTTCCCCATAAAAATGTCATCTTGTCCAGCTACATACACATAAATATAAAAACGTTACAGTGTCAGAACATGGCGACACAAAAATATTTCTCTATTTTGCAAAGTTTTAAGAATACAGAAGACAGTTAACATGTCATTTTTACCATGATGCCGTAAAAATTAAACCCATAAGAAATTGGCACAAATGCATTTTTTTTTTCCAATTTTCCACCTCATTCAAAAAATTTTTCCAGCTTCCCAGTACATTTACTGGATATTGAATGCCATTACAAAGTACAATTTGTCCCTCAAACAATAATCCATCATGTAACTCTGTGAACTGAAAAATTAAATAATTATGGCTATTGGAATGGGTAGAGAGAAAAACGGAAATGCAAAAACAAAAATTGACAGAGGCATGAAAGGGTTAAGACCAGGAATGTGACCACTCTTCTCGTGAACAGTGGAGGTCCCAGCAGTTGGACCCACACCGATAATCATGTTATCCCCTATCCATTCCATAAAATGTGGACCAATCTCTTTATCACCTATCCATATGATAGGTAGGCATCTGGTTGATGAGGGTCCTTTCAGTGGGAGTCAGAGTCTTAACAATCCTGAGAACCACGGTCCCAGGAAACGTCCATAATAGGTGATGAAGTTCTTTATTATTTAATATTAAATGAAACTAAAATTATATAGACTGTACTTACAATTGCTTTATTATATTTAATTTCTTATTTGTATATTTTGCTTGATATAATATTCCGCAGTGCATTGATGTTTTGCACAGAGATTATGAAAAATGTTATAAGTAATGCATATTTTGTGTTCCATATGACTGGATATTGACAAGTTTCTATTATTTTAATAAAGACTGAATATTCTGCATAGCAGCATACAAGGCATAGTTGCTAGATATCAGTTTTTTGCCATGTGGACCACAATTGGAATGATTTATTAACTTGCATTAGAGAAGATATGTTTAGACAGGATACAATTAGAAAAGAGTTAACAGCAAAGAGGCGAGAATGTGCTATTACTCTGACTGGCAGGTAAACCGGACAGCATAAAATGACAATGACAGCCATTCTTCTGTGATAAATTATTTCATATTATTGGATTTTACTATTATACTAAAGCTAGCTTACCATGTAACTTTGTGTGAAATGAAGGTTTAAAAAATCTAGTTATGTAATGAGAGCTGCTATTCGTAGCAAAAATGATCAGTAAGATGTGGAGGTCAGATGTAGAGGGACTGCTGGGACCTAATGCAAAGAGGTGGGGGCACACATCTCTACCAGGTGACACTTATTTTACCTCACAGGGACCAGATGCTGCTGATAATCCTGGAACCCTATAGCACCAGGTGGAAGAAATTATAATTTCAATATCAGACCACACAGTGTTTTTTATATGCCGCCATGAAGATGCAAAGCAGTAAGAGATTTTTAGGAATGTTTGTGAAATTGCTTTTTTTATGCTAATCTTTTTGAGTAGTATACCATTTAAAAAGCCAACCGTATGAAATCTAAGGTGGACTTAAATGCAATAGACAGATTTGACATGGAAACAATTATCTTTCCACTTGTGAGTGGTTACTGTATATTTCAGTCTGCAATTTTCATTCCATTTATTCTTAGACCCCTAATATACAATTTGCAGTATATCTTGAGTTTTAGATCTATCCCATGTGGTCCTGAACATTCAAGTAATACATGTTGGATATGAGGTATCTGTGTCCAGGCTGCTGCTGCATTGAGTAGTTCTCATGAATAAGCTCAACTTTGTAAGGTGTGGAGGAAACAATGAAAGTGTTGCTGTTAGGCATAATGTTTGTTGACACTGCTTTATATTATATCCTTTTATTCTTGTGTGATTGGCACTTTTTGCTCCTCCACCCCCCACCCCAAGTTCAACACCGAAGACAAGGATTGCTGTTTAATATGGCACTGGAAAAGTGATGCCATGATTGGTGGGACAATGACAATGAGCACATACAGTAGGTATAGGGATTCTGCATTCCTTATGCTTGGTGCAGTATATACAGTAACATGTATAGTTTTTTTCCATGCCAACCTTTCTGCCAAAGTAGTGTGTGGTGCGATTGGACCGCCAGCAGCAGTGTGAGGGGGTAGAGCCTGGTAACACAAATGCTTTTAGATGTTAAAGACATAAAAAAGGTGTTTGATCACAGGCTCTGTGGAAGACCTAGTACCACGGTGCAGATGTTAGGGAGGCGCTGATGAACTGAACTGAAAATGAACTTACCAGGCTGCTGGTACACCTGTGTGCAGGGAAAATTTGTTGACTGTGAAGCTTAGCGTAAAAGCTACATTTGCTATCTAAATGTTGTGCCTTTCAATATCTTTGACAA
This sequence comes from Leptodactylus fallax, assembly GCA_947044405.1. Taxonomy (NCBI): domain Eukaryota; kingdom Metazoa; phylum Chordata; class Amphibia; order Anura; family Leptodactylidae; genus Leptodactylus; species Leptodactylus fallax. The sequence continues at coordinate 421,173 of CAMRHE010000420.1, forward strand.
AAATAAGTCATTTGTTACTGTATGTGACCAACTGAAGTCATAGCTGTTTGTTAGCATTGTTTTAGTAAGACTGTTATGCCAACCTTTCTGCCAAAGTAGTGTGTGGTGCGATTGGACCGCCAGCAGCAGTGTGAGGGGGTAGAGCCTGGTAACACAAATGCTTTTAGATGTTAAAGACATAAAAAGGTGTTTGATCACAGGCTCTGTGGAAGACCTAGTACCACGGTGCAGATGTTAGGGAAGCGCTGATGAACTGAACTGAAAATGAACTTACCAGGCTGCTGGTACACCTGTGTGCAGGAAAAATTTGTTGACTGTGAAGCTTAGCGTAAAAGCTACATTTGCCATCTAAATGTTGTGCCTTTCAATATCTTTGACAAAAATAAGTCATTTGTTACTGTATGTGTCCAACTGAAGTCATAGCTGTTTGTTAGCATTGTTTTAGTAAGACTGTTATTGATATTCTTCAGATGATTCTGCTCCTTATTGGCTGCAACTCTATCTAATCTAAAAACCTACCAGCCCACCTATTACAGCTTCATTCCTCTACTGCATTCCCCTTCTATAGTCTTTGAGGGGTGTCTTCTGCGAAGGTGTGTTGGGAAGGGTGTGATTTCCTTTCTAGACATATACAGAGTCTGGAATAGGTTTTTCCTCTTTTTTAGACAGATTTACAGTCTGTGTAATCCCCCCCCCCCATTGGTGTGTGAGTTCTTCCTTCCTTAAACCCCCTGTGTGATTTGCTCTCCCTGAAGATTTGTTTCTCTCCTCTCATACTCTGAACTGCTTCTTATATCACCTATTATCCATCATTGTTTTTATCATTGAAAGGTATTCATACATGAAGTTTTGCTGCAAATTTACTACTTCACTAGTTAAACTTGAGCAATGAAGAAAAATGTATTACAAAAAACATATTTTTATGCTAAAGAAATGGCATTTTCTACAACTGTGTTTTTAATAATGATCATTATGATGATAATAATAATGTGCAACCTAAGAAAAGTCATTAACTATCAATAAGCAAATTAGAATATTAATATTTTTACATTGATCTTTTCAAATTTTGCTTAAACAACTTTAAAGGAAATCAAATGTGAAAAAGTATAGAAATTCCACATCGTTAAACTGACCAGAGAGGAAATTGTGTGGATTTTAATCATCACAAAATTAGCATAAAAATGGACATAGAAAACAAGAAGGAAAAATTGCATAAATTACTGAGATATTGCTAGATTTACATGTGAATCATCGCAAGTTTCCATTATTCTGTGCTTCATATATGCATGAGGAGTGAATAAAGATATAAACCTTATGTATTTTAACCTTGGTAATATTATATCTTATATTTGACAATAATATTTAATGTATAAGGGATCATTTTAGGGCCAATTTATTTTAGTAAGGATACACTAGTGAGCCAACATTTTTTTTATTTTTTTTATCATATCATTTTGGGATGACCATAACTTATTGACTACATTTTATTAACTCTTTTTATTAATTGTTGCATATTGTTTTTCATTTTTTTTAATTTTATAATTTGGTTTGTTTATTATATGCAAAAATGTAACTTAGATTTTTCCATTGGCTGAGCTAGTTGAGTGTTTTTATCACTTTTTATTCCATTTTTATGGAGGCAAGATGACAAAAAAATTGCATTTTGGGTTTTTTTTAGCTGCTCTTTTACGAAGTCCAACATGTGGGATAAATAACGTAGGTCATTATGGATGCAGTAATAACTACTTTAAGTTTGGAGAATTTTATGCAATAAAACCTTTTTTTTTAATTTTTCCACTGACAAAGCTAGTTAAGGGCATATATTTTGTAGGACTGTGGTTTTTATTGATAACATTCTGTGGTAAAATCAAGTTATTGATAACCAAGTCACAGAGTAGAATAGAGGGAGACTCTAATCACATAAAAGCCGGCATCAGAGCGGTCATGCTGTTACTGCAACCATACTGACATTTTCAAAAGCAGTTATTACTGCTATTTTCCTGCTATTATGTGGGCCCTTATGAGTCTAATTGATGAAACGTGTTGGGAAGATGTTATTGGCAGTTTAAGTTAGTTATTGCTGAAGGACATTGCTTTGATATAGGTTCCAATATCCCTTTTGTCCTGTTGGCGTGGCGTTAGGCCAGTAACCTCAGGACATTTGGAGAAGTGTGTATATTTGGATCCTTCATTTAACCCCTTGAGCTGTCCATACAGTGTATATAACCTATCATTTACATTGGGCGATAGTTCAGCTATTAGCATTGATAGGATTGACATGCATGGGAGTAAACTAGTCCTGAGCTGTTAAACTGATCCCTGTGCCATTGATGGTATATTACGCGGTTTAGATGTTACCAGTACGAACGCTTTATTCTATCCCTTGATTTTATTGTATTTTTATCATTAAAAGTGAAGTTTTAAAAATTTATGTGATTAGAGTCTCCCTCTATTCTACTCTGTGAATTGGTTATAAGGATGGAGACATGTGGTCTCTTTAAGTCGGTAATTTGCAACTTTTTGATAACTTTTACACCAGTTTTCTGCATATGAGATGGCCGAAAAACAGCATTTATGGTGTTGTTTTTGGTTTTTTGTTACAGTGTTCACCATGCAGGATAAATAATGTATTATTTTTTGTTTTTCACTTTTCTTTTTACATATTTCAGCATTTTTAAATGGGAAACGTTTCATTGCTTTTTATTTTTTTATATTTTTAAACTTTTTTATTTTTTTGACCCAGAATGAGACTAGACTACTCAGTCTTTTGAGTTTATTATGGCTGTCAACTTCAAAATGACTGCCAGGGTATTAGGTCCTGCCAGGGGTAATGATGGCCATGCCAGAGTCCTTGATCTGGCACAAGGAAATTCAACTGTCAGAAATAACTTGCTGATTGTCACTATTGACTGTGGAATCTAAGGGGTTAAACACTAGGAATTACAGTTCTCTATTATCACTGGTGTTGCAGCAAGATGATGTCAGCTGATGGAGCCAAGCCTAGAAAAAAGGCTATTTTAAAATATTTTGTATGTGCATTTTGAAGCCTATGAAAAAACTGCAAGATAAAAGCTATACCTAAATCATGCAGTGTTTTGAAAACTGTAAGTATGTTGATCACTGAATATTTTACTACAATTATAAAGACACATTTGGTCACAGATTTTTGAACTTAAAAAATGGTACAGTATGTAAAACATGAATGGAAACACCACTAAAAATGCTGTTTGTGAATCTAGAGTAAATGTGTAGGATTTTTTTTTTATTAAGGCCTCGTGTACATGACCTTATGAAAAATATGGCGCCGTTCTGGATGTGCACATTGCTGCACTGAAGTTTGGAGTGATACCATATTTTCTGCATGGGGTTCAGGATGGGTACTGTACTTGTGCAATAGTATGATGCGATGAGTACAATATGTAAAACAGACCAGACAGAGAAATCTATTTTTTCAAGAGGTTTTTTTTCCAATAACGAATCTGTTTAGGGATAGAAATTATTATTTATACTGTATTTGTACAAAGTTTTGTCAGTAATCTATTTTTTTGTTATTTTTAGTCTACATTTGTCAAGCTATAGAGGAAAATTGATGCCCATGCTGCATCTGATGAATTGTGTATAGATATTTATCACACAACAACTTACAAACTTTATATAAATAATACAGCATTGTGTGGGAGGTATAGAAAGCTGAATGGCTGTCTACAGTGACAGTACACTTTAGATGGCTGTCAAGCAAATGTTTGTTCCACCAACAGCTATGCCAATACACTTGTGCTTGTCAAATTTTCCTCTTAATATAGGCTATTTCACATTCGCTTCATAGTGGTTTTTACCTTTCTCAACATGCTAGGATTATAGGTTGTGCTTCATTGACATATTTTTTTTAACATGATCAACTACGTAACTACAATATGTGTAAAAAAGATTTAGATGGGATGTAACTTTTTGGGGCAGAAGTTGCAGGCCCTAAAGCCTGAAGATGGTCAAGTGATACTTTTGCCCCATATTGGAAAACTATTATTATTAGAGATGCACAACTAGTTCCCATAAATAGTAGCTGACCAAGTATTCACACATAAATTTACACAATTGTGCTTAATGATATAAAGAAATAACAATAAAACCTAATAAGTGAGCACAATTAAAGTAATATATGCCCTCCTCTTTCTACAATGGGATCATTCCAGTATTCAAATTACAAGATTTCATTTTCCTAAAACAACATTTTTCTTATCTACATTAAAGTGATAACATTTTCTCCTTAGGTTGCGATGGTAGAAAATTTATGAGCTATTATGTACAATTAAAATATAATTGCCAAGAATTTTGGTAATCATATGACATTACCAATTCAGCTAAAATAACAAATTTCAAGGCTTTAATTAAAGAATATCAGTGGAGGATGCTTGTTTATGTTATTACTTACTTTGAAACCAGCTGAGATGAAAGAACCTTATTGCTTCAATTAAAATTCTCCTGATAATGACAAGACTGATTTGGATTTTCTTGTGTGTTATTCTGTTGATTGACTGCATATCAGGTCATTAAGGAGCTGTCCACTTTCAGCCATCTGTTGCATCTTTGTGCCCGTCTGCACAACATGTCTGCTTTTGCCAGTTTTGCATCTCCCTAATCTCATAACACTTTTAATTTCAGTGTATTACATGTTATATATATATATATGTATTTGGGTGTCTAGCTTTCCCATTGGCTGCTTGATCTGGTGTGTGTGTGTGTGTGTGTGTTATATATATATATATATATATATATATATATATATATATATTACAAGATTTATAGATCTAGTATAGGTATTACAAGATGTATATGTGTATGTTTATTTTTGTATATTTTAAGTATAAGCTCATAAACAAAATGCTTTTTTTCTCCTTCCTGATTGATGCATCCATTGCTGAGATATCAGCTTTTTCTTTTTTATTGATATGTTATGAGCTGTGTGCCACAATGAGGATGTCCCTGTTGTTCTCAGCACACCAAAGAGCTACCTCCCTGCTATGACAGATGAGGCCACACAGTGCACATATTAAGGAGAGGGACTGGATGCAGGAAGGAGTAACAGATCAATAGCATTTCAGTTAAAAGCTAATATGTCAGCAATGGAGGTGTAGATAGGGAAGCAGAGAAAAGTGTTTTATTCATGTGAACCTCCACTATTGGCTGTGCTTGTAGCTCAGTAGGGACTGTTCTGATGACAGTTGTCCTTTAACAAGGCCTTGTACACATGGAGATATTATGGCTCGAACCACCTTTATACTCTGGGTCAGTACAATCAGTGTCGGACTGGGATGTCTAGGGCCCACCAGTGGAATTGCTTCTAGGGGCCCACCATCAGGAACCCTGCAGATCAGTGGTACAGAAACAAGGCAGCTAAAGGTAATAACATGTCGGGAGCCATGCTGCTCACCTGCCATAACATGTGCACCACTGCACTACCTAAACTTACTGCTCCACCCTGTATGGCAAGTGAACAGCGTGGCTCCTAGAATCGTTACCATTACCTGTTTGTAATGTAATTATGTAATGTAATAATGTAATTATGTTTGTAATGTAATGTTTGTAATTACCTGTTTGTAATCGCAGATGTAATATTGCTGGCCTATCCTAAGCACAGGCCATCAATATTAGAAAGATGGATAAATACTTGGAAGAGGATGTCCACGAATTGGCGCAACCCAAGTCCCAGGTGTGAGGTGTAAAATAAAAAATACTCACCTGTCCGTTGTCTGCTGCCAGTGTCCATTCAGTCTCGTGCCGGCGACTCCTTGCTGGGAGTCCTGCACCTCATGTGACTGCTAAGACCAATTAGGTACAGGATTTCCAGAAATGAGGCGCCACCATGAGACTGAACAGACACAGGCGGTGGACAACAGGCTGCTGGGGACAGGTGAGTATACTTTTTTTAAAAAATTTTTATTTTTACACTTCCCTGGCGGCTGCCACAGTGGTTGCTCCACTTAATAGACAACCACTGTCCAGGGTTAATGGTTTTTATGGTCTATGGATAGGCCATAAATACCTGATCGCTAGGGGGCTGACACACGGACTACCAGCTGTATAGCGTCACTTCCGGCGCCCGTTTTGTACACAACACAGGGCTGGAAGCAGAAAGCTCCATCCACTGTATAGTTGCCCGGTGCCGTCACTGCAGCTCAGCTCATACTGACTTCAATAAGCGCTGAGATACAGTGAAGGTGCCCGGCTAATACACAGTGGACAGAGCTTATTGCTTCTGTCCCCGTATTGTGTACAGGATGGGCACCAGAAGTGGTACAGCTGATCGGTCCAGGGTCGGCCCCTACAGATCAGGTATCTATGACCTATCCTGACGATAAACCATAACAAATTATGCCTGGACAACCCCTTTAATATACCCCTGTACACACTTTACAGAGGTTGTCCAGTATAATTTTTTTCTTTTTTATAATTAATCTGGGGGAGGTGAACCCCTCCCCCCAAAAAACAAAAACATACTAAACATACTCACCTATCCCTGGTGCTCCAGTGTCAGCAGGTCCCAGCAGGTCCGGTCCTGCAGCTCCGCTGTCTTCTTTTGCCGGAAGTCCTCACAGGCTGTGACGTCCCAGGCCCCTTCCTTTAGGCCGCTGATTGGCCTCAGGGGTCACATGACGTCACAGGTAGTCACGTGCAGAGGGAACTTCCGCTGGAAGAAAACAAAGCTGCAAGACACTGGGGACAGGAGAGAAAGTTTTTGTTTTTTTTTTCACCTGTGTAATTAAAAAAAAAAAATGTTATCCTGCACAACCCCTTTAACGTCCCTAGAGAGAATTCTTGATAGTGACGGTTACGGGTGCTACAGCGGTATCTCAGATACTTGAAAGGGATACAGCTGTAGTACCCACAACTGCAGTTATCAAGAATACGGTGAGTGAGCAGATCAGCGCCCGGCATGTAAACAATAATGGGAGAGTATGATATGCTCCGCAGTGGCCCCTACACAGTATTACATGCCCACAATGGCCCCCACGCAGTATTATATGCCCACAGTGGCCCCCCCCACAGTAGTATATGCTCACAGTGGCCCCCACACAGTATTTTATGCTCCTCAGTGGCCACCACACAGTATTATATGCGCACAGATACGCCCCCCCCCCCTCAGAGCCGGTACTATTTTTATACTCTGGGGTTCTCCTCAGACCCCAGAATATATTAAGTAGAGGCCCAGGAGAAGTGATTAAAAATAACAAACACCTGTCTTACCTCTCCGGGGTATCCTTGCTCTGTCTTGCTGCCTTTCCCATCTTCCTTGGTCCCCACGTCCCGTGCCCCAGACGTCACCGCTGGGGCCTTTGATTGGACCTCTGCGATCACGTCGGGTGTGAAGACATCATTACGCCGGCGCGCCCATGTCACTGCTGGGGCCTAACCACAGGCCCCTGCAGTGGGGCTGGAAAAGTGCCAGAGACGATGCTGAGCCCAAGACAGGTGAATATTTTTTTTTTTGTCACTTTCCCTGGGCTGGCATACCCTTTCCATTAACAATAGGTGTAGCGGTCAGGGAATCAGGTTTTCCCCGACTACTACCATGGTAGTCCAGGGCCCCAGCCTCTTCCAGTTGGCTGTGGGCCCCATACCCCTCCGGTCACGGTCGCACCCCCTGCGACCACGATCCTTATGCCACTGTCCATTGGTCAGGGGCCCGATCGGGATGGTCAGGGGCCTGATCGGGCCCCTGACTGTCCTGATCGGACCCCTGACCTTTGCATTGGCAAAATAAGGCCTAAATATAGTCGGGGCTCGGGACCCACGGGGGGGATTCACCAGTTCCCCGGTGGGCCAGTTCAACCCTGAGTACAATAGTGGTGAAATTTCTTTGCATCACCAAATTGTGACTGTCATAACCTTTTAAAGGGCATCTGTCAGCAGGAAAATGTGCACACAACTAACCCCAGTACCTTGTAGATTCTGCTGTTTTCATATATGCCAGTCTTATCCAGCTCTGATGCCCCATTTGCATGCAAATTGTGATTTTCACGACATGCAAATTAGGTAAAGTGCTTTGAGGGTATGTTGTAGCTCACCCAGGCTTTCTCCTCCACTCTAGTTTTCCTTTCCTATGATCTACCCAACTCCACCTTCAATACTTGTTTGACAGTCTCCCTCCAGCTTCCAACATCAGAAATGGGTTTTTCTGGGCTTTATATATTGACGACCTATCCCCAGATCCCCAAAGACACCTGAATGTATCCGCAGCGCTCCAGTGAGACACATTCATTTGTTACAAAGCCTGGGGTATAGCTTAGTCCCAAGCTCAAATGAATGGGGCTGAGCTGCAATACAAATACAGCCACTGTATGATGTTTGACGCTGTTTTTGTGCACAATACAAGAGACTACAGCACTTGTCCAAACACTGCAGTGTCTTCAAACAGCTACTCGATGGGTTTTTATAGGTGTCAGACTCCCACTGATCTGGTATTGAAGTTTTATCCTAATAATATGTCATCAATATGTTAATCTCGGCAAACCACTTTATTCATATCCAGGGTATTAACCTTCATGAAATATGTCTGAGAACTTATTTTAAAAATATTATAAATAGATATGAAAATTGCTGTTAACCGGTAAAAGTACAAATCATGTCTAAATATATCCAAATAATAAACCCCTCGTGTAACTGCAATACAAAACATGATCAAATGGATTAAGAACAATTCAAGAAAACATTGATTTGCGCAGTAGCATGTGGAAGATGAAGCCAATACTAAAAGTTACCAATTAGATCATTAATTTTAATGTTCCAATCCACAAATGCTGATTTATATCCAAATCAATCCAATAATGATTCTAATTCACAGCTGTTCAGAATGAGTAGTAATTTAACTATGGATATGGTACAAAAGTTACAGATTTTCTGGAAATGATGCTGGTTTAATAAATGTACAAAATGGGCTATATCGTTTATCATTTTATGAGTTTAGATAACAGAAAAGTGATTGTTATTGGGGTTTTGGACACCTTAGTATTACAGGTGGCTAATGCCTATCTTAAGAGAACTATTAGAGCAATGCTATTGTGGTTATTGGTCCTGCTCTCATGAAGATTATTTTAAGAGTAAATTCAGGTATATAATAAGATTTATATATTAGTGATATACATTAATTCCTTTAATGTCTGGGAGTCTGTCAGCAGGAAAATGAGTATCAAACTAATAGCAATGCCTTGTAGGGCGGCTTCCACACTTTCCAAAGATGTCTTTCTTTATTCTGCATTGCAGCTCCATTTTCATAAAAATCTGAGTTTTATTTTTATGCAAATTAGCTGAAGAGGGTTTTAGGGGTGTTTCTTCTCATGATGGGGCTTCACTCTGTGCTTTAGATAATCGCCCCTAACTGCCACCCAGCTTCACTCCCCATTGCTTAAGTGAGATCTTCCACTTTGATACACTTTCTCTGTAGTTAGGCCAGGGCCCCCACATGGTTTACTCATAGCAAACTGGATGGGATTATAGCGAATACCATTCCCAATTTGCAGTAAAATATGTGCAGTGGAGATGCTGCAATTTCCATAACCGCAGCAGTTTTGGAAGTCGCAGCATGTCAATTAAACCTATGCAAACGCTGGCAGTTTCCCTGTAGGTATAATTGAAGCAGAAAGTCCGCAGGGGAAACCTCTATGAACTTTCTGTGCAAAGTGTTGCGGGAATAACTGCGATGCGTTGCCACTGTTTTGCCATGGCCCCTACATGGGGCTTTAGAGTTGGAGAGTGAAATCCCAGCAGAAGACACGCTCTTAAAGCCCTTTTCAGCTAATTTGCATAAGACTAAAACACTGATTTTTATTCAATTGGATCTGCAATGTAGAATAAGAAAGGCATCTTTGGAAAGTGTAGAGGCCACTCTACGAGGTACTGTCATTAGTTTGATACCGATTTTCTTGCTGAAAGAACCCCCTTTAAGCGGGAAAGATCATTCAAAAGATCAATAAAACAGCTGTGAAATCAAACTCCCCATCATTTCCTTAAATTGCCATCATTTAATTAGGTCTGCATTTTGCTTATGGCACTGAGGGCACTGACAGTCATAGCTGTTGATGAGATATAAGAGTAACAGCATGGAAATCAAGCTACAGCGAAGGGGATTTTATGTACTTATTCAGATGTGCAGTGTGAGCACAATACTACTGAAAGTTTTTGATATCAAATATTCCAACGCTGCTCCACCTGTTGACTGAAGCTGTAACATACACGTTCATAGTACCCAAGGTGTGCAGAAACGGTAATAAAATGATGATACTTGTGGCACTGATGCTGTTAGTTCCCAGAAGCAGGACTGGTTTAATCAATACATTTATTGATACTGGGTATCTATTTGCATAATAGAAACTGTAAGTTATTTGCAAGTCCAAACACTTGACTCACGGGAGCTCTGTCATAAAAGTGGACAGTTACTATTAATTCCATGCCGCTGTACATGAAAGGGAGTTTCACACATATTGCAAATACAATAAACATAAAGTGATAGTGACTGACAGGTACAGAGGGAGAGAGGACCCTGCCTGTAAGGATATGCAATCTATAAGGCATGTTAGCTTTATTTAGTGGAATAGACATTTTCGAAACAGAGGAGAAACTAGAAGATGATGGACCCAGATGCAAAATCTGTAACAGGGCCCCCACTTACCATTTCCAAGGTATAATACTGGTGTCTTATTATGTTGTAAAGAGGCCTTTGGGCCCGCTCAGCCTCCAGGGCCCAGTAGCAGCTGCTACCTCTGCATCCCCTTTAACTACGCCCCTGATTCAAAAGTATTATCTAGTAGTTTCCATAAGTGCCCACTTTGGAACTGAAGGCTACTGTATATCAATATGTGAAACTCTCAGTATCTTCCTGTTTGATGTGTACCTATTTCCAATATTGACACAGTTTGCATAATAAGAATATCTCATGTGACCTTCCAATGCAAATTACGCAGAAGTATTAAAACTATCTCTGTAGCACCTAATTCAAAGGAGGACACAGTTGGATGTATAGCAAGGCAAGTGAAGTTTTCTTTCAAACAGAATTTTTTATTACTTGAAAATTAGAGAGCCTTGACTATTTCATCTTTAGACTTGAACAATAACTTATAGAAGATTAAGAAAAAACTGAAGAGCAAACATATAAATTTTGACAACACTTGTACCAAGAGGAAAGCAAATGTTTTGTGCAGGTTAACCAGGTGTTGGTATAAATGGCTATTTCTTCATTTTCACCAAATGTGTTTGTTTATCACGGAAACTTGAGAGGATCGACAAAAGACAGGTCAGAGAGCTCAATGTTCTGAAGTCATAGCTTCAAGGTTTTCAAAATCATGTACAGTGCTAGTTCTAGGCTGGGAAGGGTATGGGATAGTGTAGAGACTTGATAGAAGATGGATCAAAAGAAGAAGTGAGAATTAGATCATTTCTAATACAAAGTCAAAGTAGTGAACTTGAGACGTAAAAGTTCCTTGAATGAAATATCAAAGGAAAAGGAGATGTAGAAAACTTTCTCAGAACTTAATTCATGCATACCCATATCTGTACTATCCGTTACCTGGAATATGCACGAGACAAATTTATTTACAGTTGAAAGTCAACATCTATTAAAAGGAGAAGGATCATGCAATTTATCATAAAACTGTTCAATGAAAAAAATGTAAAAAATTTACCTTAATACATATATTTATGTACAGTTTTATTTTTTGTGGACAAGAGCATTTAGGCACATAGCCTCAGGTGCTCTCAGCAATGCTAAAGCTACAGCTTTGTATACTGAATAATGTTATACCGGTTTACATAATCAGTAAGTTTCCATTGGCATCCAGAGAACCAGATGAATCTGTAAGTCATGGTTTTGACACAATAATTAGGCCAAGAAGACAACAGGAGTTTACAGCAAATCACTGGACACAGTAGTTTTTGGGGGTAAATTGGTAGTCCCATATACATTTAAAAAAAATGGTCAAACCCATGGATTTCACCAGGACTGGCTAACCATCTTGTGTGTATGGGGATCTCCTTCTGGGACATCTTCTGGAATGGAAGGCTTAATCAAGATGAATGTTGTCATGTCTGATTCCTCCTTCCTCCTATAGATAAACTCTCACAAGAGGTGTCCTCTCTCCAATGAGAACACATGCATGCTCAGCTGTACTGTTGTGCATGTGTATGGGGGCATAAGAGAAAATAGCAGAATTAATGTTTGTCCAACAGCTATTGATCATGTGAGGGCACCTTAAGGTACCTGCTTTGTTAACTCTAGTCTTCCCAAAGCATATAAAAATGCTGAGTTTACAATCTGCAAAATGTGAAAAAAAAATTCTTTTTTTTTTTTTTTTTTTACAATGGCCCATTTTATATTGAATATGATAGCTGTATATGCCAGTCATATCTATATGCCCAGATATGAAATGCATTTGAGAGTGTGTGGAGTGAAGGCGTTACTGTTGGATGTAGCGATCATACTCTGACTAGTACACAAGGGGGGTTAATTATGATAGACCTGCCTAAAAAGATGTATTGTAGGGCAAACTTCACACTGTGGATTTTAGGAAGTAACTTGTTTTTCCAGCTTGTCATATTCCAGAGAATTGGTGCAGTTTAAGAAAAATCTTTGAGTTGGAGGTTCAGAATATGAAGAATGGGATAATTTTAGTTTTAGATCATTGGCAGAATGGAGATCATGGTTTAGGGGATAAACGGAGATGATGGAATAGGTTGTACTAAGGTGAAGCACTGTCGTGAAAATCCATTATGTTCACACATTGGTGTATTTCTTTTCTTTTTCTTTTCAAGTACTCACATCTAAGGTTAGGGGTATATGGTGACTTGTGGTTGTGCAATATTGGGATCACAAATATCACAACACGAGTCACTACTTAGGCAACTTGTGTGTCACAGTGCAACCACATTTATAATGGTGTGTAGTCCTAGCATGTTTAGTTCAGAGCATAATTAACGTCCCTTTTTCTTCTTTATGAACAAAAATACATTATGTTTTATACTTTATGGACATCTGTGTAATAAGTGTCATTGTGCACTCTGGCTGGCAAGAAAAAAACCCATTGTAATTTGTATGCAAATAAACTGTTGGGTGCCTTATGGTTGTAGCCACACATATCAGAGTACTCATTATTACTTTAGTCACCACCCGGCATCACCCCATAATAATAATATTGACAAGCCCTGATGTGTCACAACCACAGGCAAAATTGGGGCCTTCTGACAGGCCATGTCCTAGGTGCACCAAAGGTATTTTGGCAGCATGACTGCATGTGACAAAAATGGTAATTTCACTATGCCACTAACCAGCCTTACAACAGCATATAGATTAAGAAGTGATTTTGGTGTTATACTCCCTTTAATCTGTTATAAATAATTATGGTTATGGCTGCAAGCCTTGGGAGAAATTTTAAAATTATTTTTGATAGGTCGGTAATGGCCAGAATTTCAACACCTTCAGCACTGGCCTATGTCCTAAAGGAATTTTTACAATAGCAAAGAACAGTTGGGAATAGAATTTCACACATACTGTAAGAGTGTAATGAATTAGAAACAAAGACAATGAAAATGGAATTGTTAACGGGAAAAAAAATTCCCCATGGCAGTGAAGGGTTAAATTACTGAACAATGTGGAGGGATTTCCATTTTAATTCTAAGCAGTTATTCTGTCATTTGCTGAATCGGATGGGTTAGCTGCTTAATGGAGGTCAGTTCTCAGCATGCTAAAACAATCTACACCAGGAAGTCTATCCATTGGTACAATAGTTAGTGAATATTTAGTGTTGTTAAAATGCTGCCAGCTAAATAGCTCCCTAAGATGTCTTACATTCCTTCATAAAATCAATACCTTAAGCTTATATAGTTTCAGCAACTATACAAAATCATTGTAAAGAAACAGCCTGAAGACAGAAATATGAATGGTAAGTGTTGTTATGTAAGTTAGGGGCTTTAACTATTCTTTATGGATTTTCTTTTGTTTGAAGGCACTGTATACACATTCACATGATCTTTTACATTTTATTATATCTGATACATCATTATATATAAAATGTATCTTATATGTTGTCGCTTCATTATTTCTTGTTTTTTATATGCAATGAAAATCCATAAATTATTAAGTGAGGAAAACTGGAAAAGTTGTTTCTATAAACATTCTACAACTTTGACTACTGGTAGTATTAATATAATTTCAACCCCCAAAAAGTAGCAAGGATTATAATATCATGCCTAGAGCCAACTTGGATAAGTAAGTTATCAAGTAAGGTTTTCAATGCAGGTGTTTGCAGTCTTCATTTACATATAATGTTCTCCAACTAGAAGTTAAGTCCTGTATAGAATTATAGATAACATGTAATTTGCCTGAAAGCTAAAGAAAATTGCTTTTAGTGTATATTTCTTCTACATAACTTTTATAATGCATATGGAAAAATAATATTCATCAATTTAACACAGAACAAAACAATAATTATATAATATCAATATATAACTGAACATACCAGAGGGGAGATAAACAAGTCAATTTATTCAGTAAAAGTTGTAGGATTTACATATGTAAAAAGCAAAAAAAAACCAGTTTGTATAGAGAGATTTATGGCAGGGAGCAGTGACTGACAGTTTCCTTCCTATGTCCTCTCATCGCTTTCAATTTGTAGTGAATTTTTGGATAGTCTTGTGATTAAAGCTAAGGCGAAAAGCAGCTAAAAACTTTGCAGACAAAAACAACAGCAAAAATGCGTTGTGTTTTTTCTGCAGCTTTTTTCTGCGTTTTTTTAAATTGGGTTATTGTTGCGTTTTTCTCTTCTTTTTTCCTTCCCCTATTAAATCTCTAGGGAAAATGCTTGCAATTCCGCAATAGACATGCAACGTTTTTTTTAAAAAAAGCAGCTTTTCCACGGTTTTTTTTCTGCATTGTATAGATGAAATTAACCAACATCTCAATCACTTTGCTAGTACTGTGAAACACAGTGTTTTTTTTCCACTGCCTTTCCACAGCAGCCAAAAACGCTGCATTTGTGGGGCTTTAGCATAAAGGGTGTTTTTCTTCTAATACATAGACATGGCTTGTCTCTGACCTTCTACATGCCACAAACTAGTGTCATAATAAACAATAAGACAAATTCCCAAATTTATTGGGAATAAAAAATTTAAACTAGTAAAGTGGAAAAATGGAGAAGTTACCCAGAGCAACCAATCATTGTCATTGTTCATAGAACCTTTAAAAAAAAGAGCATGTCCTCACCTTTTTATGCAAAACTTTTGCCAAGTTTTTCATTATAGAGTATATAAAGTCACCATTTAAACAATTTTCAATGCATTCAGTTTGAAGGTTTTGACATTTATAGAACTGGAAGATTTCAAACAGTATATTTATGACAGATAGGCAAGTAATACATGTACAGAATGTAGTATCCAGTTGTGATTTGGAAAATGTTTTATTTTTTACCTTTACCTATTGTTTGATCTACCTTTATAAGTCCTCATGGGTAGGGTCCTCTCTCCCACTGTTGCTCATTTAGTTCACATTTTGATATTTTTTGATATATACAGAAGGTAAATGATTTTCATATGTACAGTAGCATGGAATAAATGGAACTTTAAAAGTAAGAAATAATACTTCATATGTTTATTATTAGGGACTTGAAGTTTAGCTCCCCATTCTGTTCCCTGTTCTATTCTGGGGTGTACACAGAATTTAGCTAGGGAATAAGAGGGTTATGAGTATGATTATCCTAGCCCCATTTTACTATCCTGTTGTGAATACTTTTGAGACATTTCAACTGGAAAACTGAAAATGTCGCATGTTTAAAGAGGACTTTTCACCACCCTTTCAGGTTCTTAGTATCTGTTAATAGGTGCTGTTCCACTGATTCCAGAGCAGTTGGAATTTTTTCTCTAGCCCCACCATTCCTGCAACAAGTGCAAATAGTTTTGGTTAGAATTTGCCAGAATCAGTGGAACAGCATCTATTAATTGATGTAATGAGTTACACTTGTTGGAAGTAGTGAAATGTCCTCCTTAAGGCCGGGGCCCCACGTGGCGTAAACGGCGTGGTTCGCCTGCGGCGGAAACGCTGCCAAAAAAAAAAAAAAAAGCAACTTTTTACAGTCACAGAAAAGTGGATGGGATTCTACAGTAATGAATCCATCCCCACTTTGCGTTAAAATCTGTGCTGGTGACACGTACCGATTTCCAAAACTATAGCGGTTTTGGAAATTGTAGCATGTCTACGGAAACGCCGGCGGTTTCCCTATAGGTATAATTGATGCAGAAAGTCCGCAGAGGAAAACTCTGTGAACTTTCTGTCAAAAGCGCTGCGGAAAGAACCGCAATGCGTTGCTGCTGTGGTTTTCCCGCAGTGCTTTTTTTGCTGCAGGACGCCACATGGGGCCTTAGCCTAAACTACAATATAAGTCTAGAACAACTGGATAACATAAATATGGAACGTTTCTTAAAGGGAACCTATCACATGCAAAATAATTTTTGATCTGCAGGCAGAAGGAGCTGAGCAGATTGATGTATAGGTTTATAGGAAAAGATTCTGTATAACCTGTTGTTTATTTAGTGAAATCTATTCTCTTCCTTTCTTAAGAAGTCAGGGAGGCTGTCCTATCAGTGAATGATAGCTCTCCTTCTGTGACTGACAGGACTTCTCATCAGTGCTTAATGACTATCTCTGTATGTACATTCATAGCGCAGGCTGTCACTCACTGATCGGACCGCCTCCTTGACTTTTCAATAAATATGTATATTAATATATTAAATAAATAAATAAATAAAAATTGATAAAATAATATGTTATTCCCTTTCAACCTTAAATGACAAAAATAAAATGATTGTATGTCCTTCTTAAAATATTAATATTGCTTTATATAAGAAATATTAAGTCAAGGATGAGACTGTGCTAGAATGTTTCACAATTGCACACGAGGTGGCAAGGTTCTTTTTGAATGGGGCATAAAATATTGCTGGTAGAATGTTAGTATGCATGTAGACTCCATGCCTAAATCCTGATAGTATCATATGTGAATATGGACTTAGTGGTGATATAGCCAAGCTAAATAAATGTTAAGGCATGTGGATTTAGTGAATGAGGAAGTTAAATCTGCTGCAACTTCTTTATATTAATGTATGAAGAAACAAAATAAATTACATTTGCATAGATAATTACTTATTTGCAAACAAATCTTTACAGAAGTGTAACAATATGTGTATAGATAGTACGCCTCCTTAACAACATTGAAGCACTGAGGATTTCATTATGTTTTTGATTCTTTTAAACAAAACTTTTTACAATTATCTTTAGGAAAAAACATACAATAATAACACACTTATACATCACTGGAACAACCAGCTGGTATTATATTCTCATAACTGGTTTAATGGAGATTACCCATGAACACCTGATCCGAAAATGTGTTCCAATGTTGTATCAAGTAACTGCAGACCCTGTATACACCAAACGTATAGCATCAATATGCGCAAGTGTTTACAACTGAGGTGTCACAGGCTGAAGAAGCCAGAACTCCCAGGACCCTAACCGATCTGATATTGATGATTTATCTTTAGAATAGAATAGATCATCCAGATTAAAGTCCTTTGAAAACCCCTTTAGGCTAAGGCCCCACGTAGCGGGCCACAGTAAAAAAAAAGTGTTGTGGGAAAAACCGCGGTGGCAACGCATTGCGGTTCTTCCCACAGCGCTTTTCACAGAAAGTCTGCAGCGGTTTCCTCTGCAGACGTTTTGCTTCCATTATTCCTATAGGGAAGCCGCCTCAGCGATCATGTGCAATGCAGAACTTTCAGTGGCGAAGGCACAGCGTGCCCAAACGGACAGCGGCAGTGGACACTGGAGTGCCGGGAACAGGTAAGTATGAATTTTGTTTTTTACTTTACACCCTCCCTGGCTGCCTCTGTGATTTGTCCAAATTTTGGACAACCTCTTTAAGTTTGTTATTAAAAACTGAAAAAATGTAATATGGCTGTACATTTAAATAGAGAAATCTGTTCCTAAAAACTGATTGACCATGTAAGTACAACAATAATAGAGGAATCATTCTAAAAGACTTACAGCGCACAATCATACAATTGAGTTGGGACTGACTGTGCATGTGAATATCTTTATCCAGGTGCTTCTTGTTTTAGGCTGAGGCCCCACGTTGCGGAAACACAGCTTTTTTTTGTTGCAGATTTTGTTGCGTCTTTTTGAGCCAAAGCCAGGAGTGGATTGAGCAGAAGGTAGAACTATAAGAGCTTCCTAGATATTTCCCATTCCTCTTGGCTTTGGCTCAAAAACCACAGCAAAATCTGCAACAAAAAAGGGTGTGTTTCCGCAACGTGAGGCCTCAGCCTTAAGCTGTTTTCACTGGCTTCCATAAAAACTATGACAAATAAGGCTAAGGCTCCACGTAACAGGCCGCAGCAAAAAGTGCTGCAGGAAAAACCACGAGGCAATGCATCACGGTTTTTCCCGCAGCACTTTTCACAGAGAGTCTGCAGAGGTTTCCTCTGTGGACTTTCTGCTTCTATTATACCTATAGGGAAACTTACAGTGTTTCTGTAGGTATACAGTCATATGAAAAAGTTTGGGCACCCCTATTAATCTTAATCATTTTTAGTTCTAAATATTTGGGTGTTTGCAACAGCCATTTCAATTTGATATATCTAATAACTGATGGACACAGTAATATTTCAGGATTGAAATGAGGTTTATTGTACTAACAGAAAATGTGCAATATGCATTAAACCAAAATTTGACCGGTGCAAAAGTATGGGCACCTCAACAGAAAAGTGACATTAATATTTAGTAGATCCTCCTTTTGCAAAAATAACAGCCTCTAGTCGCTTCCTGTAGCTTTTAATCAGCTCCTGGATCCTGGATGAAGGTATTTTTGACCATTCCTCTTTACAAAACAATTCCAGTTCAGTTAAGTTTGATGGTCGCCGAGCATGGACAGCCCGCTTCAAATTATCCCACAGATGTTCAATGATATTCAGGTCTGGGGACTGGGATGGCCATTCCAGAACATTGTAATTGTTCCTCTGCATGAATGCCTGAGTAGATTTGGAGCTGTGTTTTGGATCATTGCCTTGCTGAAATATCCATCCCCGGCGTAACTTCAAATTCGTCACTGATTCTTGTACATTATTCTCAAGAATCTGCTGATACTGAGTTGAATCCATGCGACCCTCAACTTTAACAAGATTCCCGGTGCCGGCATTGGCCACACAGCCCCAAAGCATGATGGAACCTCCACCAAATTTTACAGTGGGTAGCAAGTGTTTTTCTTGGAATGCTGTGTTTTTTTGACGCCATGCATAACGCCTTTTTGTATGACCAAACAACTCAATCTTTGTTTCATCAGTCCACAGGACCTTCTTCCAAAATGAAGCTGGCTTGTCCAAATGTGCTTTTGCATACCTCAGGCGACTCTGTTTGTGGCGTGCTTTCAGAAACGGCTTCTTTCGCATCACTCTCCCATACAGCTTCTCCTTGTGCAAAGTGTGCTGTATTGTTGACCAATGCACAGTGACACCATCTGCAGCAAGATGATGCTGCAGCTCTTTGGAGGTGGTCTGTGGATTGTCCTTGACTGTTCTCACCATTCTTCTTCTCTGCCTTTCTGATATTTTTCTTGGCCTGCCACTTCTGGGCTTAACAAGAACTGTCCCTGTGGTCTTCCATTTCCTTACTATGTTCCTCACAGTGGAAACTGACAGGTTAAATCTCTGAGACAACTTTTTGTATCCTTCCCCTGAACAACTATGTTGAACAATCTTTGTTTTCAGATCATTTGAGAGTTGTTTTGAGGAGCCCATGATGCCACTCTTCAGAGGAGATTCAAATAGGAGAACAACTTGCAATTGGCCACCTTAAATACCTTTTCTCATGATTGGATACACCTGGCTATGAAGTTCAAAGCTCAGTGAGGTTACAAAACCAATTTTGTGCTTCAGTAAGTCAGTAAAAAGTAGTTAGGAGTATTCAAATCAATAAAATGATAAGGGTACCCAAATTTTTGCACCGGTCAAATTTTGGTTTAATGCATATTGCACATTTTCTGTTAGTACAATAAACCTCATTTCAATCCTGAAATATTACTGTGTCCATCAGTTATTAGATATATCAAATTGAAATGGCTGTTGCAAACACCCAAATATTTAGAACTAAAAATGATTAAGATTAATAGGGGTGCCCAAACTTTTTCATATGACTGTATATATAATTGACATTAGATTTCCAAAACCGCAACAGTTACGCCACATTGGGCGGGGGGGGGGGGTAATTTTTGCTACATGTCTATATATGTTTCAGATTTTTGTGGTATAAACCCTGTGAAAAGAGTCTAAAACTATGCTGTAAAAGGTAAAGTGTAGGAGCCAATCAGAATTAGTCACCTTGACATGGCAGATGAGTTCACATTTTGATGAATTTTGCTCTGCTGTATAATTCTCCTGTTTATTAGTATACTAAATATATCAATAATGAAATCTAACATAATGAAGAAAAAAATAGTAGTTGAAGGGGCAGAATAGGCTAAAAAAATGTAAAACAAACAAACAAAACATTACATATTGCCTATCCTTGCCTTTAATTAGATTTTTAGGTGTGTTAACTGCCCTCATCTTAAATGTAAACTCCTACCACCTGTCTCAGTGGTTTTGTTGTTTAGGTCGGGGCCCCACATGGCATAAATGACAAGGTTTGCCCATGGCGGAAAAGCCGCAGAAAAAAACGCTGCGTTTTACAGTCACTGTGTAGTGGATGGGATTCTATTCTGTGTAGTGGATGGGAATCCCATCCCCACTGTACAGTAAAATACGCGCAGCAGAGATGCTGCGATTTCCAAAATCGTCACAATTTTAGAAATCGCAGCATGTCATTTATACCTACGGAAATGCCGGCAGTTTCCCTATAGGTATAATTGAAGCAGAAAGTCCGCAGAGGAAACCTCCATGATTTTTTCCCGCAGTGCTTTTTTGCTGCGGGTCACTATGTGGGGCTTTAGCCTTAAATAAAGCAGAATTAGGCTAAGGTGCCACATTTCAGAAAAGCTGCTTTTTTGCTGCAGATTTTGCTGCATTTTTTGAGCCAAAGCCAGGAGTGGATTGAGTAGAAAGAAGAAATATAAATGTTTCCTTTCCTTTTGTAACCACTTCTGGCTTTGAGTGAAAAAAAAAATCACAGCTAAACCTGGAACAAAAAAGAGAAGCTTTTCTGCAATGTGGGGCCTTAGCCTCAAAGTTGTTTCTACTTCCCACCTATGTGGAGTATATTTAGTAGTCCTATACTCAAGAGAGAGGTAAGTCTCCAGATGTACAAATATAAGGTTTAGTGTAAGGACTCCTCTGACTACGTTCACCTTGTTGTGATAGGTGGGCCTAATGCATTTGATCAAAATGTGTACTAAGAAACTCTGTTTTTAAGATTGCAGTTGCTAAGCCTATACTAGTAACTTCAATTTTAAAATGATTGAAATACAACTGGCTTCTATGGGCAACGTCACTGTTCTAATGTGCATGTTTTTTTATGGTATGATTTTTAATATATTTACATACAATGCACAGGTTTATATTTTATCCTCTGTATTTATTTGCACAGCAAAGTGTTACCAAGATTAAGATTTGCTTTTGGAAAACTAGAAAAATAAAATTGCAAACAAAATGTTTTCTGTTGATGAATTTGAATAATTTTTAAAATACCATACAAAAAGCATGTACAGTGCTTGCTATATATATGCTCCAAAGTTGAAGGCTGTCCTTTGTTAAATCTCAATGCCTCTGAGTTTTAAATGGCACCTCTGTTGCTGAGAGGCACAAACAACTCAATGCAATTACATTATAAAAATGTGTGAACAGGAACATTGTGTTGATAATAAAAGACAAGTAGAGTGGCCATGACTGTTTCCATCTTATTTTTCATGTATTCAAGGATTCTATGTCAAATGACACAGTCAATGATGGAACATGCGTGGAATACATTTTTCCCTGTTTCTAAAGCAAAAGCTTAATTCAAAGTTGTGCACGTTGGGCTATTCACATAAAGCCAATGATTAATCTATTATGCTGATGGTGCTATGATCTATGTAACACTACAGATCAATTTGTTTGGGCATATTTGTACTTCTATACAGATTGCTAATGCTCATATGGGACCTTGTATAAACTAAAGAGTTCTCTCGCTAATGAATTTTTGCCTTCATAGAACTGTACTCATTACATTTATCCCGTAAGACTAGTTGAGCTGGTAATCAGATTCAGGCTCAGGACTGTAATATTACAGATGTGGATCATCCAAACCTCTTTGTCTTATAAATAAGCTACAATTCCCAACATTTTTCAGTGTGTAGGAATGAGTCTTTGATTTTGTTTTAGCAAGTACTATATATATATATATATATATATATATATATATATATATTCTCCCATGGGACATATTTATTTGGACTGGTATTCATGTCCAAGGACACGTCTTATGATGTCCCCACCAGCATCTTGCATGATCTCTACATTAGCTTATTCGACCTCTCCATGTTCCGGTGGGAACTCCATGCTTCTCTGTTTTACTCCATTGAGTATCTACTGAGCAAGCAACATTTTAGAATAAAATTTATGTGCTTTGACATATTACATTATTACCAACTGTACAGTATATTTATGTTTTTCTATGTACTCTCTCCCTCTGTTTCATACTGAGTGGTTTAAATCTATGGGACAATTCTTTCCTAAATCCTCCTAAAATTCTTCACAAAAGCACTAAACAAACTTGGCTTAATCGTTGATAGCTAGCTAGTTTTCTATTATGATGTGCTGACCTTTTCCTCATTTTCTTTATATCATGAAAAGCAAAAAATATGCTATGTAAATGTCACATTTCACCAATAACCAAAGGAGGGGATCATATGCTTGTCTGTTATGAATGGTCAAACTATAATCTAGGCATGGCAGTAGAGCTTTGTGTTTATTTTTGATGTTCAGTATAAACTTCTAATAAAATAAAAGCTGACACATAAATACTGTATTTTGGAACACAATTGTTCTCTCATTATAGAAGATTATAGAAGAAATTCAAAATAGCCATTTATTTGAACGGCTGGCATGCCATCTTGGAAGTATAGCAAAACTTCCTCCAGACATAACACCTGATGGCCAATAATTCCTATCTTAGCTATTTTAGAGAAGTTGTTCTCTCTATATTTAATTAAGCATTTATTTTATTGTGTGTTATGTAAAAGGACTCTAAAGTGTATAAAATATGCAGTCATAGATACAAAAATAATGCTATAGACTCTTACACTTGATGTACAGTGCTGGCCAAAAGTATTGGCACCCCTGCAATTCTGTCAGATAATACTCAATTTCTTCCAGAAAATGATTGCAATCACAAATGCTTTGGTAATAATATCTTCATTTATTTTGCTTGCAATGAAAAAACACAAAAGAGAATGAAAAAAAAAGTCAAATCATTGATCATTTTACACAAAACTCCAAAAATGGGCCGGACAAAAGTATTGGCACCCTCAGCCTAATACTTGGTAGCACAACCTTTAGACAAAATAACTGCGAACAACCGCTTCCGGTAACCATCAATGAGTTTCTTACAATGCTCTGCTGGAATTTTAGACCATTCTTCTTTGGCAAATTTCTCCAGGTCCCTGAGATTTGAAGGGTGCCTTCTCCAAACTGCCATTTTGAGATCTCTCCACAGGTGTTCTATGGGATTCAGGTCTGGACTCATTTCTGGCCACTTTAGAAGTCTCCAGTGCTTTCTCTCAAACCATTTTCTAGTGCTTTTTGAAGTGTGTTTTGGGTCATTGTCCTGCTGGAAGACCCATGACCTCTGAGGGAGACCCAGCTTTCTCACACTGGGCCCTACATTATGCTGCAAAATTTGTTGGTAGTCTTCAGACTTCATAATGCCATGCACACGGTCAAGCAGTCCAGTGCCAGAGGCAGCAAAGCAACCCCAAAACATCAGGGAACCTCCGCCATGTTTGACTGTAGGGACCGTGTTCTTTTCTTTGAAGGCTCCTTTTTTTTTTTTTCCTGTAAACTCTATGTTGATGCCTTTTCCCAAAAAGCTCTACTTTTGTCTCATCTGACCAGAGAACATTCTTTCAAAAAGTTTTTGGCTTTCTCAGGTAAGTTTTGGCAAACTCCAGCCTGGCTTTTTTATATCTCTGGGTCAGAAGTGGGGTCTTCCTGGGTATCCTACCATAGAGTCCCTTTTCATTCAGACGCCGACGGATAGTACGGGTTGACACTGTTGTACCCTCGGACTGCAGGGCAGCTAGAACTTGTTTGGATGTTAGTCGAGGTTCTTTAGCCACCATCCGCACAATCTTTCGTTGAAATCTCTCGTCAATTTTTCTTTTCTGTCCACATCTAGGGAGGTTAGCCACAGTGCCATGGGCTTTAAACTTCTTGATGACACTGCGCACGGTAGACACAGGAACATTCAGGTCTTTGGAGATGGACTTGTAGCCTTGAGATTGCTCATGCTTCCTCACAATTTTGCTTCTCAAGTCCTCAGACAGTTCTTTGGTCTTCTTTCTTTTCTCCATGTTCAATGTGGTTGTAAAGGGAAGTGCTTACCACAAACATTAATATATATATATATATTTATCTATTATCTCAATCATTCCATTCAGAACTTCTGAACATAAGTGTCTGCATGCTACAAAACCTGTTTTCTAACAGACATCAAGCATGGACCAGGAAGGCTTTTGTTTAACATAATGAGATGGAATATGCTAATGAGACCTTCATGGTGATGTTAATCAGCTTCCTTTGTTCAAAGAGAGTTACCCAGAGCAGATGGGGGAGGTAGGTCATTACCCCTAGGCCAAGGATCGATTTTAAGTGTTAGAGCGCCATCTCAAGACTCATAAGAAGTATTGCATCTAAACTTATATTACAATACCAAGAGCCTGATTGGAGTGACAACATCTAGGTGGGCGGAGTTGTGGGCCATATATATGATGGGCCAAAAGCTCTCCCCTCTCTCTCTCTTCACCACCATCCCTTGGGAGATGGATTGACCAGCTTCACCTAGACAAGCTCCATATACCACCAGAGCATAATAAGGCTTAAGTATAACTTTCTCTCTCTATCCATCTATCCACCCATCATCCATCTATTATCTATCTATTTATCTATCTATCTATCTATCTATCTATCTATCTATCTATCTATCTATCCATTTATCTATCAGTCACCCTCTATTAATCTGTATTACTACTGCTGTGTTCCTTACAGAAAGGGTCAGTTAGTAACTTGTCAGGGGTTTTGTATGTGTGTGTGTATGTAGCGATATCTGTAGGTTTTATATTCACCTGGGTAATTGGGTTCTGTACTTATTGTATTGCACTGTGTTAATACTGTTTTGTATTATTCTATAACCTAGTTCCATCATATTACAAGTGCATTAATAATAAACGTATTTTATGATTAATATTGTGGGGTAAATTATCGTACATGCAAACCAGTCAAGGAAACAGATAAGTAGATATACCTAAGGAGAAAGGAGGGATCAGGGAAGAATAGTAATTATTAGTAATACCCAGATCTCTAACATAATGGTGAAGCAAGTCAGGAGTGATGAATATTAATTATTAATATTCATCTCCTTAACAGTGGTACACACAAGGACACAGGACAGAGGTTGAGTCAACTTTAATCCATTTCAACTGGCTGCAAGTGTGATTTAGTTATTGCCACCACCTGTTATGTGCCACAGGTAAGTAACAGGTGCTGTTAATTACACAAATTAGAGAAGCATCACATGATTTTTCAAAGGGTGCCAATACTTTTGTCCACCCCCTTTTTTATGTTTGGTGTGGAATTATATCCAATTTGGCTTTTTGACAATTCTTTTTGTGGTTTTCCATTGAAGACAAATTAAATGAAGATATTATTACCAAAGCATTTGTGATTGCAATCATTTTCTGGAAGAAATTGAGTATTATCTGACAGAATTGCAGGGGTGCCAATACTTTTGGCCAGCACTGTACAGTATTTTATTTCAAGAAAATGAAAACTAAGATTTATGATTATGATATATGAGAAGCCCTATTTAAACTGATACTTTCCAGAAAGTCGTACAGACATTAGCTAATCCCACATATAAGGCCTTATTCACATATCCACATTTCACGTATGTCCACATACGCATTTCGTGGAGGTTCCATATGTATCCATTAATTTTTATATGTCTATTCATGTCTATATAACAGTTTTTTTGCGGACCAAAAACTGGAAGCACGTCTTTTTTTTTTTTTCTTTTAACGGATGCTGATGCATTATGAATGCATCATATCAATGGAAGTCTATGGGTCCATGAATAAAAACCAGATGACATCAGTGTGCGATCCGTTTTTCACATACTCTGAGACATAAAAAATATAGAAAATAAAACTTGATCTGAAAATTGATCTATGATGTGTTAATGAGGTCAAAGTGTATCTTGAAAAAAATACATTTGATCATATGCAGTTGTATGCAGGGTGACCTTAAATGTACATATACATTACAGTTTGTGTGTTTAATTGAAATAAATTCACTGAAGGCCTTTCTAAGAAACAAGCACTCAGTAGTTATATGCACAAAATATCCCTAATCATACTGTAATATTGTGATAAACAGGAGCAATTAAGGTATAGCTTACTTCTTATGAGGTATTAGACACATTATTTTTAAAAATCTAAGAAATCTTATTTCTACTCAAAAGAAGAGAGAAAAGCAAAACAGTGCTAGAAGGAACAGGGAACAAACAATATATGGAAAAGATGAGGTCAATTCTTAGTGCAGGACTCACCAGAGAGTAGTGTCAGATGAATGAACCTTCTAAATACACCCAGGGATGACTTCACATTAAGGTCGGGACCCCACGTGGCGGTAACGCTGCGCCAAAAACCGCTAGCGAATTCCATCCTCACATTGCAGAAAAATACACTGGCAGTTTTCCAATAGGTATAATGGAAGCAGAAAGTCCGCAGAGGAAATCTCTGCGAACTTTCTGGGAAAAGTGCGGTTGGAAAAACCGTGATGCGTTGCCACTGCGTTTCTTCCCGCAGCCTTTTTTTGCTGTAGCCCGCTACACGGAGCCTTAGCCTAAAAGTATTAAAAATCTATCAGAGTTTAGCTTTACATTGATATAAAGTTCTTCTGGGTATTAGGTCTCTGACCAGCCCTCATAGAAGCATACAAAAAACACAATGTCCAAAATGTTCAAGAAGGCCCTGAACAAAATAAAGTGAAAATTGGCCTTGTATAAAACATCAGAATTAGAATTTATAGTAAAAGTAGAGAGGTTATCGGTCTGCTCAATCCAGGAAAACCTATCACAAGTAAAACACCCGGTGATACAGATGCTTAGCAAGTCTCACAAGTACTTTTATTTTTCATGTATTGAACTCTGTAAACAAAGTGTAACATGAAGCTCCTGGGCTCTGATGCAAAATCTGTACCAGGCCCCCCGACTATAATGTGTTGGTTACAGTACTGGTTTCCTCATATTGAAAGAGAAACCTTATGGATCCATTTAAGGCTCCTGGGCCCAGGGGCAAAAAAGATATAATACAGGCAAAGCGTACATCTTGTAGTACCCTACCAATTCAGTTGTGAGGTGCTCTCACTCTTTATATTTTCACTAATAATTTTGCCGAAAAAAGAATCCAGGATAAAAGGACATATATCAGTTTACCCAAATAAAACAGGTTGTCCTATGACATCAATGCCTTTATATATGTCCCATTAAAGCATATGAAAGCCCGCACCCACTGTATTAGCTATAGCTTAGGGTCACATACAATGAGCACCTTTTGATTTGTGCAGGAAATGTATATTGTTAGTCTTTAATTCAATGTATAGCTGCCAGTAACTTCCCCCAGGAGAATCATCAAAGTTTTCCAAAGATGTAAGAGGATTGTCTTCTTGAGACCCCATGCTCTAAAAAGAAAAGATCCTGTTAAACACATTTTTTCATCAAGGATCTTAAATGCATCCATCTATAAGATGTCATGGAAAAGGAAAGAAAATGGTTGCATCTACAAGCACAAACTACCATTCAGTGGTCATGTTGCCTTCCTCTTACTTTGTAGACTTCATGAGCAATTCCACAAAAATAAGGTGACTTTACACATTAAATGAACGATGGCTTTATTTAATGGATATGGATTATTTAATGCTCTACCTCTCTCCCAATGAAAGATGTGGTGGGGCAGAGAAAGATCGGGCATGTTTTAATGTAATTGCTCCTTTTGTACTTAAAGAGGACCTTTCATGTCCTCATGCATATGCAGTTTTATATACTGCTAGAAAGCCGACAGTGTGCTGAATTCAGCGTACTGTCGGCTTTCCCAGTTGTGCCCAAGTGGTGGAGATATCGGTGCCGTTAATTTCGGCACCGATATCTCCCCACTGTCAGAAGGGCATTCCTTACCGCCTAGCATCTTTGCTGGGCGGTAAGGAACACTCCCTCTGACAGTACAGGGCTATGGACGAGTACAGGGGGGGCGTTCTTCACAGTCCAGTGTTGACACTAGGCTGTAAGGACCGCCCTTCTGACAGTGGGGAGATATTGATGCCAAAATTAACAGCACCGATATCTCCACCATCTGGGCACATACCGTGAAAGCTGACAGTACGCTGAATTCAGCGTGCTGTCGGCTTTCTAGCGGTATATAAAACCACATATGCATAAGAACATGCAAGGTCCTCTTTAAGGTTGGGGGCCCCCGAAGTGTAAACGCTGGTGGAAATGCTGCAGCAAAAACCGGGGCGTTTTACAGTACCTGCAAAGTGGATGGGATTCTGGCTAATCCTATGAACACATTGCAGAAAAACAACCTTAGTGGAAATGCTGCAATTTCAACCCTCTCATTTTTGTAAATCGCAGCATGTCAATTATACCTGTGGAAACTCTGGCGGTTTCTGTATAGGTATAATAGGAACATCGCTATGAAAAGCGCTACGAAAAAAAGACACGATAAGCTTTCGCCAAGGTCTTTTCCACAGCGCTTTTTCGTTGCGGCTTGCTACATGGAGCCTTACCTCAGAGAGAGAACCTGCTGGTGTCTAGCATTAGTGTACTCCAGCCTCTACCTATTGATATTACATAAGAATATATACATTATACCATTATTGAAAACTCATCTAAAAACTCATCGATTTAAAACATGTATAAAAATAATAAAGACACATCTAAATAATATTTATACAAAGGTGCGTGTTTCAGTAAAAACAATTGAACCCTCTATAGTATTAATAAACCAAAAAAATATATACAGTACAAAAAAGCATGAGGGTGAAGGTCAACATGCCATGAAAAAAAAGCACAAAAGCACTTGGCTAGCCTAGCAGAGCATGCACATTATAAAACGGTGTCTAATTGTTGAGGTGCAAAAGTAGCAGAATCATAAAGTGGTTAAAATAAACAGTAAAACAATGGATCATGAAGGACCACTGGTCAGATCATATTATCTCATGTAGCCCATTAGTGCCCTTAACTCAACACAACAGTAAAATATCACAGAACACAGCTGCTATTTCTCCTAATAAATACGGAGAATATGTGCACAGTTGACCTACCCATACAGTCATAACCTGTTTGTGAGCCTGCGTTACATTAACATAACATATTACAGATAAGAAAACTCTATTGCTTTTGTTCAAAAATGAAAACACCGGATTTAACAAATCTCAGTGATTTTCTGTTGTTTGCCGTTTGTAATATGCTCAAATCCCAGAGTAAAAACATCATCTATTATAAACTTTATGTGATTAACCAAAGGCCTTTCTTAAGGAGTTTTAATTATTCAGATAAGCAATTAAATACACAGCAAATGATAAAGATGTAAGATGTTGATTAAATGTCAAAGTAACCTTTCCATTGGCTAGTTCAAAAATAGATTTCTAACTTCTGGTACCATTAGTTGCTATGATGTATTTCTATAGGGAGTTCACAGGCAGAAACTATGACTATAACACATGTAGAAGATAACACCTGCTATAATTCATCACAGAAACCATAACAATGGGACTATTAGGAAATACGTTAATATATACAGTGTAGTGCAAAAATTCTCAGCTTTGTTGGGAACATCTCTTGCATCCCTTTTAAGTTATAGCCACTGGTTTATAAATGTATTTCTTTTTAATGAATAAGTCTGATAACCACGACCATCTGTAGTAGGAAAGGTTTTAGAGCTGTATTCTTATGACAATTCACAAATATCATGCATGTGTTCCTTGTTGAGCCAAGTAAAATGACCAATGGTAGCAGAGAAAAGAGGGAATAATAGGAAAAAGCAGAGCAATGCATTGCTCATTTTATTAAGTTCTGTCACTACAGTCATACAGGTTATGTGTTCCCATATAAAAAGTAGATATTTATGGAAAAGATTGCATGACCTCGTTTCCATATATTTATTATGTACAGTATCCGTCAATGGTTACTGTTCTCTTATAACAAGTCTAAATGCTTTCTTGGATATGAAATGTGATTATTTAGAGCAGAACAGACTACTTCAGAGGAGACTTTTGGCCACTTATTCATACCTTCCTGTACATTATATAGAATAAGCAATGTCATGGTACGAACTGCCGCAGGTTACTCTGTAGGCCACAATCCCCTAGCTCAGGGGTCGGCAACCCCCGACGAGGCTTATTTCCCTGGCACAGCAGCGGATTCCTCACCCAGCAGCTTCGATCGGACCAAAAAACATGGCCGAAACGAAACTGCTATTATTATACTGTGGGGTCTCTTCAGACCCCCGAGTATAATAAGCGGAGACTTAGGAGAAGTGATGAAATATAAAAAACAATGATACTCACCTTGCTCCCTGTGCTACGCTGCGGCTGTGCGATCTGCCGGCACTTCTGGCAGCTGACAGGGCCTCAGGGGTCACGTCCGGCGTCATTACGCATAATGACGCAAAGTGACCCCAGAGACCCAATCAGCGGTCGCTGATTACAGGCAGAAGCGCCGAAGAGAACACAGCGGCTGCGGAGCGTGGAATGGTGAGTACATTGTTTTTTTATGTTTGTCACCTCTCTTGGTCGTGCACTTATTATACTCGGGGGTCTGAAGAGAGCTATGGCACCTAATACCGTGTGCAGGGGCTGCTATGGGACCTAATACTGTGTGCAGGGACCGCTATGGAACCTAATACCGTGTGCAGGGACCACTATGGCACCTAATACCATGTGCAGGGGCCGCTATGGGACCTAATACTGTGTGCAGGGACCACTATGGGACCTAATACGGTGTGCAGGGACCGCTATGGGACCTACAGTAATACCGTGTGCAGGGACCGCTATGGGACCTAATACCGTGTGCAGGGACCGCTATGGCACCTAATACCGTGTGTAGGGACCACTATGGGACAGAGTACCGTGTGTAGGGACCACTATGGGACAGAATACCGTGTGCAGGGACCGCTATGGGACCTAATGCCGTGTGCAGTGGCCGCTATGGGACCTAATACCGTGTGCAGGGACCAATATATGACATAATACCGTATGTTGGGGCCACTATATGACATAATACCGTGTGTTGGGATCACTATATGACATAATACCGTGTGCTGGGGCCACTATATGACATAATACTGTGAGCAGGGGCCACTATGTGACATAATACGGTGTGCAGAGGCTGTTATGGGATATAATACTTTGTGCAGGGGCCGCTATGGGACATAATACCGTGTGAAAGGGCTGCTATGGGACATTATTCTGTATAATGGTGTGTTTTCTACATTAAGGATGTGTTTTTGCTCAGAAAACACAGGCCTTTTTTTTTGCGCAAAAATGCACCATGTGAACGCAGTTTTACATTGAAGTAAAAGTTCCAGTGGCCTAAGACTACATCCAGATACATAATGTGTATTCACCATAAGGATGCTGCCATACAGTGCTCCTGGACACTTACATTTACCACTAATTGGGGGCTGTACATCGACTTTCAATGCTTCTAATCGGAAAGTACAGGAGCGTCCCAGGAAATAGCAGTAAACGCATGTGTCCTAAAGCATCTGGTGGCAGCACTTCTGTGTCATGGTTTGTGGTATATGACTTTAGTTTAGGGGTCGTCAGACTTACAATTATTGACCGGCACTCCGAGTACCTCATCTTTGATTTTTTAATTAAAATCGGCACACCGAACAAAAAAGGTTGCCTGCCCCTGCCCTAGCTAGTATTCAATTAATGGTAACTGCACTACAAGAACTAGCAGGGGGTGGCACAGCCAATGTGTAGCCAGAGCTCAGAGTCAATAGTTAAATGCAAAGATTCCAGGGAGCACCTAAGAGCAAGAGTACTTGTATACTGAATTTTTCCTTGTAATTTTTTTTTTCCATAAAAAAAACATTACCAAGGCAGTATTGCTTACTATGCATTTATTTTTTTGCTGTCTGGGTTTTTTTTTTAACCTTTGTATTTTTTGAGCATACATAGGATTTCCCATATTGGTCTTGATCTCCCCATGAGCTGGTAATAAATGTGCCTAATTTATTAAGAAAGTCATGGCTTTTAATAAAACACATCTCGTGCGTTGAATGTACCAGAATCTCAAATCTAATTCAGATAGGAGCTGTCATATATTTGAGCTATAGCTTATGCCAGTTTCTTGTATAAACTATAATAAATATGCCAGGCTGCATAGGCCTTGCCCATCCAGGTATGACCCTGACTTGCCCACTTTTCAGAAAAGTGGTTTGCTGGACACAAATTTGGGAAAAGTGGCAAATTTTGGGGAAAAAATGGCTGTGCAGCAAATTTGCGACTTTAATCATATATTTTAGGCCAGAAATAGACATAAAATGTATGATAAATCCAGCCCCCATTAGATTTAAAAGCATTTTTGGCAATAAAGAAGTCTATAGAAAATTACTGACAAATAAAAGCCAGACCAGGAGCATGCTGCGTTTTGAAAAATAACAAAATAAATAAAAGTCTTAAAAATGACTAAAAACAAAAAGTCCTCTTAGTATGGCATTTCATAAACTATTGAAAAACGTACAATATATCTGGATGCTTCATTTCTCCCCAAAAATACTAGAACAAAATGCAATGAAAAACTCCCAAAGGCTAAGGCCCTAGATAGCGGGCCATAGCAAAAAAGCATCACTTTTCACAGAAAGTCCACAGAGGTTTCCTCTGAGGACATTTTACTTCCATTATACCTATAGGGAAACTGCCGGCGTTTCCGTAGGTATAATTGACATGTTGCGATTTCCAAAACCACAACAGTTTTGGAAATCGCAGTGTGTCTGCTGCACATATTTTTCTGCAATGTGTGCATGGGATTTGCTAGAATTCCATCCACTTTGCAGGGACTTCAAAATGGCACATTTTTTTACGCTTTGTTTGCGCTGCGGTTTGGCCACGGAAACAATGCACCGTTTTGCAGTTTATGCCACGTGGGGCCCCGGCCAAAAACCTTAGTGTGCAACCAGCCTGAGAGTCCTCAATGTAAAAGGGCAAAAGCACAACATGATGTGATTGGTCGATGAAAGAGGGAAGAGCAGAGAGTGGCAGTGGAGTCATGCCAGGTAAGTTACGTAATGTTATAAAAATAACCTCAGTCATTAGAGTTCTGCTTCTAGAAACTATATGTATTCCCGTTTGTATTCAGGCAATTTCCAACAGGTGGTATAAGTTTTGTTTTGTGACTTCAGTATTTCATATCCATTGCACATTTTCAGTTCATTATGTTAAGGAATGAATTACAGCTGTTGAAATTTCCTATTACCCCATACTAACAAAGGTGACACTGCGGTAGCAAACGCTCTGAAGTATTTGAAAGGTTGTAGACAAGACTGTGGCTCTGCACAACATGTTTTTCATATTGAATAAAACTGCTGTGTTAATGTGCTGTGCTATGTACAGAATTAGTTGTGTGCTACCGTCTATTGAACAAAAAAAGCTATTTCTTTATTCAGCAGTGCGTGGCATTGGTCTATTTTTGTTGAAAATATCAAGGACGGAGCTAATATGAAACAAATGAGTGATTTATTTCACAGCCATATGTTTCTCTTGGTAACGGGTTTGTCAATTTCTTTTGTACATTATGTTTTAAATGGACAAAACTTCTAATATTCACGCCACATGATTTGTAATCAAGTAAGATTGTGCAAATCCTGTTAAGCATTGGGCATTCATAGCTTAAATTCAGGTTTTGTAGCCAAAT
This sequence comes from Leptodactylus fallax, assembly GCA_947044405.1. Lineage (NCBI taxonomy): Eukaryota > Metazoa > Chordata > Amphibia > Anura > Leptodactylidae > Leptodactylus > Leptodactylus fallax. Next base: position 455,365 of record CAMRHE010000420.1, read on the forward strand.
GTAAGAATAATCCTCTTCTGCATGTCTGTGGCTTATGTCCCACTTGTCCTTATATCCAGAATGTGAAAGCAATGATATACAGTATGTTTTTTTTAAGCTGTCTCTAATGTTACATTATACGTGAATCCCAAATGTATATTAGATGATGTTCTAACAAGAGTAATGACATTTATGTAGCATTTACTTTTATATGTTCTTAAAAATAGAAAATGATTATGGATTAATTCCCAGGCAATTCTGCACTGACACAATACTGGACAATATAGCAATAGGACAATATTTAAGTAGAGCATTCCAAATGGGTTTGGTACTGGAGGCACAAATTTTTATTGGATATCTGCTCGTAATCCTATGTCTTTGATGTATTAAATGTTTTTGTTATAGTATGGTAAAAGCAGATTTAATTTCTTTTAATACAGTGTGCACATAATACAATTTTAACAGTGGGCTTATTAAAGCTCCAAAATCCTGCTCCCAAATATTTTAGGTACATGCCACTAAGCTTGGACTTGTACTCAATGGGGCAGATTTATGAAGACTGGCATCTTTAACGCCAGTGTTCATATCCCCTATAGAAGAAGAGGGTGCACCTGATATATCAGGCACACACTCTGCTGGGCCATGCACCTGCACTGAAACCTATGCCAGTTAGCAGGTGGTGAAATTTCAAGTATCATTTTTGCCAGTAAACTGGTGTACATTATTATAAATGTGGCGCGGCTGGTGGCCATGCCCCTTACCATGTCCTCTTTCAGGAAAGTGTTGATGGTGGTGCAAAAGTAAGAAAAGTCATAATTGTGACTTATCCCATGCCTTATACTGTACATACAAGGCATGATAAATCTACCCCATTATTTTTATATATTTAGTTCATCACATGTATGACTGCTAAGACCCTGTAGTGACTTTACCTCCACCACATATACTGTATATTCCACTCTGAGTATTCTGAATTATCCAGTTTTCTGCATTCTACAATTACTGTACTTCCTACTCCTTTTTGCCATCTTAGTATTCCACCTGCAGCTGAATGTCTATATACTATTACAACTAATATTAGTAGCAAGGATACAAAGCGATCAATGTAAAGGCTACAATAAATGTGTCCCTTCTGTGTTTTCAGGGGTCTAAAGTCACTTATATAAAACAGTCTGTGTTTCTCCAGAGCCCAATTGTGGTAATAAACAAAAGTCAGGCTCACTAGTCCACTGGATGAAATTTTTCTTATGTGGGGATAGAAGTTATCTTAATGCAGAGAGCTCTGCAATCTTTTGTTAGACGGTCTCCAAATCCACTCACTGTCATGGGTATTGACCAGGGTCACAAGGAACTCAAAAGCAATGCAACTCACATTTCTTTAATCTTTGTCAGTCCCTAGTACGCTTTGATTGCAAATAATTTTACTTGTCCTGTGTAAGAAAGGGAAGAAGTACCAAAAGTACTGTGAATCATCTACTCAATAAAATCCCAAAATATGTGCTTCATTCATTTTACTAGATAAATAGCAAAAATGCTATAACAGCATGTCAGTATAAAATATGTGGTTCTTCCAAGTGGTTTTACTTTCCTGTGTTATTAGGGGCCTGATGAAAGAAGAAGGCAATGCTGTTTAGGTATAGCACCATTAAAATGATGTAACAAACAGTATCCATTGAAATGGCAAGACAGACCTTTGGTTATTAATAGAGATGGACAAACCTCATGACTTTGTTACAACAAATATTGGCGAGGTTCTGCAGTCTGGTTTGTTTCGGGCTGAAGTGCTAATATTATATTTGGGAGTCTCTTCAGACCCCATGGGAGGTGCAGCAATATAATAATAATAATACATAATACTCACCTTGCTTCACCTTTCCTAGTCTCCTTCTCCAGTGGTCCCTTGGCATCCTCTTCCAACCACCTGGCTGATGTCACATACCTTGGGAACACTACTGAGGATCATCCATCACGTGGGGCACACTGACATCATAATGCTTAGACGCAAGTGGACTTGCTTGACTAGTGGACGTTAAAGAAACAAAAACTGTTCTATGTTATACATAGCATAAGCTACATTGAAAACAACCCCCACAACAGTGCCATGTTCTCACAATTGTTCTATAATAAAAATGTTGTATCTAAGATAATACAGTGCCATGTAACTTTCACTTAAAGAGGACCTTTCACCACCTCCACCAGTTCAAGTTCTTAGCATCTGTTAATAAGCACTATTGCACTGATTCCAGCACAGTTGGAATTATTTCTCTAGTCCACACCATTCCTGAGCAACAAGCACACTTACTTTTGGTTCTTGATGTACTATTTCAGCTCTGCAATGTCAGAAGGGCAGTGTCAGGCAGAGGGTGTGATTCAGAGATCCAATCAGAAATAGCCAGTGTCACATCTCAGAATCACACCCCTTGTCTGCTCCTGCCTGACACCTCCCTCCTGACAGTACAGAGTCTAAATAGCATATCAGGCAGCACAACTAACAACACTGATTGCTCGGGAACAGTGGGAGCAAGAAAAAAGATTCCAACTGTGCCAGAATCAGTGGAGCAGCAGCTATTAACATATATATAAAGAGCAGGACTTGTTGGAAGTAGTGAAAGGTCCTCTTTAACCCAAGGTTTGATGGCATTGTCTATTGTTTTATTCCTTTAGTCCTGACACTGATGAAATGTAAGATTAACAGTCACTTTGAAAATGGATGCGAGAAAATGATTTTGTGTTTATTGGACAGCAGTCTGTGTAGTCAGAAAGTGTATTGTATCTGGAAAATAGAGCAAATGATTTTCTAGGTTAATTGTTTAATATTGTTATATGTAGTAAATCATATGGAACTCAAGCATTGCTCTGCAATATATATAGCCAATTAACAAGATAAAGAATATGTTTAGATCAGCATTTCAGAAGAAGGTAGTCATTCCTTAACAAAGAATACTAAATACATTGGCTTTTAAAGCTGAAGAGAACAAATAAGGGGACTGTTGTTAGTATTTTATCTGATCATAGTTTCACTTGGATGTTTCCCTACTATTTTTATGGCAGTATACAGAGGTTTTGACTTGAGTCTATGCAAAGACTATATCCATAGTGCAACTGGCCTACCACAATCCAAATGTGGACTATGGCCACCAACTCTCCGGACCCCTGCATAATGGTCATTAATAATTACAGCAGCCAGGAGAAACACTTGTCACCACTGTCCCTTAAGCGTACAATAAAAAAAAATGGCAGCAGGGTTCGGTAATCAGAGGATACATTACTTTTTTCCATGCAGCAGGGACTATCACAGATCCCTGCAGCTCTTCAGGTCCTGTGTCCAGTTCTGTGTGTGGGCACTTAGAATTGCCCCATTAGTGCATTAGTGCCTGTCACACGGTATAATATCCCATTCATGCCTGTCATACTGTAAAATGCATGACACAATGTATAATGCCCCATTAGTGCCTGTCACACTGTATAATGCCTGCCACAATGAAAAATGCTCCATTAGTGCCCGTCATACAATATGCTGCTAGATTAGTGTCCCACACATTATAACACCCCATTAGTGTCTGTCACACAGTATAATGCTCTAGTATAATGTGGAGGCACCCATAGGACTTTATACCATATGGAAGGCACTAATATGGCTTTTTGTGTATGTGCAGCAGGAGTAGAAGGTTAGCTAATAACCTCCTTTATCTTCCCTAGCATACCAGTTAGTGACATTTACCCCCCTCTACTTGATTTGACCACTAGAGAAAGGTAAATTACTATGAAATATTTTATCCTAATTTTTCTAAACCTGGGTTGCGTCTTGTAGTGAGATGTATCTTATCGTCTGAAAAATACAGTAATCAAGTTATGAAGAAAACATTGAAAAGTAAGATTAAATGGTAAAGCATAATGGCTAAGCATTTATTATTCCTTTTCTGGGAATTCTTGGACTAACCTTCATCATGTACACTGGACATTACCGTGGACTAAACACTTGGAGCAGAGGAAAAGGGAAGAATAAAGGTCTAAAGTGTTTACATTTGGAAAAAAAAATTTCAGATTTCTTTGAAGAAAGGATGATTCAATCATTAAGCCTTTTCCCCCTGGTTTATACCTTTCATCTAAACTTTTATATGCTTTATCAAAAGAACAAAATGCTATTTTGTCTCCTTGAGTTTGTCCTTTGTTTTTCAAAGGAGTGAATTATTCCACTTTCCTAAACAACTTCAACTTTATTTTAGATTACAGAAAAGAAAATGAATTTTAATATGGTTTAAGACTGGAAATGTCAGGTTATTACAGGACAAGCTTTAAAGTTAATTTTTTTTCTGTATTCAAATGCTAAAATGCCTATCTTCAAACAGGAGACAAAGAAGAAATAAAATAAACATTAATAGGAAAGACAAAAGCAAATTCTTGGTTATCTGAACCATGAAGTAGAGAACCATTTGAATTGTTACAATTGTTCCTCTCTGGCCCCATGCTGTCTACTCATATAAAGCTGTAATTGAAACCATGCAGCGTGTGTAGTGGGGTCATTATTGACTCTCTCTGAGCATCTTTATGAAGAAACTAGGTTTCTATTCTATATCATCCTCAGGGTCACAGTGTTTTCTTGAAACTGGTAAAGCAACAGCGCAAGACTATGGAATGATAAATAAAATTCTGTAAA